>JASFXZ010000002.1:26184742-26784742 GCA_032209605.1 Mactromeris polynyma | reverse complement strand
TTTTGACCCAACATGACCCAGTACCACATTGGACTAGCATTTTATTAAGACAAACATTCTGATCAAGTTTTATGTAATTCCGGTAGAAAATGCAGCCTCCCAAGAAATCCACAATAATTTTCAATCATTGGATCCTGTGACCTAGTGTTTGACCTCAAATGACCCAGTTTCAATCTTGACCTAGATCTCTTTAAGGCAAATATTCTGACCCATGTCTCATTAAATCAAGTAAAAAATGTGACCTTTGGAGTGTTAACAAGGTTTTACTATACGTTGACCTAGTGACATAATTTTTGATCCCAGCTGACACAGTTTCAAACTTGGGCTAGATGTCATTGAGACAAACATTCTGGCCAAGTTTCATGCAGATCAGGTAAAATATGTTACCTCTAGGGTGTTAACAATCTAAATTGTTGACGCCGGACGACGCCGGACGCCAGACATAGGGCGATCCCAATAGCTCACCTTGAGCACTTCATGCTCAGGTGAGCTAAAAACAAGGGAGGTGACATTATGCGAAATATTATTGTATTACACGCTCAATTTACACTTTACAAGCAAACAAAAGAAATGTATTCCTTTTTTGGTTAGTGCAAATGATTAAATTTTATTTTATAAAATTTCATGTTTTGTCTGTCTAGTAAGCAAAGGAGTAGGTTCACCTGACACCAAAATCGGCCCTGTGTCAGATTATTTTGAAAACGTTGTTGTGATAACACCCTTTGATGAAATTTACAAAACAGCATTTTTTTAAACTTTAGTATTGAAACTGTTACCATGGCAACCAAAAACAATTTTTGGCAAAAATATGAAAAAACTATTTTTTCCTAACATTATTGAACATAACTATTTTTGTTTGTATAAAATTTTAATAAAAATTTAAACAGACAAAATTTACAATTGTTTGATTATGGTTGCCATGGTAACAGATTTGATCAGTACACACAGGTAATCAGTCTCATGAGTATATATATCTATTTTAGAAAAAGTTTGAAGCTAGTGTGTTGCTTGTCTTCTTTAAGAATTATTTAATGACTGTTGAAAAAAAAACTACAGTGGAATTTTAATAACATAGATAGATCTAACAAACTTCACCAATATAAAAACATCAAAGGACCATAACGGAGTGAAAACTTATCTGAGAGGAATGAAACAATGAGGATGCACAACTACACTTGCTCCTTATCAATCCTGTGAAATTTGGTTGAAATCCAAGCAGTCGGTTTTGAGATGAAGCGCGGACAAACTTCACCATTATTAAAACATCAAAGGGCCATCAGTCCTGCAAAGTTTGGCTGAAATCCAACCAGCCGTATTGGAGATGAAGCGCAGACAAGCTCAAAGTGGACGGACAGACAGACGCCAAAGACAATAAGTCTCCATCAGAGAAGGGAGACATAATTGGTGTTTGTTAATGATGCTATTCCTGTCAACCTTGAAAAATGCAAGTGGTATTTTCAATGAGAACAATTGTATTTACTCTCTACCTGAACCGAAACTGCAATATATAGATATAGTGTGACACCCCTACTTATACCTTTGGAGTTGGTAAGTATGGTTTTAGGGCATATCCAGAATCACCTACAAGCCAGCAGTTCCATGATCTTCGATCCAACGCTTTAGTCCACCGTTTTCACAAAAATTGCAGTGTTTCTTTTCACTTCTAGGGGAATGATGGCGGGGCCCTTAAATAGAGGAAAATAGCGTTTGGAGGGGAAAAAAATGTGCATAACAAAGTATTCATTTCTATGTCTGTATTCACTACACTTCAGTGTTGCAGTGATGTAAACATGTAAATATGCTAACAGATTAGTTAGTTTCATTACAGGTCAATGTTTCCATCTTTCTGACTAAAAATATCAACAATACAGGCAACATCTACAATTTAAAAAAAAAAGCTGTAGGAGGGGAATTTTAACAGAGAATAGGGGAAAATAACATACTTTTGAGCGAGGGGAATGGGTCAGAATTTCGGTCCCAAAAAAAAACACTGAATTGTATTGTCATCTGTGGAGCCAGGCCACTGTGCAACAATATCTGTTAATCTGCAAATGATTATTTACAATAATTTTAAGTTTGTATGCATGGTATGTTGTTGTTACTTTAAGAACTTAACAGCGTGAATTTAGCATCCTAAATTAAAATAATACAAATAGATTTCGAGAACGAATGTGATTAACTATCTAGAGATCATATCAGAGTAATTGAAATGCCTTGGTACAAAATTCAAAATATTAATGTTATGCAGTTTCACAAATTTATGTAGACTCAAATAAACTATTCACAATCATAAATCAAAGCGCTGTTAGCGCTGAAGGCCTGGGATGTGTATATCCCATGAATCGAAGAATCCAAATGACACTTTAAAAAGTAATGTTCACACAATAAAAGCATTAACTGTTACTATAAAATGTCTTATCACTTGAACTCTAAAAGAGTAAACTTCAAAACTTGGTGAACTTAGCCAAATGACTCTGCACTAGCTCCATCCATTACGTCATAGATTCAGCACAATCCAAGGTCAAATTACCTTGATGTTTATGGAATGTGTTGAAAACAATTGGAAGTTCACGATGACAATTGTGTAAATATTAATTGTTTTACACGTTTTGCTATTTGATTTTTAACAACGCCTTTTATGAAAACACTTAGAATATTTCCTACTATACAATTATCATGTACCCTAACAAAAATATAATAAGATTATATTGATTATAACGATTACCGCTCCTCTCCCCACCCACCCGCGGCTAATATACGGGTGCTTTGAATCAGACTTTCTTTACGATTTTTTCTTGAACTCGACCATAAGTCGAGGCAGGTTTTCGCGGTAATTTCAAGTTCCGTTTTTAGTCGACTTATGGCCGAGTATATACGGTACTTCAATTTGAAGTGAAAAGAGAATGTTAAACACATTATGTTGAGAAAGTCACAAATAATCTGTAACTATGGTAATTTAATACGTATTATTTTATTGATTTAAGTATACTCCCATCTTTTAACTTTAAAAATAACATTGTTTCAGGTTCAGACCATACAAGTTTATGCAAAAGGCTGAGATCTTGAATGATTATGAGACCAATGGAGATGGTGCCAGGAATGAAAAAATGGAACCACTTCTGTAAATGATCTCCTGTGGAAGCACTGAACATACTGATGTGGGAATTCAATTTTTATCTTTTCTTATTTTGAATAAAAATGTATTAAAGTTACCATACATGTTGCTTTTCTTATTCTGTATTAAATTATATAAAAAAAAGTATGTGTGCTACATTCAATGTCACAACCAGTCTGCTTGGTTTCACTATTAAGACCGACTAGATAATGAGACCACTTTAAGTCGGCCCCATGGGTGGTTTTAATAGGGGAACTTTACTGTATTGGGATTGGTCCTAGTCAAATATCATGAACACTACAAAAGTCTACATATTGAATATTTTGTACTTATAAACATGCTGGATAAATACACATGCCAGAAACACACACATAACACCAAAACTAGTACTACTGTTACACACAGATTGGACTTAAATGGACATTATTTATGTATAAATCAATTATTGTGCGAGCGAATGCGCACTCGCGCGCCGCGCAAAGTGGCTCCTACTTTTTTTAAGCCAGTGTGGGCCCTGATAATATTACATAAAACAGCCAAAATAATATAGCTGGTCCTTTTATGAGGGTTCGCACAGAATCAGACAACAAACGGCCCAGGAGAGATCACTCCAAATCCATTTTTACTTAAGTTTGACTATCATTCTTTTTTAAATATTTATAAAATCAAAATTTCACAAACCTCAACAAAATAACGTTGGCCACTGGTTTCTATTGTCCTAAAATACTAGCATGCCATGGTTCATTGATGTACACCCACTTGTTGCTGAAAAATTCAACTTCAACAATTTGCCATCTAGGTGTCGGCACGGTGCTTTCTCGCCCTCTTTATTCGGTAGTTGTGCACAGAAATTGTGAACTCCACAACATTGGCCAAGCTATATGCAATCTCTAGTTTTCAAATACAACACTATCACAGTAAATCTACACCAAGAAAACACCACCATCAACTAGGAACTTTTCTGCTGTCATTCAATGTCAACATTGCTGAATCGGTGCACTTTTTAAATCCTTCCATGCAAAAATGTAGTCCTGCAAATCAAGAAGAAATCACTGTTTTAGTGATCAGAAATGACACAAAAGTTACACAGTAAAAATAAATACAGCTGACATTGGATCAGTACAGCTAGAGACAGCCTTAAATCTTAACACACAGTCTGGCCTTGATGGTTTCTGCCTCACTACTTGCATGTTCCACATGTCCTGTGGCTCACCATTATTTTCATTATCTTTTCCCAAAAACTGCTCTTACTCATGAAGAATGTGTGTGCTGTAAAATGAAAACAAAGAGTTTCATAACTCAAACATTTTTTTCTGTACCAAGACATGACAGTGGATAATATATCAATAAGCTTATTGAGCAGATAAAATCACTCTCTGTGACTGTTTACTAGAGTGCTCTTCCCATACACCATTAGGTGTATTGCACACTGTATGCAACGTTTACAACATATCATGTACATTTATACAGTATGTATACATATTCACATTAGCAAGATATACATGATTAGAATACACAGCAAACAAGAGTATTCAAAAGAGGAAAAATATAATAATACATATGTATGAAAGGTGTACTCATAAGAAACAAGCACTAATTAATGTTAATAAATACATGTATGTCTGGTTTCCTTTGATTCAAAGTACTTACATGTTATGCTGATGGAGCCTCTTTTGGGCCAAGCTGTGTCTACTGCACAGGTCACAACAGTCCTTGTTTAACATGAAAACTTTGAGGCTAGATACTTCTTGTCTTGCTGGCTTATTTAACATCCTTAATCCTTGAATCTCTGAAATGAATCACATGAAATGTTAAGCAAAATTATATAAGAATTTAGATGTCCAGATGCATTGCTCTGGATACAAAACAATCAGTAACAATCCCATTACCCATGAGTTTCTATTGTGATCAGATACTATCACATAAAGATTCATTGATGTAAACCTACTGGTTGCTAAAATATCCAAGAAAGCCAGGGGGAGGAACACTCCCAACACATTTTGACTGAAATTTGACTATCATTTTTTTCAAAATTTAATAAAATCTAAATTTCACAAACCTCAATAAAATCCCTTTAGCCACTGATTTATATTGTCATTAGATACTAGCATGTGAAGTTTCAATGATGTAGACCTACTGGTTACTAAAATATTAAACTTCAAAAAATTGCTATCTAGGTGTCGGCCCAGTTTTTTTTGCCCTCTTTATTCTATAGTAAAACTACCACTTTTGCACAGAAAGTGTGACCTCCACAACACATTTCCAGCTATCTGGAGTATCTAGTTTCAATAACTTAACTTATTATAATTGAATTACAGCTTTACAAAGAAAATATAAAGTAAATGACTTTTATAGGATTTGTCTCCCCTTAATCATTCTGAAATATATTTCCTGCTATATACAAATTGCACCTTACCTAATTCTAACAGCATTTTGTCACTCTTAATGCATCTGCTTGTATCATCGTTTATTAAACTATTTATTACATATTCTGTATAGTCTTCATTAAAATTCATGTTTGCACCTGCTCCAAACAACAGCAACTGACTTGCTCTTATATACTGTTTCTGAAGCTTCTCTTCTTCATCTGTGTTTCCTGATTTCAATGAATCTGTCTTAAATTTGCAAACTCCGGCATGTCTCTACAATTCTTTTAGGTAGAACACAAAGCAAGAGAAACAAGGCAGGTAATCCGTCGGCAATGAATGAGAATTTCTTTTTCCTACTATAAGGGTTCCTTTACCCTCGGAAAGAACTTGAACATTATTGTTGAAATCTCCAAGATTTCTTAACCTATCTAAAGCCATTCTTCTCTCTTTATTTAGCTCAGTTGATTCATTTTGTTTGGATATCCTAGCTACATCTATTTCATCACTTTGAACCATCTCTAAATGTTGTGTCATCTTTTTCACAAAAATAGCAGCAATGGTCCTTTGAATAGTCATGTGTCCCAGCATAGCCGCCACAAACAGCTTGCACCTGGATAGCGCATCTTTCCAGACACACATCATCAGCTGAAACACACACTTTAAATATATCATACAAGAAAACTGATAGAACTGACTGATGCTCCCCGTTTAGCTGCCTGATGTAGGATCAAGAGCACATTCATAGTTTGAGCAAACTATAAGCTAAGAATGTAATGAAGCATCAAAATACTGATACACTGAGACCATGACTCTATAAACAGTATGCATCAATAGTAAAAGTTACAATCCAATAACACTAATGTAAAGTTTGGTGGAATTCAGCCCAGTTGTATAGGAGAAATAGCGCAATCATAAAATCACCAGCTAATCCTCTGAAAATCACTGATATACAATGCCAACGATATGCACTTCTAATCTCGGCACTTATCACTCTTGCAAGGATTGGTGAAATTTCCCCCAGTGGTATAGGAGAAGTAGCGCAGACATAACTACACTGAAAATCACTGAACTGTAACATTCTAAAAATATATACAAAAAGGCTTGGCATTGATCACTCCTGTAAAGTTTGGTAGAAATCACCCCAATGGTACAACAGATGTAGGGCCATAACTCCTCTGAAATTCACTAAACCAGAACATGCCACCAATATGCAGAACTACACTTGGCCAATGTTCACTTCTCGTTATTTTGATGTAAATCCGCCAGGTGTTGTCGTAAGAGTTGCACGTACAAACTGTATGACAGACTAAATGACTGACTGACAGACAGCTCAAAATTAATATATAGCCACACCACTTCATGCTGGGTGACATATAACTACTATAACATAATATACTATTTCTATTACAACCGTCCTGGAGAGACAGCAATTTAAACTAAACTTAGTTATACAGTCGACTCTTGTTAAGACGAATTTTTCGGGACCATAGAAAATAGTTCGTCTTAACGAAAATTCGACTTAAACGTCGGGAGGCCTAACTGTGGCTGTTTCGTTAAAAGTTCGTAAAAATTGCTTAAATTGCACTTTATGTACTTCTCATTATGAACGATGTGTTTAATAATCCGTATGCGTGTGTATATGTTGCCTCTTTCAATTCAAACATGATATGATGCAATGTATCAAATTATCTAGGAGATTCTTTAAATATCAGTTTTATCACGGACCTATATACTGGTATATAGGTCCGTGGTTTTATGGATGGGTTTGACAAGAATCGTAAATCGGAGCTTAGATGCCAAAAGATGTCATTTTGACAAACGGTCGTCGACGATAACGAGAAGCTTTGTTCCCGTTGTATAGTTTGATCAACACAATTTGTATTCACAACTTTCTCTTTGAACTCCCAAATTACGTTTGAAGACAAAAACATGTACATGATAACTTACACAGCTTCTATGTAGTCTATAATCATGAAGGAATAATCATTGGTTCGCCGATATCTTTATATTTTCAGGTGTTAATGTAATTAAAAAGTCGAGTCATGTCGACGAAGTCTGGACAGTAATGTTTGTTTACCAAATAATGACATAAAACGTCGACACGTGTTGATACTGCTAACACACCATCTGTGTAGAATAAGCGGATACGATCTGACTTCGTGTTTAACAATAGATTTAAGGTGCGAACTTGTTAAGCGGGACTTCGAAAAAACTTCGACGTAACGAAAAACTTCGAGACAAAAATTCGTCTTAACCGACAGAAATTCATATAGACAAAGAAGGATAAAATCGGGACTTTTGAAAAACTTCGAGGTAACGGAAAATTCGTCTTAAGCGAGTTCGTCCTAACTAGAGTCGACTGTACAAGGTTTTAGAAAAGCATTATTCTATATTTTTTAATTGTATATGATTTTCTACCCACATGACAACTAATTATAGTTGAGTTACAAGGTTTTAAAGACAACAGCAATTTCATCCCTTACCTTGGTTTCCTTGGTCAGAACATGACACTGAATGGAGAGAGCATGTCTCCATGGCTTCTGAGGAGAGCTTGTCAGTATCTGTCATCATTTCTCCTGAGCTTGGGTCAATAAGCCATCTACAATAATATGTCCATACCAAGAAACTTCCTTCTAAAGAATGTTAATGTTTTCAATTGGAATATATAAATATATTATTGTATAACTAGCAGATGCTTATCTGTCAAATGATATTCAGTGGTGACATTCTAAATCTATCATCAACTGATCTGTTTAAGTCAAAATCTTCATGTCAGAGGCATCAAAACCACTGGTTGCTTAAATATAACTAAAACTGTCATTGGTTGGCGGACTAAAATACCCTCGCCAAAGACACTGCCACAATGGACACGACCATCTCTGCACTGTGCATATATACAGGACTACATGACATGTAGGTGTAACCTCGACCTTAGACAAGGCACCTTCGACTTGCACTTGACACATCACCACAATGTGCTGAACATTTGTGCATTATTTGTACATCCAATCAAGCCCATAAACGAACTCGTTCCAGGTCTGGTGGCAATATACATTGTGTTCAAGCTTCATTAGGATTGCTTGGTAAATTCTCCTTGTGAAAAAAAGTTTAAAAAAGCAGAATTGCCTTCATTAATTATCAAATGAATTAATCGCTTTTTTTCTGGACAACTAGGCACAATCTAACCAGATTCCGAATAAACAAATAATAAAGTTTAAAATTTACAATAAAACAGAATAATTTCTTCTTGATTTTCTTCTTCAAAATTAGTAATGTAAACAAGAAGCATCTATTACGTTTTATGACCCACCTATTGTAACAGGTTTTCTTCAAAATCCTGTACTTCATACTTTGAAATACTGCTAAAAATCCATTCCCTTCTTACTAACATGGTGTTGTTACATGACATCTCTGGAAACAAATGTAAATGTCAAGTTCGAAGTTTTATTGTATAAAGACCTCCGGCTCATACACAAAACATAACATCATATATTTATATATACAAACATGATAGTTGTTAGTGAGTGACATAGACATATACAGGGTGTTATAATATGTTTGTTTCATCAGGTTTAACGCCGTTTCTCAACGATATTTCAGTTATATACGGCGGCCGGTTCACCTAACCAGTTTTTCCTAGACTGAATTCTTACAAGTACTAACTTACCCTTCCACAAGGAGCCGGCAACTTCTCCACATGTGGAGGAAAATCAACATTTTTGTCAAATTTTCATGGAAGGGTATGACCTGCCGCGACCGGGAATCAAACCCAGATCGCCAGGTTACAAGTCCAGCGCACTAACCACTGGACCACGGCCGCGGCTTGTTGTATAATAGATATGTGGACACTTTCTAATTAAAAACCTCCAAAAAACGTTTCCTTTCTTCAAAAGCGTAATATAAGTACATAGCTATATTGCAAATAGTTATGTCATGTGAACTGGACATTAAAGAGTAATATTTTTCTAGTGATGGGAATTCCATGTAACTAGGTATATAAAAAATTCTTAAATCAGTATACAAGGGACAAAACATAAAATGATATTCGTCTTCAGTGTAGGTCTCGCAATATGGGCATATGCGTTCTTCCCTATTTAGCCCATAATGCCTACCGGTTTCAATAAGGAGACTATGAACAGAACATCTAAATGACGCATAACACTTGCGAAACTTCGCTTCATCTAGAACACTCACATATTGTTCAACAGTAAAATCTGTTTTATAGTATACATATAAAGATAACTTTTTATTTTCTAAACATCTTGCTCTCCAATTTTGTAAATATTGATCTTTCAACCTATTGACATAAGTAAATAAAAATAATTTGACATTATTAATGCTCTGCCTATCCCATATGTATCCAAATCTGTTACTATACAAATGCTCCTTTACCAAAGTTGCCCAGTTTTTAAAACCAATACTATCATGATAAACAAGCATATTATAACATAATTTAGGGTATCGAGTGTTAGGCATATGTAATACATGTGTCCAATATTTAATACATCGTTTTGATGAGTATAGTACATTGGGAAACGTCCCAGATCACCTACAACATCATTACAGGCATTTTGATTAACATTTAGAAACCTTTTACAACCTAGCATATATTATGTACATTTTCAATACAGACATTGTGTTTTAAGCCCCATAACTCTGCACCGTATAACATTACTGGCATAATTTTTACATCAAATATTTTGAAAAATGTATTGTATGGTAAATAGCTATAATTCTGTAAAGAGCTTAAAATATGTAGCAATATTCTTTTTGCCTTAACTGACATATGCTCAGACATTTTATACAAAGATAGTGTACTTGAGAAATGAATACCAACATAGTCAAAACCCTTTACCACTTCAATTTTGCTATTTGAATAAAACCATTTCTCATGTCTTGACAATTGACCCCCATGTTTAAATACCATTACTTTTGTTTTTTCTGTATTCACTTCTAGCTTATAATCAGTGCAGAATTCATACAAAAGGTTTAATTGCCTTTGTAGGCCAACAATGGTGTCTGCTACACATGCAATGTCATCTGCAAACATGATTGAAAATATTTCAGTAATGTCAGGAAAAAGTTGTATACCTCTTACATTATTATTTACAAACATACTATGTAATTCATTGATATACAGAATAAACAGAATAGGGCTTAAACTACAGCCCTGACGTAATCCTTCCAGACAATCAAACATATTAGAAACATCGGACCTTGTCTTAACAGTACTTTTAACAGAAGCATATATTGCTGTTATTGTTTTATATAAACAACCGGAAATATTATTTTTACGTAATACCTCATATAGCAGTGAACGGTTTACAGAGTCAAAAGCTTTTCTAAAATCTATAAAAGCTACATATACAGGTTTGCGGTTTTTTTGCAAGTATTTAGTAACAACAGAGTACAATACAAAAGCATTATCAGTAGTACAATAGTCATTCCGAAATCCAGCCTGACCCTCTGATATTTTCATATATATATGCTTCAACATAGAATGTTATACGATTGGTTACTATAGTAATATAAACTTTACTTAAAACATCAATAAGAGAAATTCCTCTGTAATTATTAGGATTTGATAAACACCCTTTCTTAAATACTGGTACAATAACACAACGAGACCATTTTTCTGGGAATGATCCAGATACAAATACTTAATTGAACAATTTACAAATATATGGTAAAAGAATATCAATACCATACACAATATGTGATGGCAGGAGAGATCCACCACTTGCTTTGTTAATATTTATATTCTAACACTATCAATTACCTCCTGTTCAGTTATGGGGCTATAAAAAAGAAAAGCTTTTATTTCATCATTATCTAAATCAATATGATGCTCATCCAATATATTAGGCTCATCAGTTCCTGTATCTTTAGGTGAAAACAAATTTCTGAAATGTTCATACCATGTTTGTATATTAATTGGAGAATCCCTATGTACTGGTTTTGTTAACTTATTAATTTCCTTCCAAAACAATTTGGAATTATTAACACATTTGTCAATGTTGTCAACATATTATTGTTTTTCATATAAATAACGCATAGAATAGGTCTATGTCTAGAAACATTCAAGCAATGATCATCTGCTATCTCACAATGCAATATTAAATCTACATATTCCACAGGTAATAAAACATAGTCAATCATAGATCTATACAAACTGATTATCATGCGACACATTAGAGTTCCTAGGACCATGATATACAAGTGAACAATTTACAGCATTAAGTTTACAGTCTGACATAAACATCAATAAATGTTTGTCACGTGTGCGATAGTACTAGCAATATACTTACTTATTCAAAGCATCATGTGAAATTAAGGCCCCAAAAAGTGTTGCACTCCTGACATTCACTTTTTAACCTCATGCTTTCATTCAATACACAAGTCCAGTTATAAGTGAAGAAATCTGAAAATATTGATCTGGACTTTCCTGGAAATGCAACTTACCCTATTTTCAGCTGACCTATTTAAACTTTCTACAGCCCTGGCCAGTAAATGTTGCACTCCTGACAAACTCTGGTTGCCAACATGTTGTGTCAGATATTTGAAGGGAAAAGGTTGAAAGTGCAAATTTTATGGTCAGAATTCAAAGTTTACATGCAGAGCTACACATCTCACATTTAAAACCCAGAGAAAATAACTTGCAATAGAAGCTTTAGCCTTTTATTTAAACTGTTTCCTTATATTTTCCTCATTACCATATTCTTACAAGACAAGTACAAATACTAGCATTCTGATGAATACCAGCTGAAGTCAAGATATTGTACTAATGAAATGAGTTGGATTTAAAATGTTAAATGAAGTATTTTCTTCATAAGAGCAACTCAAATTCAGTATTTTTTTATAAATGTCCCAAATTTCTGTTGCACTCCTGACATTTTTGATAGGTTTTTTTCAAAGAACTTTTTTGTCAAACATATTCAAACCAAACTTTGCACAGTAGTGCACAATATTGGAACATACATGAATCAAGTTGAAATATGCATATTGCTTATCAAGAAAAGATTATACAATTGAGAAACTTCAAGGTGCCATTTTGTTTAAACTGCCCACATACCGACCGACCAATATATGCAAACCAATATACCCTCTTCGAAGGAGGGCATAAAAACATCAGATAAACATTTTGTGAACTTACTGTGAAGTCACAAAACTGAATAGTCAATGCATCATGATGTCAGACTCACCGTCAGTCCCCGACTTGAATAGAATGATGTCAAACTCACAAGTGCATTTACACTTTCAGCAATAATGACTAGTAGTAGTAAGGACTAGCATTTAAAAAAAAACAATATAAATGAAATGAAATTATCACTGACAAATTGTCAAATACTATATTACTAAATAATAGCAACCTAGCAGCCGCTCATTTTGTTTCGTCTGCACGTATCCAATTTCCGAAAACGACACAAGCTTTCAAACTTAATTCGAACTGTTATCGACGTTATACATCACGAATAAAACCATATATCATAGTGAATCGTTACCTTATACAAATATCTACATCTCTAATAACCCGATGTCAGATGACATTAATTTATTATCGTATAAAACGTCACAGAACATGCTCATATTGTCGCTAATTTTCGTTTCGTCAACCATCCAATCCGAATGTAAACGGACTTTATCCAAGAACGTCCGAGATAACGATGGCATGGGCTAAAATTCAGCCCGCGACGTCATCGGCTTCATGTCGTCCCCGGCAGAGCGCGCGTCAGCGTACTACTAAATTAGGACAAAAACTCCTCCGGACAAAATCCCCTTCGCTGATTTTGTACAAGGTGGACAAAATCCCCTTCATGAATTTTATATGGTGGACAAAATCCCCTTCATGAATTTTACAAGGTGGACAAAATCCCCTTCATGAATTTTACAAGTAGGACAAAATCCCCTTCATGAATTTTACATTTTTAACATTTAAACCAAGAAAATTTAATATCAAAAACATTAGATTTATAGAATAATGCATGTCATAACCATAGTTTTTACAGTTTGTATGAAAACAGAATAGCATACTATTTGTAGTTATTTGTAGTTAAGAATAAGAAGGGGACATCAAAGGTCTAACTCTGAAATAATACTGTGTGACAAAGATGTCAATTTCTACACTGGTTTGTCAACAAGAGCCATTTTTGATAGACTGCATTCATTCATCAGTCCTTATATTAATAGGAGATGGACTGGTGTCACATCCATTCTGAAGAACGAAAGGAAGTTTAAAGGCGGCTCACAGTATGGACCAGACAGAAAATAATTAACCTCAGTGTGAATTTATGCTAATGCTAATTAAAATAGGGTTAGGACTTCTCAATGGAGATTTCATGCAAAACGTTTCAATATATCCCAATGTCTTGTTTCCAGAATATTTTTGGCATGGTTAAGAGCATCCAGCTCAGCGTTTAAATCGATCATTAGTGCAACTCCCTCAGATGAAGAGACTTTAATATCAACGAAACCAGAATGATTCCGTAAACTTCCTTCCCTTCACTCTATAATAGACTGTACAGAAATATTTATCGAGCCACCCAAAGACCTCTTACTACAAAGTGCCACTTGCAGTGATTACAAACATCACAATACATTAAAACTGTTGGTGGCCTGTGCTCTGAACAGTGCGATTATCTTTATATCCAAGGCATACCTAGGGCGAATTTCAGACAAGGCCTTAACACTTGACTCAGTGTACTTAGACCATATACCTATGCACGGTATGGTGATGGCAGACAAGGGCTTTAATATTAAAGAATGTGCCTCAAGAAATGTGTCACTGTATGTTCCACCAGGGTGGAGGGGAACATCTCAGATGCCCAGTGACTGTGTTAGGAAAACCAAAAAAAATGCAAACCATAGAATCCTCATAGAGCAAGTGATAAGGCGTCTAAAAACTTTTAGAATTCTGTCAAATGAACTTGCCATAAGTAGTGTTCCCCACATTGATGACATCCTTGTAGTCTGCAGTGCATTGTGCAACTTAAAAGTGCCAATTTACAAAACATAGAACATGAATTTGTTGGTGGAGATATAAATTGTCTATATTTGAATGGTTATAATTATGTAAATTGGTAGTGTTAGAACATGTATGAAGTGTGTTTGTATCTATATGTGTACTGTCATGTGACTTGTTTTTATTTGTATTCATATATGTTCATTTCTGATGTAAAATTGGGCTGAGTGGCTTGAATCATCAAATAAATAATTAATTAGTTTAAACTTTTGATGCAGTAGATTAACTGTTATTATTTAATGTGCTAAAATGGTACACATAATTATATAAGAGTCGCCATATTTGGTCATTCAATAAAACATGGATTTGTTTGGTTTATTTTGGTGTTTTTACTTTTCTTTGTTGCAATTTTGTGCTGAACTTGGACACAGCACGACATACCAGCGCCTGTAATCACTAACATTCCAAAGAAGGAAATTTAGACTTAGACTTAAAAATGTTAAATGTTCTTTTTAGTCCTGGGTTGCTAGTACCACATAGATTCCAATAAGAGCAGGATAAAGTGTGAAGTGGGTGATAAAAATTAACCCGAAAATTTTCATTCATTTAGATTTAACGAAAAAGAATTATAAATATAAATTGTGCAAATTCTAAGTCTGAGTTTCAGTCTTAAAATGTTAGCGAATACGTGCCCTGAAGTACTATGACATATACAAATGTGTATTACATATTGAAAATCTTCTAACACTCAATAACAAAGATACTTGCAAATATCAACTCAATTTTATTAAATACATGTATGAGCTATTAAAGTGAGATCAGCAATGGATTATTGCAACAAGAGATCAGGTGAAAATAAATAAGCAATAATAATCTACATAAATTCATGCATTGAACAATAACTACTATGTAGACTATAACCAAATGCACAATTTCTGAAATAAATTATTCAGAAAGAAATTTGGCATTTTTTGAGCAGTGGTGAAAATCTACAATTAACTAACAGAACAAGGACATGAAATTTAAGAAAACAAATTAATTAAATGAAACATCAACCTAATGCAATCATAAGTAACAGTTTTCAAACAAAACAAGACTTGTTTGTTTTCCACATAATTGTGTTGTGGAACAAAAGCGATGTATTTTACTGACAGCTTATTTCCAAGTTTTTTATTGCTCGGTTTTGGTATAAATAAAACATCAGGCCATTTGCACAAAATTGTTGGTACGACATAAACCTACATACTTTAAAAATATTTTTGCTTCTGTATATAATTAAAAAGTAAATAACCATAATAGTAATACAGAAAAACTTTAACTTCCTACTACCCATCTAAATTCAGATCTGTAGGGTTATGTCAAACAAACATTTTTTTACGGATGTCCTCATACATTTACATATGATTCAAAGCATCACAGGAAATTGGAAGTATATATGATTGTCACATGGAATTTTAGCTACATAATGTTCAATAATTTATCCTCTCAACTTTTTCTTTCAAGTATAAATATTTCGCTTGCATGTCGAAACATGGTACCTTGTGAAATAAATACTTTTATCAGGAAACATGCTTGATATGACAGAATACTGACAGATTTAGAAATTACATGTTCTAGTTGTGAAGAGATTTTCGTTGTTCTATACATATTCATATAATATGACACTGAAAAAAAACTATTATTAAATCACATTTTACATTGTTTATCAATGTTTAAAGATATTCAAGTTATATTCAATAAACATATGCTGAGTAATAATTGAATAAAAAATTGCATTACAATGTTTTCATACAGCAATTTTGTAAAATATTGCATTTTGAATGTTCTTCTTACTTTGCTAGAGCCGTGCAATACACATCTAAAACAGATACATCCTATGCTCGCGCTAACTTGGCTAATAGGTCACGATATAAATTAATGGTATCAGACACATCGTCGGTCTAATTCCAAAGGGGCGTATGTTGCATTTCATTACTTTCGAGAAAAACACGATTGAAGTTTTGGAATGCTCTAACTTTAAATGAGTAACGCCCTATTGGAATTGCATTTTACGTTCAAACTATAAGTTCTATATGATTGTCAATCAGCTCATTCTGTAGAGCTTGAAAAGAGGATTCCAACAATACCCAACACTCATTTATTTCAAAAAATGGACTTACGACCCTTTGGAATTAGACCGACGACATGTATAACTGGATCTTGGAAAACATACATATGTGGTATTAAACTCTGCTCAGCAAGTGTTCATGGCAGTTCATGTGAAAATAATGTTTAGCCGTCCAATTGTTTATTCCCCTAATGGTAAATGAATACAATCTATATAAGTAATCTATTATTACTTCAAAATCAACGAATACACATATTCTATACTGCTGATGATATAATGATACCAGGATACAGCACCAACAACCATGCAAAAACAGTAATACTTCATTATACAAATGAATCAGGCAAGCAAATGACTAGACAATAATTTTGTGAAGAAAGCACATAAATATTTTAAAAATTAATTACAGTTAACACACGAATAAAAATATTTTGTCCACACAAGTTTCATTGTTAACACTTCTTGCAAAACCAGGTAGGAATTGCGCTCAGTGAAGTATCCGTTGCCCCTACACAAACATAGTGTGTCCAAATACTACAGCTGTCACACTGCACAGACTGTTCATCTTCACTTTGTGGATTATCCAAACAATCCAAAGCACAAACACCACAAAGAAATACAAGTGTCTTTGCCTCTGCTTTACGACCTGTGTTTTTCCGCTTACTTGACGGTAGGCAGATTGGTATCAATGCACGCCATGCTAATGATGAAGTGGACATTGCGCTCATATTTGGCATGCTAGCAACAGGGATCAGTTCCTGTAGGTTTATGAGTGGGAGATTTATTTTCATTTTGGGTTTTTAGTTTACAAATAGCATGAAACACATGCTTTGTCCAAAACATGCTAAGATTCATTTCCACCGTAGCCCAGAAGTCCAGATAAAAAAACACCCTGACAGTGAGACTGCCATGGCACGTATAAATGTATAGGTCACAGTATTTTTTGTCAAGAATTGCCATTTGACCCTGTATCTGGCCAAAGTATTGATGTTTTGGATCCAGATAAGTCTTTCCATCTTTTTTAAGAATATATTTCACATTGTCCACGCTCGGTATTTTATCTTTTAATGTTTCTGTGCACTTGATTTAACATAGGCCTTCGCCACAACGTTCACACTTCACAACCAAGTCTGGGCTTGCTGCTAAGTAAGGGTGTTTCAAAGAAACATTCAACCCACTCTCGCTGAATGTAAACTTTTTGTGTTCCTTCTTCATTGAAAAATTATACACCCTCTTGGCAACTGGCTCAAGAGCAGTTCCATGCTTCATGGCAAGGCTTGGTTTAAATGATTTTTTTCCTAAAATACTGCCTGTAAGTGCAGTGACATCAAAATGATGATCTTTTTCCAGGGTTCTGACCTGACTGGCAACCCTATGGAATACACTGGCAGTGATGCTACAGTTTCATTGCAGAGATTTATTGTGTCTTCCTTTGATACAGTTATGGCCTTCAACACTGACTCTAATGTGTAGTCAGGCTTGTCAATTTCAATTAATGTCACTTCAATCACTGATGGTGGGAGTATTGGCTTGTCTTTGACATGCCTTTTTTTCTCTTGAAATTGGATGAAACAAGAGTCTCCCACATCATCTTTTAAAAGATCGTACAGAGCATTTTTACCCATCCGCATTCAAAGTATCTGTACGCTTTGTCCTCCTTGTACTCATTTAATAATCGATTTACTATTTCACTAGATGTCATGTCACCTAAGTAATGGGCAATGTCTGTTATATACACTGATGGCCACCTGGATAAGCCATTCTTTTCACCTTTCCATCCGGATGATAACGAAAATGGGTCTGGGATGACGTCGCCTCTGATGTTCAGCTTTGCCTTGTATTCCTGCTGGAGGCGCTGTTCTGCAAGCTCTGCATTAA
The DNA here is from genome assembly GCA_032209605.1 of Mactromeris polynyma. Classification (NCBI taxonomy): domain Eukaryota; kingdom Metazoa; phylum Mollusca; class Bivalvia; order Venerida; family Mactridae; genus Mactromeris; species Mactromeris polynyma. The sequence continues at coordinate 26,766,314 of JASFXZ010000002.1, read as the reverse complement.
CATACACAGGCAGGTTCTCTTCCCACACACAAAATGCCCTGAAACATAAATATGTTGTATTGATAAATTGTTTCGAAAATCACATATCATATTCAAATTAATAAGTTTGTTAATTCTAAATGAAATACAATATCACACTACACACAAAATTAAGATTTAACAATGTCAACATCATGTGAGCATGTCTACGTCAAGCTTGTTTTGTTGTGACATCACACGCCTGTGAGTTGTTTTGTCAATATTTAGTGAACTATCCTCACCTGAACAATGTCTTAAATAGATGTTCCTCTGAAATGACACAAGAACAAAAATATAAGTTCCAAAACTTACTGATAGATAAACATTGCATATTTTCTAAGACACCAACTGACATTGGGTCACAGACTTAGTACAGTATACAATTGACACTGGAGATAGTCCACCAGTCCGAACCCCACCTTATCGCTTACCAATAGAGAAATGTAAAGTAGCTAAAGTAGAAATTGATAAATTACTCCAACAAGGTATAATAGAACCCTGCAGTTCTCCATGGTTATCTCCATTGATACTTAAGCCCAGTAGTGTCTCTGGGAAACATTGCAGAGTTCATTAATAAGACAATGACAATGTGCGAAAGGTGGGGAGGTATGTCACATTCATGGCAGAATGTCTGATGATGGCCTGTTGCTGGCTGAAGCAGGAAAGCTCAATCAATAAAATATGGTCTATACAAATAACTGTACATTACCTATATTACAACAACAACAGTCACAGCAATCACTGCAGCTGCATTCACAACTTTTGCCCCACTGTACTCCTTGTAATACCTTTACAGCCCTGTGAATTTTAAGCAGAAATAAGTATGTCTTGAAATCATGATGACAAATGAACTAGGCTATCTGGTAACCGACTTCCACCTGCCTCAAAATGCTCACAGCAAGCAAGCCTTTCACATACTATTGGTACTATTCCCCTCAAAGACCAGGTGATTCACATTTACGCACAATTTATTATTGTATGAATGCAATGCCTGCCTACAAGCAGGAACATGAAAGTTTCTGGTTCAAGTCCTTAGCCATGTGCTGGACGGGTCTCTCCGATCTCTGACCTGAAACTGCCTGTAACCTTGTTGATTAAAACATCCGGTCCAGGTAATGCACTCCCACTTTCCATATAATATGCTGTCCTAGTATATTGTAGCAATGTTCAAAAAGCTCATCCATTCACAGAATTGTTTCATCAAGCAATAATTTTGAATAAGATAACAATATGTCCAGCATAAATAAAAGTCAATTAATCATTTAAAAAATGGCATAACGTTGTATATGATATATATAAAGCAGCCCAAATTATAAACTAGTCCTTTTTGGAGGATTTGCAAAGAAGCAGACAACAGAAAGTCAAGGGGATAATACTTTCAATACAAATTTGACTATCATTTTTTTAAAAATTGAATAAAATCAAAATTTCACAAACCTCAATAAAATCCCTTTAGTCACTGATTTCTATTGTCATTAGATACTAGCATGTGAAGTTTCACTGATGTAGACCCACTGGTTGCTAAAATATTGAACTTCAAAAATTTGCCATCTAGGCGTTAGTCCAGTATTTTTTTGCCCTCTTTATTCTATAGTAAAACTACCAGTTTTGCACAGAAAATGTGACCTCCACGACACATTTCCAGCTATCTGGAGTATCTAGTTTCAATGGCACTTAATTGTATGCATTCACATGATATATATCCATTATAGTATATATATATATCTTTACTACGTACCTTATAGTACCTTTCATTTCCATGGGGATTCTTCAATAGGAAGGTCGTGAAGACTTATTCCTTTGAAGATATAGTCTGATAAGATGATCTTATTAAGATAATTTTTCTTGTTTGTTTCACAAGACTGTACTAATCTCTTGGGAACATTAACCATGAGGTAATGAGCATTTCTGCTAAAGTTATCCTTGGTTGGGGGGTTCGGCTCAGGTACGATATACTTTGTAATTAGTGTAAAGCGCACTTTTCCCAACTTTAATTACATGTTTTCTCATGTTTGTATAAATTTCTTGTATAACTGTTGACCAATGTTTGTAGTATGATAATGTGCTCTCCATCAGTGGAGGTAATAAAAGTATATATATATTTTGAAATCTATTTCCTGCTATATAAAACAGTTAAATTTTTTACTTTAAAATTATGGTCGATAAAATAAGGTGAAGTCACTTCCCTTATCTGCAAATAATGTGAAATGCTTTCCTATTTATATTTATTATAATATGGAATTAATGATATTCTACTCCTGTCAATGTCACCATGGTGCCTATGAAGTCTAAGGACAATGGTTCCTTTTGTTTTCTAGCAATCAAACTCTAAGCTGGATTCCCTGTGATCTTGTCTTACTGACCCAAATATATACTGGTCTAGATCAAGAATACAAAGTTGTGTAATTGGCAACAACTGTATGAAGATATTTGAAAACTGGTCCACACATGCAGAAGTTATAGCCTGGACATGAAATTGGGAATGGACTGACAAGTTGGACAGACACACTGAAGGGCACAACCATAGAGTCCCGGAACCTGACAATGACAGGTAAGGGACTAATAAAGTAAACACAAACCTGATGTATGGATCTGATCATCAGCACAGACTATGACAGTACCAGGCACTGGATTTATTGTTTCAATGCCCCCCAGCTTCACCAGCAACTCTCTTACTTCTCCTGTATAACAATTACATATATTAAACACAATATGCATAACACCTTATAAAGATCACAACTATAAACAGGAAGGCACAGTCATGCCAACAGCTGCATACTAAACACTGACAAACACACAATGTAGTCAGAAATAGGAAGATAATTCAATAAAAAATTGACATAACTTGCCGCTATCAGATATCTTGAATGCAAAGTTTCACTGAGTTCCAACATTAGTCGTTGAGATACAATCTTCAATAGTAATCATACCTTTGATGGACAAACAGATCAATCAATTACTGCCAGCTGCATACAGAAAATCACACAATGAAACAGCAACATGCCTACTAATTCTACCAAAACTGCTGAGATACATTTCTTTTATTTCACAAAATCATATTATAGCTTATGCTTCAGATTAGACAGCTTTTACACCTTGGTTGTATTTTTTGATGACAGAAATAGCTTCAAAGAATGTTGTGGAGGGTCACCCGAGAAACATTTCTGTAAAATTATTTTGAAATCAGGGGGCCAGCAGTTTCTGACAAGATTTAATTTTTTTTATTTTCGATGAGTTCTGCATGGATAAACTATAATTTGGCAACCAGAGTTCTGCATGGCTAAACTAGATTTTGGCAACCCGAGTTCTGCATGGATAAACTAGATTTTGGCAACCAGAGCTTTGCATGTATCAACTTGATTTGAAGGAATCTGATACAGGACCATGCAAGGATATTGCTGAGAAGTTTCAGCACAATTGGCAAAGCAGTTACAGATGAGATGGCGTTTGAAGCAAAATTTAGACAAAAGACTGACACAGGGCAATCACAACAGCTTAAATCTGATCAAAATACCTTTAATTTCTTTCAGAAGAATGTAATATACCTTCTTTTATATCCATCCAATGTTTTCCTTTGAGCTGAAACTCAAATGGAGAGTACTTTTCTTTTTTATTAACCTCTCCATAGTTTTCAACAGTCTTCACAACGTATGGTTCCTTTGGAATGAATAATATAATGACAATAAAATCCATATAAAAGTTAGCCCTACAATGCTCAAACTAGTTCATGGCAACATCTTAACTAGATGTGGATCCATAGGACACAGATGCATCAATATCTGCACTATTCCACACACTACATATATATGTACTCCTTAATTTGCAAACATATGTACATTATGGGTATTAATTTGTCTAAATCTGAAAGAAATTTTTCCAAAACTCTATGCAATAGAGAATGAGGATTTTGATTCACAAGGTTACATTTTATCACAATAACAATGGGCAATAACTCCGCTAAAACATTCATATGAGAAATCCTTCCTTTAACTGTTCATCTGTAAAGGTTAAAAAGAAATCTGCCCAATATAGAATGAGGAGTTTGTCTCACAAGACTGCATATAAATAAATATAATGTAAACATTAAGAAAGGGTCATAACTCTGGTATTTATGGTCGCATGACAATTAACTTGTTTTACGCAGTGCAACACGTCTATTTGTCATGGCTGTTTATGTGTGAAAGTTTGTCATAAATCTGCCAGTATTAAGGTATCCGATGTACAATATAGGTTTCCGAACATTGCCCAAGTACATGTATCTGGCCATTTTTTGTAGTTTTGAAGTTATATATTAAATTGCATTTTTTTCTAAATGCTGCAATCATAAAGCACTTATGTTTAATTATAAAAAAACTATGTCCAAAAAAATATACTATTGATTCTTAGCTTTTGTTTTAAAGAAATATAAAAAGAATGCATGTGCAAAAATATTAATGATGTCCTCATGATGAGATGAAAACATTAGGGTCGCTTTGAGAAAAACAGTCTTCCTAGCAGTAACAAGAAGACCAAATCATCCTGGGTCGCTCAAGTTTGGTCAGAATATGTCACTCCAAACTCAAGTTACTGGTCAGAGTCATTCCAAACTCAAGTTACTGATCTGAAACAATGATTCTATTTTTAGTAACAATGATTCTATTTTCAGTAACAGTGATTCTATTTTAAGTAACAATGATTCTATTTTTAGTAACAATGATTCTATATTTAGTAACAGTGATTCTATTTTTAATAACAATGATTCTATTTTTAGTAACAGTGATTCTATTTTAAGTAACAGTGATTCTATTTTTAGAAACAATGATTCTATTTTTAGTAACATTGATTCTATTTTTAGAAACAATGATTCTATTTTTAGAAACAATGATTCTTTTTTAAGTATCAGCAGCTTTGACCCAAAATGCAACATACCAAGGCTCATCACATTATCTCATTCCTAACAAATTGACAGTGTGCAGATAGATCATAACTACATTGTTGGGCACTTCAGCGAGATTAATTTGGATGTGAAAATGGTGCTTCAGGCATAAGTAAACTGCGCAAAAGACAAAACAAACCACACAATTGTCATGTTGACATGTGGTAAATGAAGACTATTACTGTATGCGTGTGTATTATCTTGGTAATAAATTAAACACAGAAATATTCTTCAGATAATGTTCTTTCAGAAAATACCAAGAAAGTAAACCCTTACCAGGCCTTTTATACATTCGATGTATTATGAATTTCTCTCGGAAGACTCTCCGGCATATTGACAGATAAGGGCAAAACAATATGCCGGCATTTTGTGTGGATTAAATGAATGTTTATGATGAAACTCAAACTGACTAAACCTAATATTTTTAGAGAGCAATGCAGTATGTAAATACTTAACACAATAAACATTGAAAAGTCGAAAACCAATTTAAAGGCAATTATTAGAACTACAAGTATCGCTTACCATCTTTTGTACCTCCCAAATATGGAGGGAATCTCGTATCCAGTATGAATTAAGCACATTCACTTTCCTCCCCAGCAAACATTTGAAAAGCTCGAGTGTAGCAGTCCTGCAGTGTCCATTAGCAGCTGAAATAATAAGAATGTAAAACAACCAGCTGGATCAAAATAAAGCCAGCAGCAAAATACTGTTACAGAATTACAAATTCACCCCTCCCATATATGAATAACATATCTAATGAAGAACTTTAACTGAAAAAAAGTAAATAAACAATAGGCCAGAAGCCTGTCCATGACCACCTAACTTGGTTGAGATAACAATTTTCACTTGATGACATATATACTTAAAATCTTTTCATTTCGTTCTCTAAATTTTGAAAGGCATTGTATATATGTAAATCATATACTTACAAGTAGACACTATAAGAATACTGGCTTCTTCAGCATTGTCGGCAAGTTTGAACTTGTTAAACAGTTTAAAGAAACCCTGAAAATGAGTTGTAAACAATCATTTGTCATGAGAATTGCTATGAAACTAGTGCACTGAAATTTCAGATAATTTGATGTTTTCAGCTCACCTGAGCACGATGTGCTTATGGTGAGCTATTAGGATGGTTGGATGTCCGTTGTCTGTCCTCCACAATTTACTTAAAAAAAACAGTTTCTGGATAGTAACTTGGTACATGTATATAGTAATGTGTGAGATCATATCTATGAGTGTAGTGTACTTAAGTAGGTTCTCTGTGACGTTGATGTTGACCTTGTCATACAGAGTAATGGTATTCAGGTGTGGGATATAAAGGCCATCATGACCCTCTTGTTATAATTACCTACTGCAAGTTCATAAGCCCGTTATCTTTAAATTGTCCACACATGCATAAATACAAACCTTCAAATAATCAACTTATACATACTACATATTGTATGTCTACAAGTCTTACAACAACTAAAATAGTGAACATATTCAAAAACATACACAACTTTCGTCAAAATAAACATGTTTCTACACGATCTTTGTTAGACAGAAGCTCCATGTAAGTTCGTGCCCATCAACTGATGACGTCACAGTGCAGCACAGCCAAGGTTTTATGAATATTGATTTTTACGAAAGCTGTGCCTGGTGTGTGTTGAAAAGTACTGTCTTTTTATAAATATACGTAAAGTTTTCAATCAAAAGAAATATCCAAGTGTCTAAAAAAACGTACTGCAACTAAACGTATTGAATTTTTAGCTGGACTATGAAATTATTATAAAGAATTTATAAATAAACTCATCTCTTGCACATTTTGGCAGAAAAATGTAACCACTTCAACTTGTAAAAAAAGGGACATTTATTTTGATAGAATTGCTTAGATTTTAATGAGATGGCTCTTGTTTTATTATTCTGGTCATTGCTTTGGCACTTGCAGTTAAATAAAAATTATTCACAGGAACCTGATTTTGATGTCTATGAAGAAACCGGTATATTTTTTTATTCTGATAAATTTAGAATACATTAAAACTTCGAAACCTCGAACCGGGCTGACTTGCGATATTTTCTGTCATATTCCGAACCTGAACGGACAGATTGCATTTTTATAGGAAGTGTCTGACATAATTTGCGACTGAAAGTTGTGATTAGCTGACGAAAGGGGTAGGGTACCACCCGAAAAACTCAACGGATTTACACGAATTGAAAAAATGACCCACAGAGCCTTTCAAAAACTGGAAATCGGGTATAAACCAGAAATCTTTCATTCCTGTTTTTACCAAAGGCAATGAGGTTCCTGGGATCTACATCAAGAAGATCTCAACGACACAGAGAAGGTCAACGAACGACAAAGTTCAAAACCCGCTGTCAAAACAACTGAGCCAAGTTAGAGTATGCATACCACAAGATGAACCAGGACCTAGTACGTAGTGTTTCTGGGAAACACAGCTGAGTTTGCTTATTAGAGAATGACAAACTATGTGAGAATGAGGAGGAGCTCCGTCACATTCATGGCAGAATGTCTGATGATAGCCTGATGCCGGCTGAAACGGGAAAGCTCAATCAAATGAAATATAGTCTTAGGGTAAAACTATGCATAGCCTAATAAAACAACAACTACAACAACAACAGCAGCAACAACCACAGAAACAAATTTTGCCCCCCCCCACTGTACCCATTGTTATATACATTTACAGCCCAGTCATTACCTTTGAATATTATAACATTATGGTCAGCATAAAATAAGTTAAATTATTTTTTTACAAAAATGGCATTAAAGTGTGTATGATAATACATAAAACAACCCAAATAATATAGCCGGTCCTTTTATGAGGGTTCACACAGAAGTAGACAACAAACAGTCAAGGGGAGATCACTCCAAATCCATTTTGACTTAAATTTGACTATCATTTTTTTAAACTTTAATAAAATCAAAATTTCACAAACCTCAACAAAATCACATAGGCCACTGGTTTCTATTGTCCTAAAGTACTAGCATGCCAAGTTTCATGGATGTAGACCAACTGGTTGCTGAAATATCCAACTTGAACAATTTGCCATCTAGGTGTCGGCCCGGTGCTTTTTCGCCCTCTTTATTCTAGAGTGAAACTACAAGTTTTGCACGGGAATTGTGATCTACACAAAATAGGCCCAGCTATATGCACATCTTGGTAATATACTGGATATTATTAATTTAGCATTAGTTAAACTTCTTATTATTGTAATCAGGTTATTGAATTCACTCATAATCTCTCCAGTTTTTAAACAATTGACATCATTTGTACCCACATGTAAAATAATATGTTCATAATTTAACAAATGTGGCGATCGTCTTAATTTAGATCCTAAACGTGTTATATTTATTCCCGGAAACGGGTAAATTGTTGTCTCTCTGATGCCTGATACATGTTTTGCTATGGAATCAGAAATGATCACCACTTTACCACCTGCAATTAAAAATAATAATTAAATTCTCATTTACTGTTTTCTTGAACACTGGCCTGGTTAAACATGGATTTCAAAATCTTTAGTTTGTCATTCCATGTCAGTTCTAAATAACATTTGTAAGCATCAGATTTCCAGTCTCCTAACAATTGTATATACTCTGGTTTTAGTTCCGATTGAAAAGCTAATGTTGCAAAACCTCTTCTAAATGAATGTGTTGAAAAACCACTAGGATCTAAACCAATCTTTGCAATACACTCTCTTAATTTATTTTGAAACATGATATAATTAATTCTCGAGCCATTTGGCAATGTGAAATACTGGCCCCCTGCATGTCTAATTTGGAGTTGTGCCATTCTTTCAAATGCAACAACTGGACATATATTCCCCTCAGCCAATCTCATCAAAGGACTGATTAACTCTCTTTCTCCAAACTGTATCGTTTTGGACCAATTAAAATGCACTAAAATATATTCTCTAAAATACTTAATGCTGTCCACATGTAAAAATTTTCCTGACAAAATGTCTTCTTTTGTAGTTGGGACTAAATTAGATTTTCTTGCAACTAGAAAAAATGCAAATAGGAATAGACACCAGTAAACAACATCATTTCCGTTCTCAAAATCTAACTTGTCATGTATTTTGTTCAAAATATCCAATGTAATTGGTTGTGCTCTTTTAACCTGCCTTGGGTTAATCTCGCCATACCTCTTAACGACAAATTTAACACATAAGTATTTATCTGATCAATCTCCATGCCAACTAATGTGTGCAACGTTTTTACCCCACTTATGTAATTTCTTATACTATCTATAGATTTAAATGATCTACTCAAAAACTGAGCATACAATTGAATAGTACTGGTCGATGCCGGCATAAATTGCAATTTAAAATACATGCAAAACATGAAAAAAAATTCCCACTGGGTTAATAAATTTTTACTTGTGCCTGAGGCAAATCCTGATGAAGTTGAAACAGTTAAATCTTGTTTCAACGTCATTAACTGTTGACCTGAAAAACAATTTACCAATCATGACCAAATGCAAAAATTTCGTGTTCTATGTCATACTACATCTAAATAACTTTTGATATTTAAATAATTTTTGAATTCCCTTTCGTACTTAGGGTCAAGATGCCACCTCGACAAACAATCCGATAAACGGTTGTTTTCTCCTTTCACATGACATGCTTTTATTTGAAAGTCATGTACTGAGGCAACAAGACAAATTTCTCTTAAACAACTTTGTAAAAAGTACATTTTGCCTTTCCTGTATTTATCACAATGCATGCTGCCATGTTATCACAGTATATAAGTGTCTTTTTCTTGGCCAAATGAGCACCCCATAGTTTTAAACTCTCAACTATGGAAAGAAGTTCTAATGCACTGATATGCAAGTTCTGTTTCATAATAAAGTCTGGAAATTCTTTGTGAAAAAATCTATTACCTAATAGTGCCCCACATCCTGACAAACAACTATCTGAACTAAAAATGTTGTCTACAACAGACCAATGCCCGTAATCAATCAAGGAAATGCCATTATATAGTGGTAAAAATGTATTCCACCAAACCATGTCCTTTTTAACTTCCTGTGGAATGCTTATTAGCTTGTCTTTGATATGGTAACATTCTCTCAGCCAATTTAAAATTCTGTTAATAAATACTCTGCTCGATCTAACACAAGCACCCACAAAATTTAATTTACCTAGTAATTGTTGGATCTCCCGCAACCATGCTTCCTTTTTATTCAACCAGTCTCTAAGTAATGATTTTATTTGGTCTAATCTCTCTAAAGTAATACTCATAGTCATTGTCTCACTATCAAATAATATCCCTAATAAAACTAATGAATGTGATGGAGGTGAAGCTTTTTCAATAGCTTCATCAAAACCACTTTTTTGTAATATAGTTCTCATAGTCTGAAATCCCATTTCCGCTACATTAATTTTTTCCACCCCACCAAAGTCGTCCAAATAATTTAGTACTGAAAACCCCAAACTTAACATTATGAATGCAAATGCATTGGTAACCCTTTGAAAAATATGAGCTGATGACCTTAAACCCATGGGTAAAACCGTGTCAAAAATTAAATGGCCTTTCCACTTGTAACCTAATAAATTATAATTTGACGGACAAATACTGACTTGTCTATATCCTCTTTTTAAATCTAGTTTGTACATATGGCAACCTTTTCCTTTAGATTTAATTAATGCTATAAAATCATCTATTTTTGGTAACACCAAGTCAACTTTTCTATCCAGGTATGTGTCTTTCGAAACATATGAATTGATACTAAGACCCTCCCTGGGATAACTTAAGTCTAAAATAACTCGTCTTTCCAATGGATTAGCTTTTGGAACGAAATCTACTAACATCTGTTGAGAGTCTGTGTAGCACTCCATATATTCTTCTTGTTTTTTCTTTCATTCAATTCTTTCAACTGTTCTCCATACTTCAAAATTTTCCTCCATTAATTTATCTTGCAAACCTTTAAAAAAAGAATAATCAATGATAATATTTGTCATACTCTGATCAGCCTGTCCCATTAGATCAGAAGAGTGTTCAACCACTAGAGGTCGTGGGTTTGAAACTTGGGCTAGGCATAATTATGTTCTTCTGTAACAATTTGACTGAAGATAATGCATCATTTGTCTTCTACCTCTGAACCCTTGATTTATGAGGGCAAGTTGTCAGTTGCTTGCACAGGAACAGGTTAGTATTGGTTGGTAGATTTTACATTTCTACAACAAGACATGTGTCCATAATTCACAGGTGTCCCTTATTGTACTGTCTATGCTAGTGATGTGGTTTGGATACAGGAAATAGAGATGCTTTATCAAATGGTGTTTTATGGTGGATTGATGGGTTTGGTCCGTTCACTTTTCAGTGAAAGATGTACTGAAACACAAATTTAACATAATTTTTAACTACAATAATACTAGCATGTGAAGTTAATGGATGTAAACCCACTGGTTGCTAAAATATCCCAGAAAGTCAGGGGGAGGAACAGTCCAGACACATTTTGACTGAAAATTGACTATCATTTTTTTCAAAATTTAATAAAATTTAAATTTCACAAACCTCAATAAAATCCCTTTAGCCACTGATTTCTATTGTCATTAGATACTAGCATGTGAAGTTTCATTGATGTAGACCTACAGGGTGCTAAAATACTGAACTTCAAAAAATTGCCATCTAGGTGTCAGCCTATTTTTTTTTTGCCCTCTTTATTCTCTAGTAAAACTACCAGTTTTGCACAGAAAGTGTGACCTCCACAACACATTTCCAGCTATCTGGAGTATCTAGTTTCAATAACTTAACTTATTATAATTGAATTACAGCTTTACAAAAAAAAAATAAGGTAAATGATTTTTTATAGGATTTGTCTCCCCTTAATCATTCTGAAATCTATTACTGCTATATAAAACAGTTAATTTCGTTACGTCAAAATTATGATCGATGAAATAAGGTGAAGTTACGTCCCTTAAATAACAATCAACAAATGGTGTGAAATGTTTTCCTATTAATATTTGTTTTTTACAAATTAATACCTTATAAGTCATGCACTATGTAGTGGTATGGACTGTTTGTTGAATAATACAGGTAGATCAATTCATACCATGGACAATGTCAGGTCTCCATTCTGGCACAGGTGATTGGTTACACTTTAATATGATTATCTGAAATGTGAACAGTGTAGAAATTCACAATTTAACCATAACCCAAGTATACCTAAAGGTAAACACAAAATATTTATTGTTCACTGAAGTGTTCTGTTTACATGGGACATATAAATGGTCTTCTATTTAGGTCTGAAAGTTAAGCAGTGAAGTTAATTACAAGTTAACAAATGTTTGTTAAAGTACCTCTGAGAGAAAATCTTGAGAAGTTCACACAACTTCCTGTAGGTTGCACAGTTCAAGTGACATCAATACAGATCTAGTAACATAGGGCCTGCAGAAAATACAGAACATAATTAATTAGCAATGTTTGAAATGTATTGTTATTGGATTAATAACTCCAGTTAGATGACTTGTCTGATAGGCAAATAAAACTACCCACTAAATAGCAACTAAAAGTAAAGCAATCCACAATTATTTGTCTAAAAAGCAAAGGAATAAAATGAGGATATTTCTTTCATGTACCAAAACACAGTCTAGCCATAGTGCGCAATATTAGCATTACATGTTTGTCAGACTGCCAGTAATATTTATACAAATATAGAATAGAATTCACACGACAGCAGCCTCAAGCATTTTCTACTAAGTAAATGATAGGGCAGTCACAGATATTTGGTCAAGAGCACCAGAACTCAGACAATAGTAGTGGTGGACAGCAACAGTGTGACCATGTATATAGGTGAATCAGATACCTCTACCTAAGATCCAATCAATTGAAACAATTTCAATATGCATTATGGATCCAAGCATAACTACAGTGACATCTGGCATAGCCTAGCTTGACAATTGATTGTTGTCAGAAAATTAAAGTGTACTTACTCCAATAACAAGCCCTCATTAATAGTCCATATCATTATTTTCTGTGACTATCTCATGTTGACAGTAGGTACATCACATTTGTTGCCGCTCTAGGAAGAGGTCTTGAACCAAACCATGATTCCTCTTTACCCATTACCATCAAGAAAGTTGATAGGGTAGTCATTTGAAAGATGAATCACAACCACTGTAGTAGATTTTCTGCAAAACATCAATTTTTAAAACTGTAATAATAATAACATGATAACTTTCCTGAAACATTTATAAGGAGTGAAAGATAAACATTAAGGACACGCTCATGCTGTTGTATGATGTCTGCAGATTTGATACTTGTAAAGGGTCTTTGTTGTTACCTCCTAAGAATCACTATGAAGAACTGGTTCGACCCTGGCAGTGAGTTAATATGAGCAGTACACTTTCAAATCAACTAAGCTTAATGCATGTAGTACATATGCTCATCTTAAACTAGGTAAATGATATACTATGAAACATATAAAACTTCTTTGAAATTTTGTAGACAGACCAGTCCTCTGGACTCCACAGTGAGATAGATGTCCACTCATGTGTCCCTCACATAACTAAACACCTCAATTAATCTCTGATTGTCCGTTGACTTTTCTTCCGGTTGGTAGAATGCTGCAGAGAAATATTCCACTGACAGCAAGGGTAACGCTTAAAGACCACATACCAATTTCTGAATTCAAACTCCTACGTTATAGCTTGCAGCTAGACCACAAGCCTGAAAAAGAATGAGAGATATGTGTAAAATGAGAAAATGAGAGACTGAATATCATACTTGTATTACAGTATTTTTCATTCACTTTTAGAATTAAATATGAAATTTTTATTATTAAATTTATTAATACCCAGGGCGCTAGACTGTCACCTAGCAGATTCGGGTTAATTCCTTGGTTGAGCGGCTATGTTTGTCCTTGACATTGGCTACTGGTGGTTAATCACAGGAAAAACTGGTCGCCATTAATGACAGAAATTGTTGGAAATCATTGTAAAGCCCAATGAAAACAAACAAATTTTAAACAATATTAATGTATTAATTTACCGGAACCTTCCTCCACACTGCCAGTGTCAAGTGAAGAGCACAACATGTGACCTTTGCATCTGGAAATGCAACCTTTAAGGCTTTCCAAACCGCCGCCTCATGGATTATATCATTTTCTATCCTGGTATTACTAAGTATTTGAAAGATGGCAGAATCTAATCATCAAATAGTTTTTACCTCAGTCCATTGTGCAAGAATCTTCAGGGTGCTGTTTCTGTATAAAACAAGTGGCCTTTCTCAACAAGAGACCTGGTTTTGGAGGGCTGTCGGCAGATATTGTCAGTATGTTTTGAATGTGCCTTTCCATGAGATTCATGGCAGATCTGAATACAATTCCAGCAGCGGTGTCTATTACGGCATTAGGCTACCTGCATTGAATAGAAGAATGTTAAGACACATATTTTACCATGAACATGACAAATTTAAACAAGCAGTATTGATATTATAAGTATTATGTGTACAGTAGACATTGTATTAAGAGACCATCCAAGGGACAGCCAAAAAGTGGTCGCTTAATAAAGTGGTTTCCTAATATATATCAACAAATCAAAAAGTTATGGACAAATGAGTGTCCAACTGAACAGCAATCAAAACATATAAATACTGCCCTTTTCATTCAAAATCTATCATGTGAAACAAAGCTCGTAAATCCATTTAACCCCTTCCATCAGTTCACTAAGGCAGTAGAACATTTAATATAATATATAAGTATGTATAAGTGCCTAATTCTTAAATTCCCCATAAGTTATCCAATGTGGCAAGGTTCATGTAATTTGAATAGGTGTATTTGCCTCATGCTTTAAATTCAAGAATTTTCTTATCAGATAATAACACATGAGAAAGTAAAAGGCAAACAACAGGCGCACACATTAACACACGTACATAATAGTCTTCAGTCTATAAATAGATAACAGTAGGCTACTCATCACAGTAACACGAATCTGCACATGGGGTGACGTCATGCATTCAGTACTGACGAAGTTTTGACATCTATATTAAAACTCAGCTACCACTTTTATACCACTAAACACTTTTGTGAAGTGCAAATCAATCCCATGAGTGGCTAGCCGCGGCCGTGGTCCAGTGGTTAGTCCGCTGGACTTGAAAACTGGCGATCCGGGTTCGATTCCCGGTAGCGGCAGGTCATACCCTTCCATGGAAATTTGACAAAAATGTCGATTTTCCTCCACATGTGGAGAAGTTGCCGGCTCTTTGTGGAAGGGTAAGTTAGTACTGGTTAGATTTCAGTCCAGGAAAAACTGGTTAGGTGAACCTGCCGCCGTATATAACTCAAAAATTGTTGAGAAACGGCGTTAAACCCGATGAAACAAACAAACATGAGTGGCTAGGTACTGAGATATGTGCATAACACTGATATACCTTAATCATAAACGTCGAGGTCAGACAATGGGTAATAAATTTGCACCCTGGTACTGACAACTTTCTGTCCTACCCGCAAGTAGGCATTCCAGCTCTACCTACTGCAGTAACACAATTATCATTTAACTACTGAGGTGCTGTTTATTTTCTGTTAAAGTCAGGAAATCAAAATTACAACAATACTAATAATATGAATTAACGGTCACACAAGAGCCTTATTCAAGTACAAGCTAATATAACACATTTCACCAAAGACTGCATGTGCATTAAAGTTTGCCGCACTTATATAAGTACTCCTACAGTAGTGGAGCTAAAAATACATATGCACATAAAAAAACCTTGCTGTGGATTATCAAGGCAAAAATACTTATTCAAGCTACTGGGACAAAATCTATATCCTAAAATATTTTTATATGACCTGGTAAACTGAAAGTGAATTTCCTGTAAACAACAAACTAGCTATAATGTTCACCTAGAATATAAAATGTAAGTTTTAATTAACATGTAAGTTTTAATTAACATTGGCTAACAGTGACACAAGAGGCTCACCAAATGTATTTTCCATTATTCTTGAATCCGAACAAGTAAGCATTTCCTGATATTGATCTCAAGTCCGCCTCTCTGTCGTCTATACGCTCTCTCCCACATTCAAGTAGGAAGTCTCCTTTCCAAAATTCCTTCATGGCAAAAACCCCTAGACCTGTTGGGAAAATAAAAAACAGTCCAATCTTTATAGAGGGTCAGCCAGATAACATTTGTGTGAAATTATTTCAAAATTAGGCCAGTGGTTTAGGAGACTCAGAAAGTGCACTCAGAATAGAATCATACAATAAACATTCCTGAGAAGTTTGGTGAAACATGGCTACACTGTTTGTATTTTAAAAGTTGACCATCCAATGAACATTCCTGTGATGTTGTGCTAAAAAGGCTTTTAGTTGTTAAGGAGATGTCTTTAAAAGATTTGTCTATATTTAGCTTTGGCAGCTATTATGGGCTGCGGAGCATTTTAATAGAGAACCATCCCTGGAACATTCTTGTGAAGTTTGGTTGAAATTGACCTAGTGGTTTCAGAGGAGATGTTGTTTGAGGAAAGTCTTGATGACTGACGAGGACAGACAAACGATCACAATACCTAACCATGAGTAAGCACTTCATGCTCAGGTGAACTAAAAAGGTCACAAAAAATGCTGTTTGGATAATAAAACCAGACCCAAATCTATCACTTACATTATGCCCCTGTTACTATATATAACTAGTAAGAAATTACACCAGTTTATAATTTCCATGAAGAAGTGTAATAAACATGTAGACAGCTGCAGAAAGGTGTAAAAATGTGTTGTTTTCTTACAAGTTTGGTTTCTGAACCTGCAGTCTTGTCATGTTTAAACATTGCACAGCAACAATTTTTTTATTACAACGCACCTTTCCTTCCCTAGGAGAAGTGCTACATTTTAGATGCAGGCATGCTGTGGCATGGTTTGAGTTTGGCAGTTGATGTGATTTCCGCCAATTTAAGGCACCTCCATAGCAAAACATTTAAAAAAACACCAATATTTGGCACCGCAGACTTAAGGCACTATACAGTATGGCTGAAACACAATCTGAATGGGTAGCCGGACGAACGAACAGACAGTGCAATTACTATATGCCTCCCCAAAGGGGCATTAATACACAAATTTAGAACTTTGTCTATCAATCCACTAATTATAACAGTTCTGGACATCAACCATATATCATTTTTTGCCAAGTAATCAACTCATTGAACGATTGAATCACCCTGTATAGATCCCGTCTGTCTTTGATGTGCAAAAATATCAAGAATATAAAACAATGCATGTAGGATAAATATAAACAAATTTATGTGCAATTTCATTTTATTGTACAAGCAATTTTAAATAAAGTGTATATTTTTATAAATTGCCCTTCTTTTTGTACAATATTTTGCAAATACTACAACATATTTTGTGAAACTTTATTCATTTTTAACTTCAGATTGTATCGTTACTACCAAGTTGTGTAGTAGAGGGGGAATTGATAATTTCTAGTGCAATGAAAAGGGTATGTATTTTAGCTTTTTAATTACACACAAGTCAATGTTTTAAATGCTGATATTTCCTGATGAGAGGTGATAAATGATAACTGTCTTGAATGTGTTCATGTACTCTTTGAAAGTGAATGTTTGGCATACTAATGTTTCCGGATTATACTAACTGTTGTATATAGCTCAAATGATACAAATTTGTTACTACACAACATCTCAACGGTCTATAATAGATGTATGTGACTCATTTACTTACATATTAATTTTCTATTTTTTTTATTATTACACATATGTGATTAATACACACAAACTTCGAAGATCGTGATTGAATATGTGTAATAATAAAAAAAATAGAAAATTAATATGTAAGTAAATGAGTCACATACATCTATTATAGACCGTATACCTTATGAAATCCTTACTACTTAGCCTAACAACAAAAATAAATCTATTTAAGATCATATTATTTACATAAAGTGTTGCACTGTCATCAGGAAAATAAATGTTATACTTCACTCACAATCTTCCAACATTTTAAAACCAAATTAATTTTTTAGAGAAACTAACACTTGTTAGTAACAGCCATACCATATGTGCAGAGCCGTGTGAAGTAGTGAAGATAAAGGTTTGTGTGAATGTTGTTTACTTTTAGTATGTTAATGTTAAACGCTTTATCGTTAAGTATTGAAATCCTCCATTATATTTATTTTTTAATGAAGGAGCTCCTCCTAAAACATCAATATTATGGATTTCATTTACGTTCTTCCGCTCATTTTCATAGTATGTCCACACTGTACAATATGACATTAATTACATTGTATGAAACATACACGGGTGGGTAAATTAAATAAATCTTGATACAACGATCATTTTATATTTTCTAATTGTATTATTTTACTACCAGTTACTACAACAATTCCGTATATTAATTTTGTCGCTGTTATTGTAACGTTAAAACATGTCATTTATTTCCAGAAAATACGTCAACTAATGAAAATAAAAAGAAGAAAAGGAAATGTATGGAACTTATGACATTATAACAATAACATACCCTAATTTTTTTAAATTGTACATATGATTATTGTTCAGAATTATTAATATTCAAATAAATTTATATAATTTTGTCCGCAATTTTTTATATTGTATCACATTATTAGCACTTAAAGAATGTAGCGTATATGTTCAACTCACATGAAGACTATGCATTAATACTTATAGGTTAGTCAATAAGTTTCTAGTATGATTATAATACATATCTTTTATTTAGATATGATTGACGACAAGTGCGATTGCTTGCAACAATTGCTTGAAACACAGAAAAGTATTCTGGACGAACAGAGGATGACCAGGATAGCTATGGAAGGGTTGAACACTTCTCTTAAAGAACTAGTGAACATGAAGCACTTTTCTGGCTTGGATGAAATGTTTTTTTATTGACAAGAATTTAAAAAATTTGGTTAAAGCAATACTGCTTTTTTTAAATTTAATGAGGTCTCTCATGTAATTATTATGAATATCAAATGTAATCATTATTATTCTCTCATGTATACTATATATATATTGTGGATTTCCCATGTTTACATGGTGAGTCTCTAATTTAATCGTTGTGAAAATCTCGTGTATTCATTGTTATTCTCTCATGTATTCATTGTTAATCTCACATGTATTCATTGTGAAAATCTCACATGTATTCATTGTTAGTCTTTCATGTATTCATTGTTAGTCTATCATGTATTCATTGTTAGTCTATCATGTAATCATTATTCTCTCATGTATTCATTGTTAGTCTATCATGTATTCATTGTGAAAATCTCACATGTATTCATTGTTAATCTCACATGTATTCATTGTTAATCTCATATGTATTCATTGTTAAACTCTCATGTATTCATTGTGAATCTCACATGTATTCATTGTGAAAATCTCATGTATTCATTGTTAATCTCTCATGTATTCATTGTTAATCTCACATGTATTCATTGTTAATCTCACATGAATTCATTGTGAATCTCACATGTATTCATTGTGAAAATCTCATGTATTCATTGTTAATCTCACATGTATTCATTGTTGATCTCACATGAATTCATTGTGAATCTCACATGTATTCATTGTGAAAATCTCATGTATTCATTGTTAATCTTACATGTATTCATTGTTAATCTCTCATGTATTCATTGTTAATCTCACATGTATTCATTGTTAAACTCTCATGTATTCATTGTGAATCTCACATGTATTCATTGTGAAAATCTCATGTATTCATTGTTAATCTCACATGTATTCATTGTTAATCTCACATGAATTCATTGTTAGTCTCTCATGAATTCATTGTTAGTCTCACATGTATTCATTGTGAATCTCACATGAATTCATTGTTAATCTCACATGTATTCATTGTTAGTCTCTCATGTATTCATTGTTAGTCTATCATGTATTCATTGTTAGGCTATCATGTATTCATTGTGAATATCTCATGTATTCATTGTTAGTCTATCATGTAATCATTGTTAGTCTTTCATGTATTCATTGTGAATATCTCATGTTTTCATTGTTAGTCTATCATGTAATCATTGTGAATAGCTCATGTATTCATTGTGAATATCTCATGTATTCATTGTTAATCTCTCATGTATTCATTGTTAGTCTATCATGTATTTATTGTGAATCTATCATGTATTCATTGTTAGTCTATCATGTATTCATTGTGAATCTCTCATGTATTCATTGTTAGTCTATCATGTATTCATTGTTAGTCTATCATGTATTCATTGTTAGTCTATCATGTATTCATTGTGAATATCTCATGTATTCATTGTTAGTCTATCATGTATTCATTGTTAGTCTTTCATGTATTCATTGTGAATATCTCATGTTTTCATTGTTTGTCTATCATGTAATCATTGTGAATATCTCATGTATTCATTGTGAATATCTCATGTATTCATTGTGAATATCTCATGTATTCATTGTTAGTCTATCATGTATTCATTGTTAGTCTATCATGTAATCATTGTTAGTCTTTCATGTATTCATTGTGAATATCTCATGTTTTCATTGTGAATATCTCATGTATTTATTGTTAGTCTATCATGTATTCATTGTTAGTCTATCATGTATTCATTGTGAATATATCATGTATTCATTGTTAGTCTATCATGTATTCATTGTTAGTCTCTCATGTATTCATTGTTAGTCTATCATGTATTTATTGTTAGGCTATCATGTATTCATTGTGAAGATCTCATGTATTCATTGTTAGTCTATCATGTAATCATTGTTAGTCTATCATGTAATCATTGTGAATATCTCATGTATTCATTGTGAATATCTCATGTATTCATTGTTAGTCTCTCATGTATTCATTGTTAGTGTATCATGTATTCATTGTTAGGCTATCATGTATTCATTGTGAAGATCTCATGTATTCATTGTTAGTCTATCATGTAATCATTGTTAGTCTATCATGTAATCATTGTGAATATCTCATGTATTCATTGTGAATATTTCATGTATTTATTGTTAGTCTATCATGTATTCATTGTTAGTCTATCATGTATTCATTGTGAATATCTCATGTATTCATTGTAAGTCTATCATGTATTCATTGTGAATATCTCATGTATTCATTGTTAGTCTATCATGTATTCATTGTGAATATCTCACGTATTCATTGTGAATATCTCACGTATTCATTGTTAGTCTATCATGTATTCATTGTTAGTCTATTAGTATTCATTGTGAATATCTCATGTATTCATTGTGAGTCTATCATGTATTCATTGTTAGTCTTTCATGTATTCATTGTGAATATCTCATGTTTTCATTGTTAGTCTATCATGTAATCATTGTGAATATCTCATGTATTCATTGTTAGTCTATCACATACCCTTGTTAGTCTATCATGTATTCATTGTGAATATCTCATGTATTCATTGTGAATATCTCATGTATTTATTGTTAGTCTATCATGTATTCATTGTTAGTCTATCATGTATTCATTGTGAATATCTCATGTATTCATTGTTAGTCTATCATGTATTCATTGTGAATATCTCATGTATTCATTGTGAGTCTATCATGTATTCATTGTTAGTCTTTCATGTATTCATTGTGAATATCTCATGTTTTCATTGTTAGTCTATCATGTAATCATTGTGAATATCTCATGTATTCATTGTTAGTCTATCACGAATTCATTGTTAGTCTATCATGTATTCATTGTGAATATCTCATGTATTCATTGTGAATATCTCACGTATTCATTGTGAATATCTCACGTATTCATTGTTAGTCTATCATGTATTCATTGTTAGTCTATCATGTATTCATTGTTAGTCTATCATGTATTCATTGTGAATATCTCATGTATTCATTGTGAATATCTCATGTATTCATTGTTAGTCTATCATGTATTCATTGTGAATATCTCATGTATTCATTGTTAGTCTATCATGTAATCATTGTTAGTCTATCATGTATTCATTGTGAATATCTCATGTATTCATTGTTAGTCTATCATGTAATCATTGTTAGTCTATCATGTATTCATTGTTAGTCTATCATGTATTCATTGTTATTCTATCATGTATTCATTGTTAGTCTATCATGTATTCATTGTTAGTCTATCATGTATTCATTGTTAGTCTATCATGTATTCATTGTTAGTCTATCATGTATTCATTGTTAGTCTATCATGTATTCATTGTTAGTCTATCATGTATACATTGTTAGTCTATCATGTATTCATTGTTAGTCTATCATGTATTCAGCTTTGTTGAATAATTGCATGTAAAATGAAGATACAATATACTGTATACTCAAGTGTTGTAACTGAAATTGATTTCGTGATATTATGTCAATTTTGTTGTACGATTTACTAATAATAACAAGTAGATTTTTGATATAATGATATATAACGTAATATTCAAGTAATGATGTGATATTGGCTGAAACATTCTAATAATAACCATTGCAATATAATACCGATTGAAATACATTTTTTTGACATATTACTAGCAAACAATTTTTTTAAAATAATAAAGTATTTTTTGTCTTTTATGATGTACTAACAAACAAATACAGGTGAATATATTTTCAGTTCAATCTTTGTTATTGAATAGTAATTGATGTAAATGCATGTTTATTGATGTTTTAATTCATGTTTCTTTATGTAAACATATGAAACAAAAAATGAGTATAACATGTCTGTAAACTGTAGCATTATATTGTTAGCTTAAATTATAAAAAGAAATACAATCAACAATAAGCATTTCATCTCTCTCGTTATATATTTCTTGCTCTTTCAAATTACACATAAAGTTGCAGAAATCGAAAAATATATTCCATAGTTCTCTGTTATGCTTCATTCAACATCTGGAAATGAACAATATAATTGTTTGTACAGAAGTCATAATTGGATAAATGATGACATATAATTGTGTTACATGGAAAAGTCTAGTATGGAACTAGAGATGCCCCCACTTACAGCCTTTGTCACATAAGCAAAAGCTATTATTCTGAACATAATTTCGTTATGTGGATTAAAATTACCAAGTAAATCACTAATGAACGCATCATTGATACAGAAAAGCTTGCATTTGTGGAATAATAAATTTAAATATCTGCAATATCGAAATTATAAAAAAAACAAAACACTTACATCATCTATCTTTGTAATGACTGCACAATATTCCATCTTAATTCCAAACCTGAAACATTGATTTGTTCATTTGTCAAAACAAATTCCTGTACATCAATTGCATCGTTTATAGCTGGAGGTAGAGGTATTTTTAGATTGATGCACAAATTGTGTAGTTTCATGCATGCATTCACAATCCCACATGCTTTTTTCAGAGCCATAAAGAGGCATCCTCCAGTTTTATGTAGACATCTGAAATATAGAACTAAATGTATACATTACAAGTCATAAGGCCAATAACTTGGTGTTTGAATTGTTTTTAATTTATTAGGATAATTGGTCACATGAACTTTATCTCACAACAAATGCACACTTGACTAGCTGTAATCATGTCCATGATAATTTTCAATTAGATGTTACATGTAGAGTGTTAACCGTCTCCATTGTTGACTCCATTGTTGACGATGATGGACACCGTTCGATCTCAATAGCTCACAGTGAACACTTTGTGCTCAGGTGAGCTGAAATGAAAATTACAATGTCATCGATAATTTATTACTATCAAATAACAAACTGATGTGAAATAATTCTCACCTGAATCTGGACTTTAGGACACCGAAACTTCTTTCGACAACAACTCTACCTCTTGCATGAGCTAGATTGTACTGCTCTTCTGAGTGCGAGTCTGGGTGCAGTATAGGGGTCAACATATATTTTGTTAACTGGTACCCAGTGAGTGAGTGAGTGAGTGAGTGAGTGAGTGAGTGAGTGAGTGAGTGAGTGAGTGAGTGAGTGAGTGAGTGAGTGAGTGAGTGAGTGAGTGAGTGAGTGAGTGAGTGAGTGAGTGAGTGAGTGAGTGAGTGAGTGAGTGAGTGAGTGAGTGAGTGAGTGAGTGAGTGAGTGAGTGAGTGAGTGTGAGTGTGAGTGTGAGTGTGAGTGTGAGTGTGAGTGTGAGTGTGAGTGTGAGTGTGAGTGTGAGTGTGAGTGTGAGTGTGAGTGTGAGTGTGAGTGTGAGTGTGAGTGTGAGTGTGAGTGTGAGTGTGAGTGTGAGTGTGAGTGTGAGTGTGAGTGTGAGTGTGAGTGTGAGTGTGAGTGTGAGTGTGAGTGTGAGTGTGAGTGTGAGTGTGAGTGTGAGTGTGAGTGTGAGTGTGAGTGTGAGTGTGAGTGTGAGTGTGAGTGTGAGTGTGAGTGTGAGTGTGAGTGTGAGTGTGAGTGTGAGTGTGAGTGTGAGTGTGAGTGTGAGTGTGAGTGTGAGTGTGAGTGTGAGTGTGAGTGTGAGTGTGAGTGTGAGTGTGAGTGTGAGTGTGAGTGTGAGTGTGAGTGTGAGAGTGAGTGTGAGAGTGAGAGTGAGAGTGAGAGTGAGAGTGAGAGTGAGAGTGAGAGTGAGAGTGAGAGTGAGTGAGTGAGTGAGTGAGTGAGTGAGTGAGTGAGTGAGTGAGTGAGTGAGTGAGTGAGTGTCGCCCAACAAACATCCAATTTCATTGGTACACAGATGTTCCTGATATAAAAATTATACATTATTACAATGGTTCATATTATTTGATCATGATTATAGAAATCCGCTGACTAACGTCACAGAATATTCCTATAATTTATCGGGCTACCAAAAGTTGAATTGCATTTGGTCCCAGACAGAATGGATAACAATAGCAAGAATAACTTGTATAAACCCATAATATGTGAATGTGAAATAAGTAGGACCAGAATAAATGTAGCGGTGATTAAGAAAAAATTTATTCAATAAATGTTCACATCATTACCTTAAGTCCACAACTTTCAAATAAAGCGGCGTCATGTTGAGATCCTGGCCACTTCACTACTACATCCAAGAATCTGAAGAACAAGTGCGAAAAAATTTAATATACAATTTATCACTACTTCATAATAAACTATATGGTAATTTTTTATGAGTTTACCATGCACTGTATTTGTATAGAATACATGAAAGGGCCATAACTCAGTGAAAAATTATCAAGAGCGTAACGAAACGACAAGGATGCACAACTGCACTTGATGCGTATTACTATTGTGAAGTTTGATTGAAATAGAAACAGCCGTATTTGAGTTGAAGCGCAGACAAACTTCACCATGCACTGTATATGTGTAAAAACCTCAAAGGACAATAAGTAAGTGAACATATATCTGAGCTGAACAAAACAATGAACACGACGATGACAAGCACATTGACACTGGATGTAGATCATTCATGCGAAGTTTGGCTGTAAATGAATAGAATAAAGTATAAAAAGTCTAAACAATAAAAACCTCAATGTAATGTTTAACATAAAAGAAAATCCAATTAATTACTGACAAGTTAACAGTCAGTTTATAAAATATATTTACTTACCTCATGTTGCTGTCTACTACAGCTTGTATATATATTCAAAGCATGATATCCTTTTCTGCAGATATATGCGAACTCGTCCTCATTAGGGGCAATAATGGGAACAAGTGTTCCATCGATTGCCCCTATAACATTTAGTATAAGGCATTTTCTGTAGAAATCAAGCTTCAATTTTCAAAGTTCTTGTTCGTCTGTTGGAAACCTAAAACATGGACAAAATAAAACTGCTTTGATATATTAATGTTAACTCAAAGTTGTATAATATATTTTATTACATACCTGTGCATGTTTCTAATATGCAATAAATATCATATTGCAGTGTTCATATAATATGCAAATGAGCGGAAAAAACAAAATTAAATCAATATGCTCCTTGTTTACAATTAACGAAACGAGTAATAATAAATAATATCCATATCGCCTACGTTTAATGCATTAAATAGGAATAATTTCTGATATGTTTGTAGTTTTATAAGAAACACAGGATTTTAAACTTACCGGATAGTATTCAAATTCTTGTTTATTGCAGCAATGCATCTGGCAATGATTCTGCATACAGTATTCCTGCTGATACCCTGTCGGCGATTTCTGAGTAAAAATCTCCTTTCGCCAAATATCTAAGTGTTACCAATACCTGACAGGAAACATTACAGAGATTACATTTATATAAGTATTAAATATTACATTGAAACACATCATGCATACTGACATAAATGAAAAAATATGCACCCGATGTGGGATTTGAACCCACGACCCCATACAGTACATCTTTGGTCTAGTATGGCGCTCTACCAACTGAGCTAACCGGGTATCATTCATTACATGAATCATTATGATGGCCTCTCGTGATTGTAAACTACATCATTGACAATAGCCAATTTTTATATTTCCATTAGAACAGGACAAGTGTCTATGATTATTTTTTTTCTGAAGACTTAACAGCCATTTGACAAAGTAATCTATATTTACATATAATACAGCGATGTAGCCACACTGAGGCACACACAGGCAGCTGCATCGGTTAAAATTTGCAGAGCACTGTATGTCATATAAAAGAATTCCATGGAACCATGCCCCCGGACCCCTAGTCCTACAAATATAACTCCTAGCATTTGTATTCTTCACGTTTTACCTTCATTTTGATATTTTACATTTTACGTTTTCTGTCAAATGCAGATTCCCGGTAGCGCCATTGATCGATTTTTCGTGTTTCTCAAACTTGGGACTTTATTTCATATTGGATATCGTCATTTTCCCATAGCACTTTTTATATTGGGGCCGATCGAAATTTGGTCGGGACGATTTTATCCATATAAAATCAAATATTTCATCAATAAAACTTATGACACATTAATAAATATTCAATTATGGTACAGTTGCAACAAAAACTATGAATGATAACGCAAATGGAGTTTGAATCCTATGGGTAGTCGAGTAAACAGCTCTATGTAATGGCGGACGGTGACATACAGCATGTTGTTAACAATGTGATAATTACCAGCTTTTGCGATTTCATTGGTGTTATGCATGCAACTAAATCCGATTTTGGCAGCATTTGACATATCTATGCGAAAAACATTTGATAAAACAATATAATCCAATGTGTTTAAATTTTTGCTGAGACTAAATTTGCTACGCGTTTTTGATGTGATGCGTTTAGACTCTATGCTTGACAATGAAGGTAAAATATGAAAAAAAAAAAAATGGAAAATGAAGATAAACTTGAAGGAACTAGCATAGTTGTCTAATTGTTTGGACTACCGGACTCCCATAGACTGCATCAGTTTAAATATCAATCCGGCTAAGATACTGTACTATCGGATTATATAAATAATATTAGTCACATTGTTATAAATTAGGGATGGAAGTGTCCAGCGAGTAGAGGTCAAAGTGTTTTTAAATCATGGTTCGAAATGGGAAGGGTCCGAAATGTCTAACGTCCCGATACCATTAATATCTAGGCTAAGTCATAATAATAATAATCTGTAAATACAATTACAAATTAATTTAAACATTTAACAAAACAATAATAACAAAGAAAGAACTTATCCGTCTAATCAAACGGTAAATTGTGCAGATGTCTATTGATTCTACTGGATTTTATAATGTTATGAAATACACAAATCAAGTGTCAAGGTCGGTGCGCAGAAATGATGCACATATCCTGAGAAAAACAATTTCATGGATAAACTCCACTATAAATTGTAATAATGTACATGTACCTGTACCAATGGATCGACTGGCCGGCTTCTATAAGAATTACTAATAATGTCTCCTTCAATCATATGTACGATCATATTTATGGTATGTTCGTCAAATCTCTATTTACAATATCTTCAGGCGATAAACTGTCGAAACCAACCCTTGATCGGAAAACTCGCTGTCTCATACGTATTCCGCGATGCAAATCAAAACTACGTATGGCGGCCATGACACTTACGATAGTTTGAGCGTACTAAGAGAGGTTTGACGTTCTCGTAAAGTTATGACAATTTATACGATAATCTTAGCTAAGATAACGTTCATGAAACGCATTTTCCTTGCCAAGTTAACGTAAGATAGAATTTAAGATAAGATGCGTCTTAAGATCATTTATGAAACGGGCCCAATAACTCTAGAGTGACCAGTGCAATATAGCTGATTATCAAGCTTGTCCAAGATATTATGCCGATCCACATTATGACCAAGTCTGGTGAAGATTGGACAAAGAATACTTAAGTTATTGACCGGACAAGACAAATTCTAGGTAACTTCTCTAATTAAAGGGCAATATCTCTGGAGTGACAAGTGCCATATAGCTGGTTAACCAACTTGTTCAAGATATTATGCCGATACACATCATGACCAAGTCTGGTGAAGATTGGACAAAGAATACTTAAGTTATTGATCGGACAAGACAAATTTAAGGTAATTTCTCTAAAGGGGAATAACTCTGGAGTGACAAGTGCGATATAGCTGGTTATCAAACTTGTCCCAGTAATTATGTTGATACACATTATGACTAAGTCTGGTGAGGATTGAACAAAGAATACTTAAGTGATTGATCAGTCAAGACAAATTTAAGGTAATTTCTCTAATTAAAGGGCAATAACTCTGAAGTGACAAGTGAGATAGAGCTGGTTATGGAGCTTGTCCAAGATATTATGCTGATACACATTATGATCAAGTCTGGTGAAGATTGGATAAAGAATTCTTAAGTTATTTATCGGACAAGACAAATTTTAGGTAATTTCTTAAATTAAAGGGCAATAACTCTGGAGTGACAAGTCCAAGATATAATGTCGATACACATTATGACTAAGTCTGGTGAAGATTGGACAAAGAATTCTAAAAATGCTGGACGCCGCACGTCCGCCCAACGCAGGTGAAACTATAATACGTCCCGTTCTTTGAACAGGCGTATAAAAAGTTACCTAACGTGGCACACATGCTAGGTTAAAGTTGATTTAATTAAATGTTCAGTTATGAAATTATAAATACGTTTATTTTCTTTCTGGTTTGAAAAATAGTATCAAATTAAAGTTATTGTGTATCAAATTCTTCTCTGAATTAAATATATCAACAGACGTGTTCAACGTGCCCCACGTAATCAAGAACAAAATGCGCAAGTCAATTCGCGATTGTCGTTTTCAATGGTGATTTAACGAAGGATATTATTATTCAACAAATAAATACTAACATTGCAAGTTATGTCTGAACGTTCAAACAAAACGATCGTAACAGACAGTGTTTATGCTAAAAACAGTGACGCACCCACCTAAATCGAGCTAATCATTGTCGCATTCAAATTCCAATCAATTTCTATACATTGGATACTATTTAAATATCAATCAGATGTCAAAACAAAGAAGGCCATAAAACATTAGGTCATATACGCAATTTGATGATTATTTAACATCTTAAGAGATTGATCTATATCTTTGGTAAGTTAATTGTATGATACACGAAGTGAAATCGATTGATCCCTTCTTCACATGTTTTTGACTTTTGGCCACTCAACTGACTGGTACCAGCATTTCCGGAGTTTTTGTATTCAATAGCCATCGTACCACGGTAATATTGGTACCCAGCAAACCACAATAAAATATTTACGATCACGGTCATTTTCAACGGTCTGTCGTGGGAGGGGAAACAAACAATATTTCATTATTGGCCTAACGAAATGAAATTCAACTTACATCCTTGAAACAACTCATTACTCTATAAGAAATTTGGTACTGTATACTGTTTTACCTGTTTATTACACATTTCATTGATCTGTTCAATTACATTGAGCAGAAAGATACTTTTCCCCTCAAAGTTTTGTCGAAATTCCCCTCTAAATTCACAAAAATAATTATAATAATTTATAATAAAAAAAATGCAAGAAATATTAATTAAACCATAGTACGATATTTAAGTCATATCCTAAGTTTTAAAATTAATTTATCATGTTTCCCCGATTGGTAGCTCTCACAAACTATTCCTTTGTATCGGAAATATTGGGTATCGGACACCAGGTTTTACATTTCAAAGCGGATGTAGCGTGTTTGTCAACAATAATTATGTTGCACAACACAAGTTATAGTAAGAAATAACCCTAAAACTATAAGCAGCTGCAAAAAATAGATATTCTTTTCAAACAACACGCAATAACACCAGTCAATACATTGAATATACCTGAAATTAGTGATAGTTCTCTAACTCAAGTTCAACGGTCCAAAATTCTGCCAGTGCAACTAACTCTACAGCATCATCCTTGGATTCGGATTAAGACTTAGGTTTAGAAATGAATTGCTATGTAAAGGATAATAATAATTGATTTTTTTTTTTAATTATACAGCAACGATTTCCGTATCAACCCCGTCTTTTTCTTTCATGAAAAAAGAGGCATTTTACTAATAAACATTTTAAAACTTTGCTTTTGAGAGTATGGTAACAGCTTAAAACATTTCATAAGCATCAGACCAGATTCACTCGATTTTTATTACTTTGACTGCCAGTCAAAATTAATCCCTAATGTTTACACAACAAAGCGAGTACGACCCACTTTCAGAAACCAAAACACAATTTTATGTGTAGAATAAACATGTGCTTTTGTGTTGGCAAGGTGATAATTACTATAGTTTTCTTGATTATTATCTTTGAGGTGAAAAAATAGAGGCTGTTTACAAGTTCATTGAATTCTTTCTTTTTCAATTCTTTATTTACCAAGGCATGTATATAGAAAGAAAAACAAACTTTGCTCTAAATGTAATTAACAAAATGGCGGGTGTTTTCACCTCTGACTATGTTGCAGTGCCTAAGCAGGTGCGCGCGAAGATGAAATGCCTGGAGGTTCGACCTGATCAATTGGTTTTCGTGTATTGATTGCATAAATACACAGCTCGTCTCTGGATAAAAATCAAATGAAACTGAACAATGACCTTTCTAAAGCATGTAACGAATGGGTCTTTGAACAAAGCACTAAAATTAGAGCCTGTTATAAACCATATTACAGCATTTAAAAGAATTAATTGAATCATAGACAGACCGGAATAGTATGTGGACACTTTTTACAGAATTTTAATAACCTGTGTAAACTCAGATGTGTTTCAAACCATCTGGTCTTTTTAACTTTTCAGATATATTCAGCATGTTCAGTGATATTTCAGAAAGTGGGTATGTGTACCCACCCCAACTTAAAAATGTGGGTGCGATAACAAAACTGTGGGTACACATCAAACAGCATTTATTCTGGTTTTCATTACATACCACTTCCAAACACAAGTCAATCACATGCAAGAAGCAATACATGTTTAAAACTGTCAGCTGTACCAAAAAAATAGGCCACCATTGAAACATAAACTAAACATACAGTGAGGTAAATTATACATGAATAGTCATAGCACATACTATGAAACATAAATCATCAGTATATACAGGCAAAAAAAATAGTTGAATTTACTATAATAATATTCATTCTTCATAAATATGGAGCGGGCGGTACGGATTTTATCATATACTAGACCCGAAAACGAAAGTGATTGCATTGATATTCGCGTGAAAATCCAAGGCATAAATGCGTATTTTCCTAGTTGATGTCTTGCGATACTGGAGTACCAGGCCTTTTTCTGTCCATTTTGGGAAAAGACCCTGGATAAATTGGGAAAATTTGCGTCGTAAAATTCGCCAATTTGGAAAGAAATTTAATCGCTTGAACTCCAATTTTGGGAATTTTCATAGTTAAAAGAACAGGCTTTCTTATCTAAGTTTTATATAAAACAAACATTTTCATCTACATTTCTATCGACTGTCAAATAGACACAATATGTTCAACATTTCTGACACACACGACAATAATGGCTAGAATAATTAAAAGAGCTTCCAGATGAGCATTGGGAAATTAGGTGTACTATTTTATCATGCATACACTCATTCCTACAGCTATTCTATAAAAATATAAAACATTTGCATGCACATTCATTATGTTGTTTTTTTACTTTCACTTTGCATGCAACTTATTAACTGGAAAATGTCAAAATGTGAAATAAGTTTTGAAGGGTCATATTTATAGGTCTATCCAACAGCCAATTATCATTGACAGCAATCTATCAGAAAAGTTTGTCTTCAAAACGTAAAATAAATCAACATGATTCGGAATATAAACAAACTTTACAAAGCGCACTCCATTGAGGGATTTGATCAGTGCGATGTTCATCGCCAGCATGAATAAGTTGAATAACCATCGGACTCACTGAGAAAGTTCTGACAGAGGGGCACTTGACGCTGTTTCAAACATGGAATTTATAGTTTTCGATCCCTTAGAATCTGTGTTTCTTATTTTGATGCAGTTATATTTACTACTTGCGACATTTTTGTGAAGGTGCCCATTCACGATAAACGTTTATAAAACGAAAGTCGGCGATCATCACATGTTATATATTAATCAACAATGAAATCCGAGAATACCAGAATGCATTGTTTTGATGTATCAAACACTGCAAACAGCAAACCAATTTAGTTCTCTGGTGTGTTATTATTATGCGCTTCACAGGTCTAACACATGCGGGACGTGATCTGATTGGCTGAAAGTGGTTTTGATGACAAGCTCCGCCTCTGATTGTTTTTGGCAAGCGTGTGAATAATCATGTCATTATATACACAAACGTGTCATAGAAGATAGACAATAAATGCCGGTACCAATGTAGCGTGCATACTTTTACCTGCTCATGTTAAACAATTGGTGTGCATTTCATTATTTCTGCATGAAACACGCAGATTTTTGCGTGAATGAACATGCTGTATATATATATCCTTGCTCTAAAAGTTATCGGAAATTGTGATTGAAAACAACTCACTGCGCATGCGCAGTTTGGCACCACATGTGCTACAGTCTAGGCCTAAAGAATTTGTGCTATATAACAAGAACGCAGACACCAACATACACTAAACAAAGCACCGAAAGTGCTGACAGCAGGGCTCACTGCAGATCACAGACGTCATTTTGACATATAATTTACACAATAGTCTATCAAGAACACTTTGTTATGTCAGTTTATTAAATAATATAGGAGTTAAGTACACAAGATTGTATTCAAAGAATTGGTTTAGACAGTCGGAAGGATGTATGGAGAAGAAGTAAACAGTACCTTAATATTGATTATATAGTATAAGTTTCAATGCAATCCATTGAAAACTAAAGTTTTTGCTACATGTGTCATAAAAGGAGACTTCAGTTCAAAGACACAGAATACAAAAACATTTTGATGGCTACACAGCAAATTTATGTCTTCCACATCTAGAAATGGTACTTGTATTAGGCCAAAATTAAAAAAGTCTTTGTTTGCCCTTTACCAACCCTAGGTTTTAGAGGTGGGTAGGTAGGAAGGAAAAATATAACCAAAAATAAACTAGAGCTATCACTGAAGGTGATTAATACCCCCACAATACCGCTTTGTCAGACATATTTTTGATAAATTCAAAGATGGCCGCCAGTCAAGACAATGAAATTATCTATCACTATCTATCACTACAGGACCACAATCAGAATGTGCCGACAATATACACAACTAGGCTTGGTAGAAATAATTCATGGAAAACCATGTTATGTGACATGACGGAACAAGTGGTGATTCCCATATAGCCCCCATTGCATATTTTGAAGTGGGGTTATAATAAGAATTGTGTACATTTTAATATTTCGGAGGTGATATGAATACCACAGTATGGGAGTCAGGTCAAAATCAATAAAATAGAAAAAATGAACAGTAATATATAGCACTTTGTCACAAAGAAATATAATGATACATTCGACTAGAGTATGAACTAGTAACACCAATATATTTGATTTTAACTCCCAAGATCTGAACATTTTGCATTCAAATTCGAACAAATATAGCAACAAAGCGTATTAAATTGATACAATTTATATTCGCAATCAAGACATTTTGTTCCATTGTCCTTGACTGCAGTTTCACAGATTTAATCAAATAATCAAACTACCTGGATATAACATTATATTATGCCTTATTTCAATGGATTTTAAAAGAAATCCCGTTATTTTCACTGAAAGGCGAGTCTTCAACAACAAAAACAAACCATTTGCTAGTATCTGAATGTAATAAACCAAAAATGCTGCCAACAGAACAGTAAGAACTAATCAACAGTTCCTGTGAAATAAAAAACTGAACTTGTATAGAATTGCTCACAAAAAGCTGGGCAAAATGGAACTAAATCAATGCAAAATATATCAAACAATATGCTAGAAATAACAGTTATTTTCACAGAAAGATAAGTCGTTTACAACTAAAAACAAACCATTTGCTAGTAAGTGAAAGTAAGAGAAACTATTTTTAGTAACAGTGACCTTGACCTTGGCCCCACCAGCCCCAATATCGAACTTGACCTGTATCTTCTGATGTTACACCTGTGTACCAAAAAATTTTCAAATCTGTCTAGCCTTTCATGAGTTATCGTCCGGAAACCATGAAAACCAAGAGAAACTATTTTTAGTAACAGTGACCTTGACCTTGGCCCCACCAGCCCCAATATCGAACTTGACCTGTATCTTCTGATGTTACACCTGTGTACCAAAAATTTTTCAAATCTGTCTAGCCTTTCATGAGTTATCGTCCGGAAACCATGAAAACCGACAGACCGACCGACAGACAGACAGACAGACCGACCGACCGACCGACAAGCTCACTCCTATATACCCCCTCAAACTTCGTTTGTGGGGGTATAATAAGAAAATCCGAATTTTGCAATAAATTGTTTTGAGTCGGCGGCTAAATCTCGGGTAGGTCGGTAAAGGGCAAACAAACTTAATTTTAATTTAGGCCTAAGGAACAGAGCCACAAGGAATGGCCTGACAGACCATAAGGAATAACTAGGAGAATCAAAGTGGACAGTGAAGGAGGGGGGAATTAATGGATGGACAATATCACAGGACAAGTCATGACAGCTGGCAGCAATAGGCCGAAACTGGGCAGGAAATTACCTGAACACTATATAAAGTGACAGACTTGCACAGGGGAAAGGGAAATACAAAACACATTCAAAACACAAACTGAAATAATAAACATACAGCGAATTACAGCCTTGGAACTTTCAGTAAAAATACTGAGGGTATAATAAATCACGCTTTCTCAATAAAACGGTGCACTTGATATTTTCGCTTGTTGGCAAGTAATGAAAGCCATTCCAATGTGCGGATCAGTCAATTACCTATATTTTTTATTGCAGGGGTCAATGATGATACAAGATCGGAGTATAATTGTTTTGTCCCGTAATCTTCCTCTTTATAATAGCACAATGAATGTGCGTTTTTGTGATTTTCGTGACTGTCGCCGGACGAATTTTCAGCTTCGAAAGCAATTATTTTCAACTCTTATTGCTGCCGGTGTTCCGCGTTTGCTGCTTTAACTCCATATATGTCTGTACTTCGGGGAAAACACAGTTTTACCTCTGATAATGTTTTAATTAAAAGTAACAGGGCGTTGATCGTATGTCGCCAAATCCGATATAAAGTTTAGTGCTTTCCTTTTAAGTGGAAATAAATACTACTTTGAACTATTTAAACATGAAATAATATGAAATTATTACGTTCGTGATTGTTTAGTTATAATTTGTAACACAAATATACACCCGTGTGTGTTATTTTCAAAATTAATCCGGCTTAAGGTTCGTTTTTTGATGCGTAGATTTAAGACAGTAAGGTTTGTTACTAAATTTATTGCAGAAATATGAAAGATATCTAATGTAGATATTATGTTATCAACGCACATCTACCCAAAATACCAAATAAAATTGAAATCATTATTAGTTAAAATATCCAATATCAAACTTGCTTGTGTAAGGTTCGTTTGAAAGATTCGTTATCACGAAATCTTAATATAGCATTACTGTTATAATTGGTTTGTGGGGCGAACTTTTGACGTCATTCCTTTGAAGGATATGACGTCATTGATAGTTACAATTTTTCTGATCCGCCATAACAGACGAAATTTTGATGTAAACTTACTGGAAATAGTTTGGGAAAACCTTATCTGGACCAGGTAAGAAATTTATTATTTATTCAAGTGTTGAAATATGATTATCATATTTAATGTGATTGTCAGATAGATGTATTCAATAAGATAAATTGATTATGACTTGTTTGATGTGGGTTACACATGTGAGTGGCATCAAAGTACATGTAAGGTTTGTTTTCCTTGGTAACGAACCTTTCTTATTTTTCCCATGGCATGTTACCATAGAGATAATGAGGGACATGCTACAAACTTCATACTTTATAGGTTGATGTCCGTTATTTAGGCTATGAACGTTGTAGTATATTGTAACTGCATGGTGTATTTGTAATTTTTATTTTTCATAACAAACTGTGAAAGCAATTTGAGTCCCACAGGTTTTGCAGTGTATTAGTATGTGAGACACAAAATTGTTTACACTTTATATATTTTATCGTGTAACAATCGGTCATTTTTTAAAGTCTGAACCAAATATCTACTGAATATAACATGTGAGCTTTTTTATTTCCTAAATATGTATACGTGTAAGGTTTGTTACGAAATAGTAACGAACCTTGCATACTCTTTCTTCGAAGCCCATGTCATATTAATTTAAGAATCTACCAAAATGTAATTAGTCACTATCAGTTCGGAGCTATAGTTGTTAATTTATGCTTTTTATATTGTGTTTGTGTTCTAAAGAAAGATAGTGGACATTGTTAATATAACGCACCCCATCGTTCGATTCAGTGTACATTTAATAAGACATAAGTTGTAGTGTCAAAACATAGACTGTATAAGCATTAAATATATAAAATCAATATACTCTGTCAACTGACTAATTTGACAACATCATTCCTCATAAATACAAGGAATTTGTATATTTTATAGCCACAGAAAACAGATCAGTCAGAAGGTAACGAACCTTTCCAAATGAATGACGTACAGTCTAATACACTTATCCTCAGACTATAGCTTATTTATTTATTCCTCTTTCAGACCAACGCCATGGCAAAGTCTGCTGCCGAAAAGATGAGAGAATACCGTAAACGGCTGAAACAAGATCCTGAAAAGTATCAAGACTATCTTACGAAGGCTAAACAGAGAAAGACTCAAAATTACACACCTGTTAGTCAGCTATCAAGAACAGAAAAAAATAGAATACGAGAGAAAACAAGAGAGAACGTTAAGCGCCATCGAAGTAAGAAAAAGCTCGAAGCAGTTGCAAATGTCCAAGTAGAATCAATGGTTTCTGAAACCAGTGGATATGCAACAAATGAACATGAATCTCCTGGACCACTGATAGTAAACCTTCCATTTCCGAACCGCAGGAATGGCGCAAGGAAACGCATAAGCCGCGCCCTTTCAAAGAAGCACAGAGAATTTAAAGATTTGAGAGTAAAATTTGATGTGTTACAGAAGAAGTATAAGCGAAATTTGCGATCTTTCCAGCGGTTCAAAAAGAAAGACAGAGATCAAAGAAGACATGAAACACGAGTTTCTGCAGAATGCAGCTACAATGATACCTCTGAAAATAGTTGCAACGAGAGAAGTGAGGGAACACCTATACGTACGCCCAATGTTGACAGACAGGTAGAAATTGAACCTCCAGAGCCACATACACCAAGAAGTAAGACCAAGCAAATGTTGACAAATGCAGGCTTAAATAAGATGCAAAGTGCGAAAATCAGAAAACAACTGCTACTTGCAAATGTTGTGCAAACACAAGTTGAGAAATGTCGCCGTGGAATGAAACGAACGGAAGTAGGTGCTTTGCGTGGGCTGATGGGGAGAAAGATACTAAGCAAATACAGGCTAGCAATAGCGGTCAATAAAT
Organism: Mactromeris polynyma; assembly: GCA_032209605.1. Lineage (NCBI taxonomy): Eukaryota > Metazoa > Mollusca > Bivalvia > Venerida > Mactridae > Mactromeris > Mactromeris polynyma. Next base: position 26,728,683 of record JASFXZ010000002.1, on the reverse strand, counting down.
CAACAGGCCTTGGGCGAAACAGGATAGCAAAATGTATGTCTGGTGGATTTACCGGTGTCAATAGATTTCGAAGAGAAATAGAAGTTAAAAGATACAGCGCTCGTGTACTGGATTTTTTATGCGTGACGACAATTCTAGGTGTAACCCTGGAAAACAGGACAAACTGAAAGTGAACGGAGAGACACGCCAGACCAGAATCTTTGAGAAAGTGCGGTGTGATTGTACCAATAAATCCGGAGAAATTTATTGAAGATGACGCAAACATCGACAAGATGAAAACAGACACAGTTGCAGAGATAACGTTTGGACAATGGAAGAGGGTTCCATTAGAGGACAAAGGTAAGAAGAAGATGATAATGAAGGTTGTTTCATGCACATTGACGAAAACTGAATTTTTGAAACACATGGAAGTACAGGTGAAAGAATTTACCGAATATGTACACAGAGTGCGTCGGCAGTATTAGGAAAATCTGAAAATAAAGAAGAACCTTCCAAAAGACGAAGTTGTTGTGAACATGGACTTCGCTGAAAACTATTCCTGTAAGAGCGTAGAGGAAATACAATCCGCCTACTGGAATCAGAGTGCTGTGACCCTGCACCCAGTGGTCATGTATTACAAAGATAATACTGACGAATTGAAACACCAGAGTATCGTCATAGTATCGGATGAAATGGGTCACAATACAACTACTGTCTTGACATTTATTGACAAAATCGTTCCTGAAATAAAGAAACGTGTACCAAATGTTCGGAAAATACATTACTTTACGGACAGTCCAACCTCGCAATACAGGAATAAGACGATATTCCATACTATTGCAAATCATGAAGAGATATACAAATGCAAAGCCGTGTGGAACTATTTTGAAGCTGGGCACGGCAAAGGGCCCTGCGATGGCTTAGGCTGAACGACAAAGCGGATGGCAGATGACGCAATAAAATCAGGGAAGGCCTCCATACAAGATGGAGGAGAGTTTTTCCAGTGGACACAATCCCCAACTTGTACAATGAAAAGTGTACACTTTATGTATGTGCCATCGTCTGACTGCCAACAGAAGTCCAGTGCCGTTTACGACATCAAACCAATTAAAGGCACCATGAAATTCCACGCAGTGATCAGCAAAGGAAAGAACACAATATTGACATCAAATGTAACTGAACTGAGTCAATATCACATAAGATCATGAATATACGGCCAAGGTGTGATATGTTTAGACACATGTTTAAATAAGGACCTGTCTGACAGTTTCTATCGGTGAAACCAGGAGCGCATGTACAAACATAATTAGCCGTATACCCAACAAAGTTATTGCGAAGACTGCATCAATGATCAAGAATGTAAATTGAATCACTGGACTTGTGACACACTGATTGTCTCTGAGAAAAATAGAATCGTTACGGATGAAAGCCAGCCAGGTTCGACAACTGAAACATTGGAACCACAACCAGAGCTTGCCTTGGAAGCCTTTTCTGAAAGTGGTCCTGAATCACGAATGCCGGATGTTTCTATAGGGACGTATGTGGCAGCAATGTATGACAGGAAATTGTACATTGGGAAGGTTTTAGAGTATGATGATGAAGACGACGAGATTGAGATCAAGTTTATGCAGAATGTCCGGAAACTTTTGCAGTGGCCAAAACATGAGGATAGGATATGGTTAGACAGAAAAGACATAATCTGCAACGTTTCGGAACCTATCCCGACAGGAAAATCGAAACGAATGTTTAAGTTGACAGAGTCTGATTTGAAGAACGTTGAAAGTAAAGCATACCAGTAGAAAAGAAAATAACACTTTTTCAAGGAATGAACCTTAAACTATTTTCAAAGGGACACATGCATGAAATATGCTTGGTATCTTTTGACAGGTTTTATATGATAGTTTTTAAAAGGCATTGCAAATGTTCTGATTATTGATTATACCCCAACAAAACGAAGTTTTGAAGTGGGTATATAGGAATAACCTTGGCGGCCTGTCCGTCTGTCCATTAGTCTCTCAATTTGTCCGTCAATTTGTCCGTCTGTCTGTATGCCTGTCTATTCCTGGCTGCTGTGATAGGTCTAGTTAATTTTGGGCTGTGTTCACAGTTTTTTCAATACATTGCATCATGGTTGACCTGGAATTGTCCATGTCTTTCTGCAAGTAACACTCAAATTCACATATATGTATGTAACATAGAACCATTTTGCACATTGAAATATTAAGAACATTTGTGCAATTGTAACGAACCTTACATATAAAACAAGAGTTTTTAAAAGGCGTTGCAAATGTTCTGATTATTGATTATATCCCGACAAAACGAAGTTTTGAAGTGGGTATATAGGAATAACCTTGGCGATCTGTCCGTCCGTCCATTAGTCTCTCAGTTTGTCCGTCTGTCTGTATGCCTGTCTATTCCTGGCGGCTGTGTTAATTAGTTAACTAGTTAATTTTTGGTTTTGTTCACAGTTTTTTCAAAACATTGCATCATGATTGACCTGGAAGTGTCCATGTCTTTGTGCAAATAACACTCAAATTCACATACATGTATGTAACGTAGAACCATTTTGCACATTGAAATATTAAGAACATTTGTGCAATTGTAACGAACCTTACATATAAAACAAGAGTGTACTTGTTTGGAAAACATTATTGCTGAAAATAACAGTATTAAATAATAAATATTTGACAATGATTTTTGCAATTCAATCGTGCATTGGAACACATTTGCCCTAAATGGCATTGCTAAACCTAGGTGTACATGTATAGTATTTTGGAAGATTTTGTTAGTTTTTTTCTAATGTTCTTTAAATATTTGTCCAATATGGTGGATATGTGTAAAAACTGTAATACGGATGTTTCATAAACTTGTTTTAAATCAGAAAGAGTCTTGATTTATTATATTAATATAATTCTTAGAGTTGTGTTGATATCCCTGTTAACTGCGCATAGTGGTAAGGTTAGTTACTATTTAGTCATGTCACTCAAACAGCCTGTACTTTACATATAAAAAGATAACCTTACTTAAAGATGTTTACTCTTTCTGCCAACACATTGGCGAACACGATGAAAAGAAATGCCAAGTAAAACATATTTCTTTATTTTGAATGTATTTACCATATTACTCACATGTTTTAGCTGTAGATGTTTACCTTAGAGTCCGAAATATTCATTATTCTTTCACTCAAGTTTCAGAAAAACACGTAGTACACATGAATATGAAAATGGTATCAGTCATTTAAGAAAGACCAGGTAAATAAGAAATATAAACGTTTTCAAAACCAAATACAATACTGTTAAGCTGGTGTCTCTCTTAAATATGACAGTGTCAAGGTAACAAACCTTTCAATGTTAAAAATACAGGATTTTATGATTTCATTTGAGATATCACGTCAGGAACATCTTATGGTGCATGTTGAAAATACTTCGCCATGGTACAGGTGACACTATTCGCAGTAGGAAAATGTACTTGTCAGGTTAAACTTATGCATTTCAATTGTTTATGTTTTCAAAATTCAAAGTGCACCGTTTTATTGAGAAAGAGTGAAATCGATTTAACAGCTAGCTAACCTCACTTTTAATCGTTATATGGTCATTGATTTCCAACATATATACATAAATTGACCAAGTAGACAGTAACTAATCATTAAAAGCAATTAACCATTACGTACATAATTAATCCAGAACTTTGGAACACCTGTATGGAGGTGTCCGCGTACTAGTAGCGTCCGCGTACTGTTCCGGTCTGTCCATATTCTTTAGTCGAATTAACGGATATCGGAATATTCGGATATGTCTTGTTTCTTTGGTACTCAAATTTTAAGTATAAATTTAAGTCTAAACAATATGCTGATCAAGTTAATATGACAATGATCGAGACATTTTATACAAATTTGAAGAAGCATCCGAAATAGTCATAGTTGGTTGGGCTTTGGGGTGTCGATTCATTTTCGCGATGATCATTTGCTCGCGGCAACTGAATACTGTTGTAGCTAGATATTGAAACCACATTCGACATTTAATTTAGTTAAATCAACATAAAATACAAACAAAACTTACCCATATGCGCATACAAATTGAAAAGACTACACGCTGTCTGCTTTGGACCAATCCACTGACTGCGCACGCGCTACCGGAAGTGTGTTTAAAAAAACCAAAGATGAAAAATGACGCGTAGTGCGACGCCTGTTCCACTCACATTACAAAGCTAGGAATCGGACGACAAGTGGGACTAACTTATATGACAATTTTTTCGACTTTTCAACGAAAAATAAGACTTTCAGGGGTACATTTACATTTGACAAATGAGGCCGTCCTTAATGTCACACCGGGGCAAACACATGTCCACACGCACATATGCACAAAGCTCATGCGAACAAATATCAATAAATACAGTAATGAAATTTGAAATTACCAAATGACTCAAAACCTTGATATACAACAACCAAGGAATACAATAGACGACATATCAGGTAAGTTGTCTTCAGCATATCCCTGTTATAATGCGAAAACGAAATGAAACTTAAAAGCAAGGATTGTAACTGATTAATCTGTTACAAGCCGTAGGCTATATTGTAGGCCTATCAAAGAATAATAAGTTACAGGTTTGTGAGTATCTTTTTAAAAGAGACTGTTCTTTTGCTATTAATTATTTCACAAATATATCTTGAATAAATTATTATTATTATCATTATACCACATTTATATAGCACTTTTATCATAAAATACATAGGCCTACGTTCAAAAGTGCTTAACAAACAAATATACGTTTACATACAAACAATCTATAAAAATCTAAAAAAAGCATCAGTAGGTATTAAAAATTAAAAATCATAAAATGCAACACTAAAGCAGTAAACATAGTAAACTATTAAATGTCTTTTTTCTGGATGTAGTATTTTAATTGACGGACGAAAATATAGCATAAAGTTCCTTAGAACGACTGAAATATATCTGGGACCAATATATCGTGCAGATAATTCATGTCGATTATTCTGATTTACGATTGGCCATGTGTATGTGTAAGTAATAACACTACCGATTGAAAGTATCGATAGGGAATAATGATAATCACTACTTTAGGCCTAACACACGCAAGCTAGGAACTCTTTGAAAATGTAAAATGAGGTGAAATTTTCTATTCTAATTGATAATTGGGTATAATTGACTCTTCAAAGTATGATAGGGGCCTACCCTAGCTTGTCTTATTGTTTGTACCAATTTATAAGTTCCAGTTATAGAAAGTCATAAAAATATCAGGGATTCGGAAAATTTGACACCTCATATTACAGAATTCATTTAAAGTTTCTTAAAATGTCAATAATTTATGGAATGGAATGTAATACTTAGGCCTTTAACATTAAGTTTTTTATGCACATAAAGAGAAAACGGTATACGGACAAAATCCACTCCGGACAAAATCCCCTTCGTGAATTTTACCAGGCGGACAAAATCCCCTTCATGAATTTTACCAGGCGGACAAAATCCCCTTCATGAATTTTACCAGGCGGACAAAATCCCCTTCATGAATTTTACCAGGCGGACAAAATCCCCTTCATGAATTTTACCAGGCGGACAAAATCCCCTTCATGAATTTTACCAGGCGGACAAAATCCCCTTCATGAATTTTACCAGGCGGACAAAATCCCCTTCATGAATTTTACAAGTAGGACATAACACCCTCTTATATTTGTTTCCACAATTGATAAACATTTCAAAACTACAGAAATTGTTTTAAATATTATAATAATGACATAATTCTTAAAATTCAAAATGTTATGTCAGACAAATTTACTGTTGAGTGTTAAAAGTATCAACATCTTAAACTATAATTTTGTGATAAAAAGGCGTCAAGTTGTAATTTTTTTTTTGATTAACAACCGTTATAAAAGGATGACACACCCGAACATATAACACTAGTCCGGACGCTAACGAACATTCGAAAGATCGGTTATCTCCGTGAAACTCCGTATACAATGCCGAACTGGCAAATCAATTGATGGGGACTTTATTTAACTCAAAATTCCCCCGCCTAAATTTCAATTGAAAATTTATTGAAAGATATCTTTAAAATAAGAATAAATTTTCCCTTTTAATTCCGCCTGTGCCTTTTTGTGTTTTCAAGCGTATTTCGTCAGATTACAAGTTAAACCAGAGAGTTCGCATTTTTTCGGCCGAATTACACTATATTCAATGTGAATATGAGTGGTTACATATAAATGCAAATTCCCCCGCCAAAATGTTTAAAAAAATCAAATATTTTTTAATAACTCGAAAGCTAACAAATGACAGTTTGTTATTCCACCTGTAGTTTTAATGTCATTTGAAAAATAGTTATAGCCAAAAATGTCAACTACTCCCTCTATATTCTATAGCATAGTGTCGACTGGAGCCATTTTGAGCGCTTTCGAGCTTATCGGAAAAGCGAAATTGTTGTACATGGTGAGACGTTTGCTTTTATTTGAATTGACAGATAATATCTATGTGCACATCGTAGTGAGTTACCTTAAAATTAAAGTTTATTATTATTATGAATTTTGGAATTCTAGAATCATTGGTCAGCGAAGAGCGCCGAATTAAGTTCACATTAGCTTTATGCGGCGGACATATTCCTCGACGCCGCATTAAGCTCACTTTTCTTAAAGATGTTTTTTTGAAAGGTGAATTCGAATAACAAACAATATCAAAAAGTTAAATTTGGAAAGGAAATAAACTGACTTATGTATCAATGTTCCTCAACCACTGTCGGTCAAATGAGTGTATGACCCATTTAGGTACAAATGCATTGTAGTGGGCATATACATGTAGATGTTTGTCAGCGCTTCGCCTTCTACCTGTACGACCAAGTTGTGGATTCTAAAGAAACCTCACAGAAATAATAAGTTTAAACACATTTTAAACATTTGTATTAACAGCGACAAAGGTATGTAAACTGCTAACGCACATTGGTGTTATCTGTTAAGATACTACTACTACTACTTATAATAATGATAATGATAATAATAATGATAATATTAATGATAATAATAACAATGATTTAACACGAATCCCCGTCTAGCGCAGCTGGTATCGCAAAACAATTCCAGTCCGAAGGTCGCGGGTTTGAACCCGGGTCCGACCGTCTACGGCTTTGGCGATGTGATCAAATAATATGTTAATGGTTACTCGCTTTTATCTGATCGAAGCTGTGAGTAGAATTTTATGTCTTCTAACGTTTGCAATCGCCATATTCATTCATCAAACCAATAGAGTTTTGTTGAAGTGAAGATTAAATACCCTACACAAGTCGTGTACATGAATACAGTGCACCAAAACACAATTAAATTCGATGGGTACATGCTTTCCATGACTGTCACGCAAAGTTTGCCTGTCATAAAAGCTTATGTAAAAACTGGGGACCATCTCAATACATCTCTGAATCATATCCGAAAAAAAATATCAAAGAAAAATCAAATACAAATTTTACGATACTGTGTGAAATATTTGGTGCTTAGCAAACTTTGAGTAGTATAGTTCGCCTTCGTGAGTGATGGAACTAATTATCACTATTTTTTAAGAAACTTTCTCATAACTTTTGCATTTTGTCAACTTGTTTAAATCAGCAATTTTAATACTCAATCAACTATAATATTAACTTAAAGGATGCAAGAGTAGTTGCCGGTATTCGCGCCACTTAATTTGATATAAGTTAACTCATTTAAAACTTCACCTAAATTGACCAATTTTGTTTGCAAATGAACATCGAATGACGCTTATAATTCTGACATATTCCCGCTGTATCTTAACTTCATTGTTACAGGTATAAATTTCTTTTTGCAAAAAAGATGAACGAATGTTAAAATGGTTGTTTTTCGGCGCAGCCGTACAAACATGCTTTTGCTATTTGCATAACAGTGTTGTATAAACCAATCAAATCTTACGTTAACCACCAACCGAATGACATATGTAACATTGACGCGGATTGGTTAAACTTTCGATAAAGGGTACGTTACCTTACAGAAATCCACTGAATTTCGGTTAATTTACCAAAATCCATTTTGGATCTGGAGTGACCAGCAATCGTAACATTTTTATGTTGCACAACAAATATTAACATTTAAATTGCGCCGACCATCTTTTTTCAAGATAATTCTTGTTACTTTTAAAATCGTAATAAATGTAAATGTTCTGGCGCCTTAATATTGATTTATCCGATATTTCATCGTTTGAAGTTATTAATTAGACGAAAATATTTCCCTTGATAAGATTTGTCCGCTAGGTCAGGCGCGTAGCGTCCTGTACGCAGAGTACGCATATATACTTTTATTACCTCCACTGATGGAGAGCACATTATCATACTACAAACATTGGTCAACAGTTATACAAGAAATTTATACAAACATGAGAAAACATGTAATTAAAGTTGGGAAAAGTGCGCTTTACATTAATTACAAAGTATATCGTACCTGAGCCGAACCTCCCAACCAAGGATAACTTTAGCAGAAATGCTCATTACCTCATGGTTAATGTTCCCAAGAGATTAGTACAGTCTTGTGAAACAAACAAGAAAAATTATCTTAATAAGATCATCTTATCAGACTATATCTTCAAAGGAATAAGTCTTCACGACCTTCCTATTGAAGAATCCCCATGGAAATGAAAGGTACTATAAGGTACGTAGTAAAGATATATATATATACTATAATGGATATATATCATGTGAATGCATAAAATTAAGTGCCAATGATACAGTAAGGCAATATAGTCTTTTTCAGCATGTATGACAAAGTATGATAACAAATATGTCCGACATATATACACATATATAGCACATTTCAATGATATTTACACTAGCAATGTGATCCGGTCACACAACAGTATCAAGGATACATCTTAGTTCATTACAGAAACTTTTTGTAAATATTTAGCGAACAGTAACTGTGTCTCGAAAATGTCATCAGTAATTTCACAGTTGCCTGAGAGCAGATCACACCACTGACTTGAGATTGGCTGGTTAATGAGTTTGATATAGTTTTTGGCTCCTATAATGGTAAGTAAATCACACCAGAGTTTGTTTCTTATCGTCTCATAGAGAGGACAACTGAAAATAAGGTGTAAGTTCAAATTCTCACTCACTACATTACACTTAGGGCATACGGTTGTCCCATTGAATGAGAGCAGCTTGACCTGAGTTCTTGCTGAACATTCAAATGCTTTTCTACACCCTGGTAGTGCTCTACTGTGCTGCCAAAAGATACAGGGTCTTTTAGCAAAGAATATGTCATTGGTGATGATATTCGGATGTTTATGACGGATTCGTACAATTCTCTGGTCAAATTCCGCTTCATAAACGTTTTCACGCAGTATTGACTTCCATTGATATTTCGTCGGAAACTGAGCTTCATTCACGAACAGTGTCAAATGATCTTCAAGGTTGTACAATTTGATAATCCGTATAATGTCTGGTATAAAACCTAAGACCTGTCGTTCATCTTTTAGATAGTGAATCAGGCGTTTGGTGAAGATTTGTTTAGGCAGATAAGAACACGGGAGTCGGCATAGTTGACCGAAAAACTGCAACTTTTGGTAATCGATCTCTGTTGCAACTGGAGGGACTCCAAATATACTGAGGGTTAAGTCAGTGTCAGAATATGATGGAAGATTTTGAATTAGTTTTAAGCAGAAGCGATGAGATCGTTCTAATGTAAGGACACTTGACGATGATAAGTTGTTCCACAAAACACATCCATATAGAGATTTTGGTATGACGATGTGCTTGTATATAGTTCTCCATGTTGCTGGACTTAGATTTTCCGGTTTGAAGGAATTATTCATTATGCTTATTAGTGTACCGCGTAGCGTTTTTCCGGAGTCAATCACATTATCGGTATAACACATGTACTTGTTATGCCTAATCCCAAGATGGATATAATTGTCCTTTTCAGCGATCTCCGTACTGCCGAGAAACCACTTTCTTGACTGCGTTCTGTATTGCGCTTCTTGTTCATTGAATACAACGACAACACATTTACTTGGATTATACAAGAATCTCCATTTTCTAGAATAATTGTCGCAAATGTCTAACATGGATTGTAATCCTTTTTTCGAAAACGATATTAACAACATGTCGTCTGCTACCGTCGGGCTAGAGATATTTGTATCATACACACATATACCGAGCTTGCTTTCTTCTAGTTCGTCGATTAGGTCATTAATATATAGCAGGTACAGCAGAGGAGACGTAACACCACCTTGTCTGGTACCCTGCAAGACTTGGAACCAATCGGATTGAAGTTGCTGATTACGGACCCGACTCCGCATCGATTTATACATACTGTAGAAAACGGTGAATATATGATCGTCGATGTTAGTTGATTGAAGCTTGTACAGTAGGCCATTGTGCCAAACCCTATCGAAAGCTTGTCGGGCATCAAGAAACGCGACAAAAACTTTACTATAGTGTTCTTTGCAGTGGAGGATACATTCTTTTAGCATAAACGAGGACATGAGACAACCTAGTTCCTTTTGGAAGCCTCCTTGCTGTTTATTAAGTGAATCCAAGACTTGTTGTTCAACTTTACTTAAGATTATTGATTCAAATAATTTCAAGATACACGACGTCAGCGAGATTGCCCGATAGTTGTTGGGGTCGTCCTTCCGTTTTTTCCCGCCTTTGTGGATAGTTACGATCATTGCTTTATTCAAATTTGGTGGTACATGACCGTACACTAACATTGAGGAAAACAAGATCTTCAAGATTCTATATAGTTTGTTACTGCCGTATATAAGATGTTCATAATAAATATTATCAACCCCACAGCTTTTCCCACGTTTACATTTCCTTACAGCTTCAACGACATTGTCAGTGCTAATTTTTACTCTTGCAATTGGTGAATGTGTGTCTGTGCGACACGAGGAATCCCAAGTATTCATTTTACATTCAACCATAGAGTACCATTTTTCGTCAAACTGAATATTCGGTTCGGGTGTATATAGTTGTTGGAAGTATTTTTTCCATTGATTAGTAATTGATTCGGCGTCTCTATATAGGGTGCCATCAAAGTTCATAACACATCCTGGTTTGTTTAGAGAATTATTTTTACGCTTTTTGAGTAAATCCCAGAATTTGTTGGAATCAAGTTCAGCCATCATGTCTACCTTGTCATCTTGCTGCTTCATATAGTTGGCGACGTGACGTCGATGACATTTGCGGTACTCGCGTTTCGCTAACTTATAGTTAGTGTAGGTCTCATTTGAGTAAAGTCGAGGTTTGCCATTCCTGATCCATACTGAGCGCATTTGTTTAACTTCCTTCTGTAGTTTTGTAAGTTCATTACACCAGTATGGCTTAAGAAAATGTCTGTATTTACGCTTGCGTATTGCAGAGGCTGATGCGTTATTTATACATTTCACTGAGTCTTCATAATACTGGTCAATATCATGTTTGTTTTGAGGAAGATTTAATGCCATAGTATCAAGCATGGTATTGTCTTCAATCCGAGCTGTGTACGACGCAATTTCGTCTCCTCTGACGTTTTTCCAGTTGATTAACATGGATCCCGGATCTTCAGAATTTACTTTATGACGAGGTGTTGCGTCTAGTCTAAGTATACAAGTGATAGGACGGTGGCGGGAGACATCTAGTGAATGATCATCTACTATTTCACAGTAAAGTACGTCGTTCAGTGTTTCCACCGGAAGAAGAATATAGTCAATACTTGATTCATAGTTATTGTTATAGGAGACGAACGTATTCGCCGCACCAGTACATATGTCCTGACTATTTATTGCAGATAGACCCGTGTCGTTTAAGAATGCTTCAAACTGACTGCCATTTACGTACGGGTCCGCTCCTGCGAGTTGTTGCAAGTTGTGACGAGTTATTTACGGATACCAGCGAGTTATTTACGGATGCTTGCGATTGACTACGAGTTGGCGATCCGTAAGGACTCGTAAGAAAAATCCGAGTATGTGAAGGGGGCATAAAAGAAGATATATCGGGACTTGATATTTATTTCGGATGATACCAAGTATTCGGATAGACGGTTGTCGAATAAACGAGGTCCGACTATAGTATTATTTTCGTACATAGTTGTATGAGGACTGGTTGTCTGATGTATCACAATTACAAAATTGAGAGTTACGAGTCCTTCCAGTACGGAGGAGCTTCGGCCTTAGCCTTATCAACTAAGGGTCTAAACCCCTGCCTCTCGCTTAGCGTTATGCCTAAAACAGACGCTGGGTCGTTGATGTAGCACTACAACGCCGTAACTATTGCACACCGTGAAATATATTTAAGCCTATACATGCATCGTGATAAAGTCGGCAATCGCAACATCTCGGCAATTTCCGCAACAGTTTGGAAATAGCTCTCGAAGGTACGCGTATGAATATACCTAAAATCTCGGTACGTGCTGCGGTTTTCCTGCACCGTATAAGACATCTGACCAGGGAAACACATTTCAACATTATCTTAGATTTTTTGGAGTGCCTCGTATTCATAATATGATGGAAGATCTCTGTCATAGAGTTCCACAGAGACTAAATACATTTATTTCGACAGACATTTCGGAACTACCCCAAACGTTACTTCCGATGTCTTTTTTAATAAAATAGCCGAGTTGTTGCGATTAAAATGTCGTTTTGTTTAATGAACAAACACTTCGTTTCGTTTGTTGCGTCTCTATCTTAAAATCCAAAAGAGAAAGTTGTCGCGATTTCTCTTCAATAAGGATAAATATTCACAGAATGGATGATGAAACGAAGAGTAAGAATAATACACCAGTCCATTTTATACATTCAAAGCGGCGTCCAAATGTTATTATGTTCCCTTGGCGCCAGTATTCTCGTTTTGTTTTCGAGTATTCTTTCCGACCGTTGCCATGGATATCAAGAATAATACACCGGTCCATTTTATACATTCAAAGCGGCGTCCAAATGTTATTATGTTCCCTTGGCGCCAGTATTCTCGTTTTGTTTTCGAGTATTCTTTCCGACCGTTGCCATGGATATCAAGAATAATACACCGGTCCATTTTATACATTCAAAGCGGCGTCCAAATGTTATTATGTTCCCTTGGCGCCAGTATTCTCGTTTTGTTTTCGAGTATTCTTTCCGACCGTTGCCATGGATATCAAGAATAATACACCGGTCCATTTTATACATTCAAAGCGGCGTCCAAATGTTATTATGTTCCCTTGGCGCCAGTATTCTCGTTTTGTTTTCGAGTATTCTTTCCGACCGTTGCCATGGATATCAAGAATAATACACCGGTCCATTTTATACATTCAAAGCGGCGTCCAAATGTTATTATGTTCCCTTGGCGCCAGTATTCTCGTTTTGTTTTCGAGTATTCTTTCCGACCGTTGCCATGGATATCAAGAATAATACACCGGTCCATTTTATACATTCAAAGCGGCGTCCAAATGTTATTATGTTCCCTTGGCGCCAGTATTCTCGTTTTGTTTTCGAGTATTCTTTCCGACCGTTGCCATGGATATCAACTTACCGAACACACCGTTTTGCGGAAACTGACTGATAGCATGAACTGGTGTCATATTTACATTGTAGAAATTGTTGATATAACTGCAATCTGTTTCTCTCATATGCCATGTTGTCTCTCTGGATGTCAGTTGTCGAATGATGATACATTGAGATTTGCAGGATTTATACATATTTTGGCAAAAAATCGTAAGGACTCGTAAATACTCGTAACTAACTCGTAACTATTCGTAACAACACGTAAACAGGTCGTAACTAACACGTAAAAGCTTCGATGAATAGTAACATTCCGTAATATACTCGTAACAATCTGTAAAAAGCTCGTAAAATGCCCGTAAGTTGCTCGTAGTTATCCGTGACAACTCGTAACAAATCGTGGAATTTTGCCGTAATAACTCGTAACAACTCGTAACAACTCTTAAATCGGTAAAAGTGGCCAAATCGTAAGGATCCGTGAATTTGTGCGATCCGTAAGGACTTGTAAGAAAAATCCGTGTATGTGAAGGGGGCATTTGCTTGGTAAAGGGAATGGATTAAAGCTCTTCGTTTTTCGATAATGTGATACATATGTGCATGACAAAATATTTATTTGGAACAGCTGAAGTGTTTTTTGCGCCCTCCGTAAGTCGTGATACAAAATCAGCTATGGGGTAATACTATATATGGTATTTTTAAGGGGAAATTGCACGAGATTTTCCTGTGTAGCTAGTCACGTGGTCTAAGTCGGATATATATCTCGTGGAGTTGTCTTATAGGCGAGGTTTGATACGCTAGTAGTTAAAGCTCGAGATTGTCTTACTTTACATGGCCACGTTATTCTTATGGTGCGTGTGGTAGGAACTCCACGTGGTATCCATGGTAACACGTCGGACGGTAGAGTGTAGAAATACTGACCAATATTGTGTTATTGCGATGAGGTCTTATTTCATTCTGGGCGGAATAAGATAAAAATAATAGTTTCTAAAATATGGATTACTAAGTTTGCATTGAAGTGATAGTTTGTTTGCACGCCTACGAATATGCTATCTACAAATTAATATATAATTTCATCTAAATGATTAATGGTTTGATCCTTCAAAAGTTTGTGATAAAATGTTTCGTGATGATCTGAATGTACGATAATATACTATCAGGGCCGTAAATTGCCTCTCCTGGAAGGGGAGGCACCCCGCCAAGCGGAGCGAGGTGAAAAATTGTTTGGACCCTTTTTAGACAAAAAATGATTTTTTTTTCAGCCCGCAATAGGAGGCAACTGCCTACATGCCTCCATGTAATTTACGGCCCTGACTATGCTGATACCTCTGGTAATCAAAGGACGTCTGATCCGGGGCCGCCTAACATGGAGTTAAGGACGATCTTTGGCGGAAAACAACGAGTTGCTGCAATCTGATTGGTCGACATGGTGTGAAGTCGCCATATTTCAAACAGGCAATGGATGAATGTGGCTACAGGCTTCTCGATTGAATTGGTAAGTTTTACTGAAACATTTGTGCATATTTCATGTTAATTTTGACCCATATGTGTGTATCACAGTTGACATCATTGTTTATGGCTGGATCCGATGTTGTATCCTTTAAAAATATTTAAATGGTGTCGTGAGTGCATGTTTCCATTCAGGAACCGTATATGAACTTTTTATAGTGTGTTCCAGTTCCATTCAAAGATCTATTCGTTATAGCTTTGATAAATTTGAAGTAAATAGAGATTTTCTTAAGTTTTCTGTATTACTGATTTTAAACTGATCAGATAATTTGCTCCCTTCAATATTACATAAACAAAATCATGAAAACTTCATCAATGTCCACTGCCTAGAACTATCATGGATTCAGCTAATACATGTATTGCTGAGAAATTTATGATGGTAGTACATCATGGTTCATGTAGTTTATGATACTGTTGATGATAATTGTTGCAGCCTATTATTAATGAACTTCCTTTACTTGCTCGTGATGTGTTCCATCCAGTAACCCCCTTGTTGTTCCCCTAATTCTCCTTAGCTTTTCAGAACATTCCTTAATTACACCCCATCCATGTTTGCCCTTGCACCTCCCCAGTGCCTAAGGTTTTGTGGACTGTTGTTTCCCCATGGGTCTGTGTGGGGAGGTCATGTGTATGTGGCATTCCCTGTAAAAGTACAATCATGGCAGTAATAAGGCTTATGTTGCAGACATGATCAGGTGATTTTGGTCAAATTATTGGTATAAGTGTTGTTTGTGTATGATTAGAAATTAAATTTTTCGATTTTTTTTACACATAGGTATGTGATTGAAGGCTGAGTGAAAGGGTTGGCTGTTGCATATTTCAGGGGAATTGAGTGATTGCCCTAATTCGCACATTGTTCATGATTGTGCTATTAAATGTCTATTCTTTGATGTGATGACAAATGGTACAATATCACTTTTCCACAAATTAATTTCTTCTTCTAAACTATAACATGTAATAGTTCCCTTTATTTTACATCAAAACATAAAATTCTGAATATTACCTGCAAACATCTACAATAAAACTTTAGATACAATTTAGTTGTTAGGATGTTTTTGTTCTTCTGACTGACTTATCATAACAAAGTGACCAACAATTGGCTGAACCCTTGAGAATCTGAATCTTAGTAATCTGAAAGATTAGTGTATAACCATTGTGCACTAGTAATACACTAATGAAACAATTCATATCAAGTATGAAATCCATTGAGAACCATTGGAATTTCATATGCTTGTCATATGATATAGTTAATGCAAATATATAACCTAAGAAGAACATTTCTTTTATAAATGCCTAGAATAGGGGTAAAAGTTTATAAAGTTTATAATTTTCAGGTGCCTGGCTTACCACTGGGTACAAGAGCCATGAGTTCATATAAACATGAAAACAAGGAGAGAAGTACAAACCAGGGGCTGTTGTACTTGAGACTTTAATAGTACCAAACAGTTGTCTACAAGGAAAACAAGATTTGTACTAAAGGTTAGTGTATTGTCATTCTGACACATGTAGGCATATCAACTGTTTGTAGATTCTGTTTTTTGGCAGTTTTGGGAGAGGTCCCATCACAGGCATTTTTCTACACTTCCCAAGGGTCAGGCTATCTGACCCATTCCCAAAGTCAAATACATGTATATGTTTTGAAATTCTTTGAATAACTCTGGCCATTATTGTCCCTTGTGTCATAAATGTTTGTGGTTCTGCCAGTTGATTTAGAAATGTTGATTAGAATGCTTGTTTATATAAACTTTTGATATGAAAATTGCCACAACTGGAGTTGAAGAGATTAAAGTTTTCCCAAATGTGCAACAACAAAAATTTGCTGTATCCATGGCCTGACAAACCAGTGCCTCCTTCTTATTCAATGTCTAATCAGGGCTATAGAATTGCTATGCCTTCAATCTGCTTAGATGGATAATATTTATTGATTTACATTTTACAGTTACACTTGATATTAGCGAATTGTTATATTAAATATTTATATAAATTTATATTAAATAAATTGGAAAATGATAAAATATTCATAGATCTGTAGATAGTTTTAGAAATAATGAATTTGTGAAATAATGAGGTCAATTTAATAATGAGTTTTACCTTATTATGTCGTGAATGTTATAATGGAATATTATATTTGTGTTGTTTAGTATGAAATTTATTAAACTAGTTGAATAGATTGCCAGTGGCTTCCTTCATAACCATATCAGTGTGTTCAACTTGTTCAATAAATTTGCTGAGAAATTAGTAAATGGATCAGTCAGTAAGTCAGTAAAATTGAATCAATCAGTTAATCCATCAATCAATCAATTAATGGCAGGGAGTTGTATTCATCAATCAATTAATGGTAGGGAGTTGTATTCATCAAAAATCAATCAATAGTAGGGAGTTGTATTCATCAATCAATCAATCAATGGTAGGGAGTTGTATTCATCAATCAATCAATCAATCAATGGTAGGGAGTTGTATTCATCAATCAATCAATCAATCAATGGTAGGGAGTTGTATTCATCAATCAATCAATCAATCAATCTAATAATCAATCAATCAATGGTAGGGAGTTGTATTCATCAATAAATCAATCAATCAATCAATCAATCAATCAATCGTAGTTTAGTTTAATCATATTTTATTGTATTTATACATATAACTATCATATTTGCACAAACATACATGTAACTTGAGCGAAGTAGAGATGGGGTGAGACGATAGGGAAGTAGAGAAGAGGTGAGGCGATTGGGAAGTAGAAAAGGGGTGAGGCGATAGCGAAGAAGAGAAGGGTCGAGGCAATTGGGAAGTAGAGAAGGGGTGAGGCGATTGGGAAGTAGAGATGGGGTGAGACGATAGGAAGTAGAGTAGGGGGGAGGCAATTAAGAAGTAGAGAAGGGTGAGGTGATTGGGAAGTAGAGATGGGGTGGGACGATAGGAAGTAGAGTAGGGGTGAGGCAATTGGGAAGTAGAGTAGGGGTGAGGCAATTGGGAAGTAGAGTAGGGGTGAGGCAATTGGGAAGTAGAGTAGTGGCGAGGCAATTGGGAAGTAGAGATGGGGTGAGGCGATAGGAAGTAGAGTAGGGGTAAGGCGATAAGGAAGTAGAGTAGGGGCAAGGCAATTGGGAAGTAGAGATGGAGTGAGACGATAGGAAGTAGAGTAGGGGTGAGGCAATTGGGAAGTAGAGTAGGGGGAGGCAATTGGGAAGTAGAGTAGGGGGAGGCAATTGGGAAGTAGAGTAGGGGTGAGACAATTGGGAAGTAGAGTTGAGGGGAGGCAATTGGGAAGTAGAGTAGGGGGAGGCAATTGGGAAGTAGAGTACGGGTGAGACAATTGGGAAGTAGAGTAGAGGGGAGGCAATTGGGAAGTAGAGTAAGGGGGAGGCAATTGGGAAGTAGAGTAGGGGTAAGGCGATAAGGAAGTAGAGTAGGGGCGAGGCAATTGGGAAGTAGAGTAGGGGGGAGGCGATTGGGAAGTAGAGTAGGGGGAGGCAATTGGGAAGTAGAGTAGGGGTAAGGCGATAAGGAAGTAGAGTAGGGGCGAGGCAATTGGGAAGTAGAGTAGGGGGGAGGCGATTGGGAAGTAGAGTACGGGTGAGACAATTGGGAAGTAGAGTAGAGGGGAGGCAATTGGGAAGTAGAGTAAGGGGGAGGCAATTGGGAAGTACAGAAGGGCTGAGGCGATTGGGAAGTAGAGTTGGGGCGAGGCAATTGGGAAGTAGAGATGAGGTGAGATGATAGGAAGTAGAGTAGGGGTAAGGCGATAAGGAAGTAGAGTAGGGGCGAGGCAATTGGGAAGTAGAGTAGGGGTGAGGCAATTGGGAAGTAGAGATGGGGTGAGATGATAGGAAGTAGAGTAGGGGTGAGGCAATTGGGAAGTAGAGTAGGGGGAGGCAATTGGGAAGTTGAGTAAGGGGGAGGCGATTGGGAAGTAGAGTACGGGTGAGACAATTGGGAAGTAGAGTAGAGAGGAGGCAATTGGGAAGTAGAGTAAGGGGGAGGCAATTGGGAAGTACAGAAGGGCTGAGGCGATTGGGAAGTACAGAAGGGCTGAGGCAATTGGGAAGTAGAGTAGGGGTGAGGCAATTGGGAAGTACAGAAGGGCTGAGGCAATTGGGAAGTAGAGTAGGGGTGAGGCAATTGGGAAGTAGAGATGGGGTGAGATGATAGGAAGTAGAGTAGGGGTGAGGCAATTGGGAAGTAGAGTAGGGGGGAGGCAATTGGGAAGTTGAGTAGGGGGGAAGGCAATTGGAAAGTAGAGTAGGGGCGAGGCAATTGGGAAGTAGAGATGGGGTGAGGCGATTGGGAAGTAGAGTAAGGGCGAGGAAATTGGGAAGTAGAGATGAGGTGAGATGATAGGAAGTAGAGTAGGGGTGAGGCAATTGGGAAGTAGAGATGAGGTGAGATGATAGGAAGTAGAGTAAGGGTGAGACGATAGGAAGTAGAGTAGGGGTAAGGCGATAAGGAAGTAGAGTAGGGGCAAGCCAATAGGAAGTAGAGATGGGGTGAGGCAATTGGGAAGTAGAGTAGGGGGAGGCAATTGGGAAGTAGAGTAGGGGGAGGCAATTGGGAAGTAGAGTAGGGGGAGACAATTGGGAAGTAGAGTAGGGGTGAGATGATTGGGAAGTAGAGTAGGGGTGAGACAATTGGGAAGTAGAGTAGGGGGGAGGCAATTGGGAAGTAGAGAAGGGCTGAGGCGATTGGGAAGTAGAGATGAGGTGAGATGATAGGAAGTAGAGTAGGGGTGAGGCAATTGGGAAGTAGAGTAGGGGGGAGGCAATTGGGAAGTAGAGTAGGGGGAGACAATTGGGAAGTAGAGTAGGGGTGAGGCGATTGGGAAGTAGAGTAGGGGTGAGACAATTGGGAAGTAGAGTAGGGGTGAGACAATTGGGAAGTAGAGTAGGGGTGAGACGATAGGAAGTAGAGTAGGGGCGAGGCAATTGGGAAGTAGAGTAGGGGTGAGGCAATTGGGAAGTAGAGATGAGGTGAGATGATAGGAAGTAGAGTAGGGGTAAGGCAATTGGGAAGTAGAGTAGGGGCGAGGCAATTGGGAAGTAGAGTAGGGGTGAGGCAATTGGGAAGTAGAGATGGGGTGAGATGATAGGAAGTAGAGTAGGGGTGAGGCAATTGGGAAGTAGAGTAGGGGGGAGGCAATTGGGAAGTAGAGTAGGGGGAGGCAATTGGGATGTAGAGAAGGGGCGAGGCAGTTGGGAAGTAGAGAGGGGGGAGACGATAGGAAGTAGAGTAGGGGGGAGGCGATAAGGAAGTAGAGTAGGGGGGAGGCAATTGGGAAGTAGTGTAGGGGTGAGGCAATTGGGAAGTAGAGATGGGGTGAGATGATAGGAAGTAGAGTAGGGGTAAGGCAATTGGGAAGTAGAGTAGGGGCGAGGCAATTGGGAAGTAGAGTAGGGGTGAGGCAATTGGGAAGTAGAGATGGGGTGAGATGATAGGAAGTAGAGTAGGGGTGAGGCAATTGGGAAGTAGAGTAGGGGGGAGGCAATTGGGAAGTAGAGTAGGGGGAGGCAATTGGGAAGTAGAGTAGGGGCGAGGCAATTGGGAGGTAGAGATGGGGTGAGGCGATTGGGAAGTAGAGATGGGGGAGACAATAGGAAGTAGGGTAGGGGCGAGGCAATTGGGAAGTAGAGTAGGGGGGAGGCAATTGGGAAGTAGAGTAGGCGGAGGCAATTGGGATGTAGAGAAGGGGCGAGGCAGTTGGGAAGTAGAGAGGGGGGAGAAGATAGGAAGTAGAGTAGGGGTGAGGCGATAAGGAAGTAGAGTAGGGGGGAGGCAATTGGGAAGTAGAGTAGGGGGAGGCAACTGGGAAGTAGAGAAGGGGTGAGGCGATTGGGAAGTAGAGATGGGGTGAGACGATAAGAAGTAGAGTAGGGGAAGGCAATTGGGGAGTAGAGTAGGTGGGAGGCAATTGGGAAGTAGAGAAGGGTAGAGGCAATTGGGAAGTAGAGAAGGGGTGAGGCAATTGGGGAGTAGAGATGGGGTGAGACGATAGGAAGAAGAGTAGGGTTGAGGCAATTGGGAAGTAGAGTAGGGGTGAGGCAATTGGGAAGTAAAGTAGGGGGGAGGCAATTGGGAAGTAGAGTAGGGGGAGGCAATTGGGAAGTAGAGTAGGGGGAGGCAATTGGGAAGTAGAGTAGGGGGAGGCAATTGGGAAGTAGAGTAGGGGGGAGGCAATTGGGAAGTAGAGTAGGGGGGAGGCAATTGGGAAGTAGAGTAGGGGCGAGGCAATTGGGAAGTAGAGTAGGGGCGAGGCAATTGGGAAGTAGAGTAGGGGAAGGCAATTGAGAAGTAGAGTAGGGGCGAGGCAATTGGGAAGTAGAGTAGGGGGAGGCAATTGGGATGTAGAGATGGGTTGAGACGATAGGAAGTAAAGTAGGGGTGAGGCAATTGGGAAGTAGAGTAGGGGCGAGGCAATTGGGAAGTAGAGTAGGGGGAGGCAATTGGGAAGTAGAGTAGGGGGAGGCAATTGGGAAGTAGAGTAGGGGGGAGGCAATTGGGAAGTAGAGTAGGGGAGAGGCAATTGGGAAGTAGAGTAGGGGCGAGGCAATTGGGAAGTAGAGTAGGGGTGAGGCAATTGGGAAGTAGAGAAGGGGTGAGGCAATTGGGAAGTAGAGTAGGGGTGAGGCAATTGGGAAGTAGAGATGGGGTGAGACGATAGGAAGTAGAGTAGGGGTGAGGCAATTGGGAAGTAGAGTAGGGGGAGGCAATTGGGAAGTAGAGTAGGGGTGAGGCAATTGGGAAGTAGAGATGGGGTGAGGCAATTGGGAAGTAGAGTAGGGGTGAGGCAATTTGGAAGTAGAGTAGGGGCGAGGCAACTGGGATGTAAAGCAGGGGTGAGGCAATTGGGAAGTAGAGTAGGGGCGAGGCAATTGGGAAGTAGAGATGGGGTGAGACGATAGGAAGTAGAGTAGGAGTGAGGCAATTGGGAAGTAGAGTAGGGGGAGGCAATTGGGAAGTAGAGTAGGGGCGAGGCAATTGGGAAGTAAAGATGGGGTGAGACGATAGGAAGTAGAGTAGGGATGAGGCAATTGGAAAGTAGAGTAGGGGTGAGGCAATTGGAAAGTAGAGTAGGGGCGAGGGAATTGGGATGTAGAGTAGGGGTGAGGCAATTGGGAAGTAGAGTAGGGGCGAGGCAATTGGGAAGTAGAGATGCGGTGAGACGATAGGAAGTAGAGTAGGGGTGAGGCAATTGGGAAGTAGAGTAGGGGTGCGGCAATTGGGAAGTAGAGTAGGGGTGAGGCAATTGGGAAGTAGAGTAGGGGGAGGCAATTGGGATATAGAGTAGGGGTGAGGCAATTGGGAAGTAGAGTAGGGGTGAGGCAATTGGGAAGTAGAGTAGGGGGCAGGCAATTGGGAAGTAGAGTAGGGGGGAGGCAATTGAGTAGTAGAGTAGGGCCGAGGCAATTGGGAAGTAGAGTAGGGGCGATGCAATTGGGAAGTAGAGTAGGGGGGAGGCAATTGGGATGTAGAGTAGGGGCGAGGCAATTGGGAAGTAGAGATGGGGCGAGGCAATTGAGATGTAGAGATGGGTTGAGACGATAGGAAGTAGAGTAGGGGTGAGAGGCAATTGGGAAGTAGAGTAGGGGCTAGGCAATTGGGAAGTAGAGTAGGAGGAGGCAATTGGGAAGTAGAGTAGGGGGGAGGCAATTGGGAAGTAGAGTAGGGGCGAGGCAATTGGGAAGTAGAGTAAGGGTGAGGCAATTGGGAAGTAGAGTAGGGGCGAGGCAATTGGGAAGTAGAGTAGGGGTGAGGCAATTGGGAAGTAGAGTAGGGGTGAGGCAATTGGGAAGTTGAGTAGGGGCGAGGCAATTGGGAAATAGAGATGGGTTGAGACGATAGGAAGTAGAGTAGGGGTGAGGCAATTGGGAAGTAGAGTAGGGGTGAGGCAATTGGGAAGTAGAGTAGGGGGAGGCAATTACGAAGTAGAGTAGGGGGAGGCAATTGGGAAGTAGAGTAGGGGCGAGACAATTGGGAAGTAGAGATGGGGCGAGGCAATTGGGAAGTAGAGATGGGTTGAGACGATAGGAAGTAGAGTAGGGGCGAGGCAATTGGGAAGTAGAGTAGGGGGAGGCAATTGGGAAGTAGAGTAGGGGTGAGGCAATTGGGAAGTAGAGTAGGGGGGAGGCAATTGGGAAGTAGAGTAGGGGGGAGGCAATTGAGAAGTAGAGTAGGGGTGTGGCAAATGGGAAGTAGAGTAGGGGGAGGCAATTGGGATGTAGAGATGGGTTGAGACGATAGGAAGTAGAGTAGGGGCGAGGCAATTGGGAAGTAGAGTAGGGGTGAGGCAATTGGGAAGTAGAGTATGGGTGAGGCAATTGGGAAGTAGAGTAGGGGCGAGGCAATTTGGAAGTAGAGTAGGGGTGAGGCAATTGGGAAGTAGAGTAGGGGTGAGGCAATTGGGAAGTAGAGTAGGGGCGAGGCAATTGGGAAGTAGAGATGGGTTGAGACGATAGGAAGTAGAGTAGGGGTGAGGCAATTGGGAAGTAGAGTAGGGGTGAGGCAATTGGGAAGTAGAGTAGGGGGAGGCAATTGGGAAGTAGAGTAGGGGGGAGGCAATTGGGAAGTAGAGTAGGGGGAGGCAATTGGGATGTAGAGATGGGTTGAGATGATAGGAAGTAGAGTAGGGGCGAGGCAATTGGGAAGTAGAGTAGGGGCGAGGCAATTGGGATGTAAAGAAGGGGTGAGGCAATTGGGAAGTAGAGTAGGGGCGAGGCAATTGGGAAGTAGAGTAGGGGCGAGGCAATTGGGAAGTAGAGTAGGGGGAGGCAATTGGGAAGTAGATTAGGGGTGAGGCAATTGGGAAGTAGAGTAGGGGTGAGGCAATTTGGAAGTAGAGTAGGGGGAGGCAATTGGGAAGTAGAGTAGGGGGGAAGCAATTGGGAAGTAGAGTAGGGGCGAGGCAATTGGGAAGTAGAGTAGGGGTGAGGCAATTGGGAAGTAGAGTAGGGGCGAGGCAATTGGGAAGTAGAGTAGGGGTGAGGCAATTGGGAAGTAGAGTAGGGGTGAGGCAATTGGGAAGTTGAGTTGGGGCGAGGCAATTGGGAAATAGAGATGGGTTGAGACGATAGGAAGTAGAGTAGGGGTGAGGCAATTGGGAAGTAGAGTAGGGGTGAGGCAATTGGGAAGTAGAGTAGGGGGAGGCAATTACGAAGTAGAGTAGGGGGGAGGCAATTGGGAAGTAGAGTAGGGGCGAGACAATTGGGAAGTAGAGATGGGGCGAGTCAATTGGGAAGTAGAGATGGGTTGAGACGATAGGAAGTAGAGTAGGGGCGAGGCAATTGGGAAGTAGAGTAGGGGGAGGCAATTGGGAAGTAGAGTAGGGGTGAGGCAATTGGGAAGTAGAGTAGGGGGGAGGCAATTGGGAAGTAGAGTAGGGGGGAGGCAATTGAGAAGTAGAGTAGGGGTGTGGCAAATGGGAAGTAGAGTAGGGGGAGGCAATTGGGATGTAGAGATGGGTTGAGACGATAGGAAGTAGAGTAGGGGCGAGGCAATTGGGAAGTAGAGTAGGGGTGAGGCAATTGGGAAGTAGAGTATGGGTGAGGCAATTGGGAAGTAGAGTAGGGGCGAGGCAATTGGGAAGTAGAGTAGGGGTGAGGCAACTGGGAAGTAGAGTAGGGGTGAGGCAATTGGGAAGTAGAGTAGGGGCGAGGCAATTGGGAAGTAGAGATGGGATGAGACGATAGGAAGTAGAGTAGGGGTGAGGCAATTGGGAAGTAGAGTAGGGGTGAGGCAATTGGGAAGTAGAGTAGGGGGAGGCAATTGGGAAGTAGAGTAGGGGGGAGGCAATTGGGAAGTAGAGTAGGGGGGAGGCAATTGGGAAGTAGAGTAGGGGGGAGGCAATTGGGAAGTAGAGTAGGGGCATGGCAATTGGGAAGTAGAGTAGGGGCGAGGCAATTGGGAAGTAGAGTAGGGGGAGGCAATTGAGAAGTAGAGTAGGGGCGAGGCAATTGGGAAGTAGAGTAGGGGGAGGCAATTGGGATGTAGAGATGGGTTGAGACGATAGGAAGTAAAGTAGGGGTGAGGCAATTGGGAAGTAGAGTAGGGGCGAGGCAATTGGGAAGTAGAGTAGGGGGAGGCAATTGGGAAGTAGAGTAGGGGGAGGCAATTGGGAAGTAGGGTAGGGGTGAGGCAATTGGGAAGTAGAGTAGGGGCGAGGCAATTGGGAAGTAGAGTAGGGGCGAGGCAATTGGGAAGTAGAGTAGGGGTGAGGCAATTGGGAAGTAGAGAAGGGGTGAGGCAATTGGGAAGTAGAGTAGGGGTGAGGCAATTGGGAAGTAGAGATGGGGTGAGACGATAGGAAGTAGAGTAGGGGTGAGGCAATTGGGAAGTAGAGTAGGGGAGGTAATTGGGAAGTAGAGATGGGGTGAGGCAATTGGGAAGTAGAGTAGGGGTGAGGCAATTGGGAAGTAGAGTAGGGGGAGGCAATTGGGAAGTAGAGTAGGGGGAGGCAATTGGGAAGTAGAGTAGGGGGGAGGCAATTGGGAAGTAGAGTAGGGGGAGGCAATTGGGAAGTAGAGTAGGGGGGAGGCAATTGGGAAGTTGAGTAGGGGCATGGCAATTGGGAAGTAGAGTAGGGGCGAGGCAATTGGGAAGTAGAGTAGGGGGAGGCAATTGAGAAGTAGAGTAGGGGCGAGGCAATTGGGAAGAAGAGTAGGGGGAGGCAATTGGGATGTAGAGATGGGTTGAGACGATAGGAAGTAAAGTAGGGGTGAGGCAATTGGGAAGTAGAGTAGGGGCGAGGCAATTGGGAAGTAGAGTAGGGGGAGGCAATTGGGAAGTAGAGTAGGGGGAGGCAATTGGGAAGTAGGGTAGGGGTGAGGCAATTGGGAAGTAGAGTAGGGGCTAGGCAATTGGGAAGTAGAGTAGGGGCGAGGCAATTGGGAAGTAGAGTAGGGGTGAGGCAATTGGGAAGTAGAGAAGGGGTGAGGCAATTGGGAAGTAGAGTAGGGGTGAGGCAATTGGGAAGTAGAGATGGGGTGAGACGATAGGAAGTAGAGTAGGGGTGAGGCAATTGGGAAGTAGAGTAGGGGAGGCAATTGGGAAGTAGAGTAGGGGTGAGGCAATTGGGAAGTAGAGATGGGGTGAGGCAATTGGGAAGTAGAGTAGGGGGAGGCAATTGGGAAGTAGAGTAGGGGCGAGGAAATTGGGATGTAAAGTAGGGGTGAGGCAATTGGGAAGTAGAGTAGGGGCGAGGCAATTGGGAAGTAGAGATGGGGTGAGACGATAGGAAGTAGAGTAGGGGCGAGGCAATTGGGAAGTAGAGTAGGGGTGAGGCAATTGGGAAGTAGAGATGGGGTGAGACGATAGGAAGTAGAGTAGGGGTGAGGCAATTGGGAAGTAGAGTAGGGGAGGCAATTGGGAAGTAGAGTAGGGGTGAGGCAATTGGGAAGTAGAGATGGGGTGAGGCAATTGGGAAGTAGAGTAGGGGGAGGCAATTGGGAAGTAGAGTAGGGGCGAGGAAATTGGGATGTAAAGTTGGGGTGCGGCAATTGGGAAGTAGAGTAGGGGCGAGGCAATTGGGATGTAGAGATGGGGTGAGACGATAGGAAGTAGTGTAGGAGTGAGGCAATTGGGAAGTAGAGTAGGGGGAGGCAATTGGGAAGTAGAGTAGGGGCGAGGCAATTGGGAAGTAAAGATGGCGTGAGACGATAGGAAGTAGAGTAGGGATGAGGCAATTGGAAAGTAGAGTAGGGGTGAGGCAATTGGGAAGTAGAGTAGGGGCGAGGGAATTGGGATGTAGAGTAGGGGTGAGGCAATTGGGAAGTAGAGTAGGGGCGAGGCAATTGGGAAGTAGAGTAGGGGGGAGGCAATTGAGTAGTAGAGTAGGGCCGAGGCAATTGGGAAGTAGAGTAGGGGCGATGCAATTGGGAAGTAGAGTAGGGGGGAGGCAATTGGGATGTGGAGTTGGGGCGAGGCAATTGGGAAGTAGAGATGGGGCGAGACAATTGAGATGTAGAGACGGGTTGAGACGATAGGAAGTAGAGTAGGGGTGAGAGGCAATTGGGAAGTATAGTAGGGGCGAGGCAATTGGGAAGTAGAGTAGGAGGAGGCAATTGGGAAGTAGAGTAGGGGCGAGGCAATTGGGATGTAGAGATGGGTTGAGACGATAGGAAGTAGAGTAGGGGCGAGGCAATTGGGAAGTAGAGTAGGGGCAAGGCAATTGGGAAGTAGAGTAGGGGCAAGGCAATTGAGAAGTAGAGTAGGGGCGAGGCAATTGGGAAGTAGTGTAGGGGCGAGGCAATTGGGATGTAGAGATGGGTTGAGACGATAGGAAGTAGAGTAGGGGCGAGGCAATTGGGAAGTAGAGTAGGGGGAGGCAATTGGGAAGTAGAGTAGGGGGGAGGCAATTGGGAAGTAGAGTAGGGGGGAGGCAATTGAGAAGTAGAGTAGGGGTGTGGCAAATGGGAAGTAGAGTAGGGGGAGGCAATTGGGATGTAGAGATGGGTTGAGACGATAGGAAGTAGAGTAGGGGCGAGGCAATTGGGAAGTAGAGTAGGGGGGAGGCAATTGGGAAGTAGAGTAGGGGGGAGGCAATTGGGATGTAGAGATGGGTTGAGACGATAGGAAGTAAAGTAGGGGTGAGGCAATTTGGAAGTAGAGTTGGGGGGAGGCAATTTGGAAGTAGAGATGGGTTGAGACGATAGGAAGTAAAGTAGGGGTGAGGCAATTGGGAAGTAGAGTAGGGGTGAGGCAATTGGGAAGTAGAGATGGGTTGAGACGATAGGAAGTAGAGTAGGGGTGAGGCAATTGGGAAGTAGAGTAGGGGTGAGGCAATTGGGAAGTAGAGTTGGAGGAGGCAATTGGGAAGTAGAGTAGGGGTGAGGCAATTGGGAAGTAGAGTAGGGGGGAGGCAATTGGGAAGTAGAGTAGGGGCGAGGCAATTGGGAAGTAGAGTAGGGGCGAGGCAATTGGGAAGTAGAGTAGGGGCGAGGCAATTGGGAAGTAGAGTAGGGGCGAGGCAATTGAGAAGTAGAGTAGGGGCGAGGCAATTGAGAAGTAGAGTAGGGGCGAGGCAATTGGGAAGTAAAGTAGGGGCGAGGCAATTGGGAAGTAAAGTAGGGGCGAGGCAATTGGGATGTAGAGATGGGTTGAGACGATAGGAAGTAGAGTATGGGCGAGGCAATTGGGAAGTAGAGTAGGGGGAGGCAATTGGGAAGTAGAGTAGGGTGAGGCAATTGGGAAGTAGAGTAGGGGGGAGGCAATTGGGAAGTAGAGTAGGGGGGAGGCAATTGAGAAGTAGAGTAGGGGTGAGGCAATTGGGAAGTAGAGTAGGGGCGAGGCAATTGGGAAGTAGAGTAGGGGGAGGCAATTGGGAAGTAGAGTAGGGGTGAGGCAATTGGGAAGTAGAGTAGGGGGGAGGCAATTGGGATGTAGAGATGGGTTGAGACGATAGGAAGTAAAGTAGGGGTGAAGCAATTGGGAAGTAGAGTAGGTGTGAGGCAATTGGGAAGTAGAGTAGGGGTGAGGCAATTGGGAAGTAGAGTAGGGGGGAGGCAATTGAGTAGTAGAGTAGGGCCGAGGCAATTGGGAAGTAGAGTAGGGGCGATGCAATTGGGAAGTAGAGTAGGGGGGAGGCAATTGGGATGTAGAGTAGGGGGGTGGCAATTGGGAAGTAGAGTAGGGGGAGTCAATTGAGATGTAGAGATGGGTTGAGACGATAGGAAGTAGAGAAGGGGCAAGGCAATTGGGAAGTAGAGTAGGGGCGAGGCAATTGGGAAGTAGAGATGGGGTGAGACGATAGGAAGTAGAGTAGGGGCGAGGCAATTGGGAAGTAGAGATGGGGTGAGACGATAGGAAGTAGAGTAGGGGTGAGGCAATTGGGAAGTAGAGTAGGGGAGAGACAATTGGGAAGTAGAGTAGGGGTGAGATGATAGGAAGTAGAGTAGGGGTTAGGCAATTGGGAAGTAGAGTAGGGGGAGGCAATTGGGACGTAGAGTAGGGGTGAGGCAATTGGGATGTAGAGATGGGGTGAGGCAATTGGGAAGTAGAGTAGGGGTGAGGCAATTGGGAAGTAGAGTAGGGGCGAGGCAATTGGGAAGTAAAGTAGGGGCGAGGCAATTGGGATGTAGAGATGGGTTGAGACGATAGGAAGTAGAGTAGGGGTGAGGCAATTGGGAAGTAGAGTAGGGGTGAGGCAATTGGGAAGTAGAGTAGGGGGAGGCAATTGGGATGTAGAGATGGGTTGAGACGATAGGAAGTAGAGTAGGGCGGAGGCAATTGGGAAGTAGAGTAGGGGTGAGGCAATTGGGAAGTAGAGTAGGGGGGAGGCAATTGGGAAGTAGAGTAGGGGCTAGGCAATTGGGAAGTAGAGTAGGGGCGAGGCAATTGGGAAGTAGAGTAGGGGTGAGGCAATTGGGAATTAGAGTAGGGGCGAGGCAATTGGGAAGTAGAGTAGGGGGAGGCAATTGGGAAGTAGAGTAGGGGCGAGGCAATCGGGAAGTAGAGTAGGGGCGAGGCAATTGGGATGTAGAGATGGGTTGAGACGATAGGAAGTAGAGTAGGGGCGAGGCAATTGGGAAGTAGAGTAGGGGGGAGGCAATTGGGAAGTAGAGTAGGGGCG
Source organism: Mactromeris polynyma (assembly GCA_032209605.1). Classification (NCBI taxonomy): domain Eukaryota; kingdom Metazoa; phylum Mollusca; class Bivalvia; order Venerida; family Mactridae; genus Mactromeris; species Mactromeris polynyma. The sequence continues at coordinate 26,699,190 of JASFXZ010000002.1, read as the reverse complement.
AGGCAATTGGGAAATAGAGTAGGGGCGAGGCAATTGGGATGTAGAGATTGGTTGAGACGATAGGAAGTAGAGTAGGGGCGAGGCAATTGGGAAGTAGAGTAGGGGGGAGGCAATTGGGAAGTAGAGTAGGGGGGAGGCAATTGGGAAGTAGAGTAGGGGTGAGGCAATTGGGAAGTAGAGTATGGGTGAGGCAATTGGGAAGTAGAGTAGGGGCGAGGCAATTGGGAAGTAGAGTAGGGGTGAGGCAATTGGGAAGTAGAGTAGGTGTGAGGCAATTGGGAAGTAGAGTAGGGGCGAGGCAATTGGGAAGTAGAGATGGGTTGAGACGATAGGAAGTAGAGTAGGGGGGAGGCAATTGGGATGTAGAGATGGGTTGAGACGATAGGAAGTAGAGTAGGGGGGAGGCAATTGGGATGTGGAGATGGGTTGAGACGATAGGAAGTAGAGTAGGGGGGAGGCAATTGGGATGTTGAGATGGGTTGAGACGATAGGAAGTAGAGTAGGGGGAGGCAATTGGGATGTAGATGTGGGTTGAGACGATAGGAAGTAGAGTAGGGGTGAGGCAATTGGGAAGTAGAGTAGGGGGTAGGCAATTGGGAAGTAGAGTAGGGGGGAGGCAATTGGGAAGTAGAGTAGGGGTGAGGCAATTGGGAAGTAGAGTAGGGGGAGGCAATTGGGATGTAGAGATGGGTTGAGACGATAGGAAGTAGAGTAGGGCGGAGGCAATTGGGAAGTAGAGTAGGGGTGAAGCAATTGGGAAGTAGAGTAGGGGGGAGGCAATTGGGAAGTAGAGTAGGGGCTAGGCAATTGGGAAGTACAGTAGGGGCGAGGCAATTGGGAAGTAGAGTAGGGGTGAGGCAATTGGGAATTAGAGTAGGGGCGAGGCAATTGGGAAGTAGAGTAGGGGGAGGCAATTGGGAAGTAGAGTAGGGGCGAGGCAATTGGGAAGTAGAGTAGGGGCGAGGCAATTGGGATGTAGAGATGGGTTGAGACGATAGGAAGTAGAGTAGGGGCGAGGCAATTGGGAAGTAGAGTAGGGGGGAGGCAATTGGGAAGTAGAGTAGGGGCGAGGCAATTGGGAAATAGAGTAGGGGCGAGGCAATTGGGATGTAGAGATTGGTTGAGACGATAGGAAGTAGAGTAGGGGCGAGGCAATTGGGAAGTAGAGTAGGGGGGAGGCAATTGGGAAGTAGAGTAGGGGGGAGGCAATTGGGAAGTAGAGTAGGGGTGAGGCAATTGGGAAGTAGAGTATGGGTGAGGCAATTGGGAAGTAGAGTGGGGGCGAGGCAATTGGGAAGTAGAGTAGGGGTGAGGCAATTGGGAAGTAGAGTAGGTGTGAGGCAATTGGGAAGTAGAGTAGGGGCGAGGCAATTGGGAAGTAGAGATGGGTTGAGACGATAGGAAGTAGAGTAGGGGGGAGGCAATTGGGATGTAGAGATGGGTTGGGACGATAGGAAGTAGAGTAGGGGGGAGGCAATTGGGATGTAGAGATGGGTTGAGACGATAGGAAGTAGAGTAGGGCGGAGGCAATTGGGATGTAGAGATGGGTTGAGACGATAGGAAGTAGAGAAGGGGGGAGGCAATTGGGATGTAGAGATGGGTTGAGACGATAGGAAGTAGAGTAGGGGGGAGGCAATTGGGATGTAGAGATGGGTTGAGACGATAGGAAGTAGAGTAGGGGGGAGGCAATTGGGATGTGGAGATGGGTTGAGACGATAGGAAGTAGAGTAGGGGGGAGGCAATTGGGATGTAGAGATGGGTTGAGACGATAGGAAGTAGAGTAGGGGGGAGGCAATTGGGATGTAGATGTGGGTTGAGACGATAGGAAGTAGAGTAGGGGTGAGGCAATTGGGAAGTAGAGTAGGGGGTAGGCAATTGGGAAGTAGAGTAGGGGGGAGGCAATTGGGAAGTAGAGTAGGGGGGAGGCAATTGGGAAGTAGAGTAGGGGCGAGGCAATTGGGAAGTAGAGTAGGGGCGAGGCAATTGGGAAGTAGAGTAGGGGTGAGGCAATTGGGAAGTAGAGTAGGGGCATTGCAATTGGGAAGTAGAGTAGGGGGAGGCAATTGGGAAGTAGAGTAGGGGCGAGGCAATTGGGAATTAGAGTAGGGGCGAGGCAATTGGGATGTAGAGATGGGTTGAGACGATAGGAAGTAGAGTAGGGGGGAGGCAATTGGGATGTAGAGATGGGTTGAGACGATAGGAAGTAGAGTAGGGGGGAGGCAATTGGGATGTAGATGTGGGTTGAGACGATAGGAAGTAGAGTAGGGGTGAGGCAATTGGGAAGTAGAGTAGGGGGTAGGCAATTGGGAAGTAGAGTAGGGGGGAGGCAATTGGGAAGTAGAGTAGGGGGGAGGCAATTGGGAAGTAGAGTAGGGGCGAGGCAATTGGGAAGTAGAGTAGGGGCGAGGCAATTGGGAAGTAGAGTAGGGGTGAGGCAATTGGGAAGTAGAGTAGGGGCATTGCAATTGGGAAGTAGAGTAGGGGGAGGCAATTGGGAAGTAGAGTAGGGGCGAGGCAATTGGGAATTAGAGTAGGGGCGCGGCAATTGGGATGTAGAGATGGGTTGAGACGATAGGAAGTAGAGTAGGGGCGAGGCAATTGGGAAGTAGAGTAGGGGGGAGGCAATTGGGAAGTAGAGTAGGGGCGAGGCAATTGGGAAGTAGAGTAGGGGCGAGACAATTGGGATGTAGAGATGGGTTGAGACGATAGGAAGTAGAGTAGGGGGAGGCAATTGGGAAGTAGAGTAGGGGCGAGACAATTGGGATGTAGAGATGGGTTGAGACGATAGGAAGTAGAGTAGGGGGGAGGCAATTGGGAAGTAGAGTAGGGGGGAGGCAATTGGGAAGTAGAGTAGGGGCGAGGCAATTGGGAAGTAGAGTAGGGGTGAGGCAATTGGGAAGTAGAGTAGGGGTGAGATGATAGAAAATAGAGTAGGGGTGAGACGATTAGGAAGAAGAGTAGGGGTGAGGCGATAAGAAGTAGAGTAGTAGAGTAGGGGTGGGATGATAGAAAGTAGAGTAGGGGTAAGGCGATAAGGAAGTAGAGTAGGGGTGAGGCGATTAGGTAGTAGAGATAGGGTGAGACGATAGGAAGTAGAGTAGGGGTGAAGCAATTGGGAAGTAGAGTAGGGGGGAGGCAATTGGGAAGTAGAGTAGGGGGAGGCAACTGGGAAGTAGAGTAGGGGTGAGGCGATTGGGAAGTAGAGATGGGGTGAGACGATAGGAAGTACGGTAGGGGTAGGCAATTGGGAAGTAGAGTAGGTGGGAGGCAATTGGGAAGTGGAGAAGGGTAGAGGCAATTGGGAAATAGAGAAGGGGTGAGGCAATTGGGAAGTAGAGTAGGGGTGAGGCAGTTGGGAAGTAGAGTAGGGGGGAGGCAATGGGAAGTAGAGTAGGGGCGAGGCAATTGGGAAGTAGAGATGGGGTGAGACGATAGGAAGTAAAGTAGGGGTGAGGCAATTGGGAAGTAGAGTAGCGGGAGGCTATTGGGAAGTAGAGAAGGGGTGAGGCAATTGGGAAGTAGAGTAGGGGCGAGGCAATTGGGAAGTAGAGATGGGGTGAGACGATAGGAAGTAGAGTAGGGGTGAGGCAATTGGGAAGTAATTTTTGGAATTTGCCAATAACTATGTCAAATTTTGCAATAAAATTACCAGGATTACTGTATTAAATAGATATTATATTAAAGTACAAAGTAACCTAAGTATAGAAACATTGTATCGTGTGAAATGTGATTTTTTGGATAAAGATTGGGAATTTTTGAAGTCTGTTAATATCCCGTTCATTTTAACTATAAAGTTTTCAGAACAGTTATTTTTAACGAATGTTATATTGCAAAATCAATATTTTAAATAATAGAAACAGTTTATACTGCAGAATGTAATATTTATTTGAAAAATATATAAAACAAAAAATTACTAAAAGTTGCAATTTCTGGTATATTTTGCCTATACATGTACATGTACCTGGATTAAAAAAAATAAACAATGAAAGTCACAGAAATGACATAAGCTATGTGTTATCTTTCAATATAATATATGATAATATTATGCTATCATATCAAACAAGAAATGTTTTTCAGTGGTTTTGACAAAGGGGTCGCACTGAAGTTTTTTTAAAAGAACCAGCATTTTAAAAGAACCAGCATTTTCGCAATGCAGCATTAGTCTTTGATCTGGGTCCACATACAGTTTCCAATGAGGCCAGAACACGATCAGGGGAACAAGCATTAGTTTGCATTTATATAGGGGAGTCGGGGCAAAGTTCTGCAAATTACAAACTTTCTAGTCAATGTGTACTATTGTGGATTAATTGCATAAAATACTGTTATAGTTTGTGAGGGTTATTATAAGGTTATAACAAAAAGTCAATGATTCACAAGATAAACTAATGGTAAAACCTTACTACTGATATAATATGGAAGTACAGAAGATAATGTGATAATTTGTATACAAACAAGTCACTAGATCTATACCAAGTAAACAATCCACAGTCCAGCTATCGACAGCCCCAGGCTTTCTGTGCTCACAGTGCTTTGATTAGAAACTGTTTCAGGTGTGTATTGAGTGATCAATTTGAGCATGTTTTTGTATTGGCCTGCTGAATTGCTTTGTTCACTCATATTTGTTACTGACTCATTCATTGGTTGACAGAATTGGTTCGTCCTATCAGATTTGTTTGAATTTTGGTGGGAAACCATTAGTTTGTTGGTGAAAAGTAGGACTTGCACACTTGGACAATTTGTGATTGGACTTTAGGATATTCTACTTATTCAATTATGGATTGTGTGTTGTGTTACAGATGAGGAATTTGCAGTTAGTCTATTTTTATTTTTATCTTTGAAGTGGCTGTATTTGTAGTTGTTTTGTCATAGCGATTGTTTGCTTCCCAAAACACACATAGGCAATGTAGTGTGGAGTTGTTTTATCATAGAATGTCTGATGATGATGGCCAAAGTTAATGTATTGTATAGTTGCTTTATCATAAAATGTCTGATGATGGTGGACATAAGGCACTGCATTGTGTGGTTGCTTTATTATAGAATGTCTAATGATGGTGGACATAGTCAATGTATTGTATAGCTGCTTTATTATAGAATGTCTAATGATGGTGGACATAAGGCACTGTATTGTGTAGTTGCTTTATCATAGAAGGTCTAATGATGGTGGACATAGGCAATGTATTGTGAACTGTTAGCATTTTTATGCAAGTTATACGAAGAGAAAAGCAGTGCGTTTGATTTAATTGCCAAATATTAAAAAAGTAGGGAGAATGTAGCGCCTATTGATGTTTGACCAGTCATAATTTTATTAATTACACCAGTCAACAGTTAAATTTTAAGCCATTATTAAATCTTCTACTTAGGCTATTTTAAATGTCAAAATGATCATTTATATGTAACAGGGTCATATTTCCACTGTATCACATTACAAAATGATAGCCTCAAATACCTTTACTGAATGCAGGGCTGTTTGTCTTACAAGTTTTCTAAAAAAAATTATGCTGTACGCTTTTATTCTTAAATACTTTGTTTAGAGTTTTGGAAGGTCAATGGCGCTACCGGGAATCAAACCCGGGTCATAGACATAGTGCATGTGTTACATATATAAATCTATTTCAGGATGCATGGTGATGTTGTAAAATGTACTGCCCCTTGTGTCATGGTTACCTGTATTTTCTACCAAACATTGTTCACTTGCGAACCACGGAAACAACATACTTCAAAGATTTTTCGTTGTTTCTATTGACAGTACACCAGAGTCTAAGGTTTCATTTAAGTTTCCATTTAGGCTTAACTCCTTTTACTTTTATTCAAACTTTATTAATTAATTAAGTTTCAGTAATGGTAATATTAGCTGAGAGTGTATATTTTAAATTTCCATTCAACTAATTCTGCTTTTAAAAAAGTTTTAAATTTATGATTTAATTTTAAAAAAAATCAATTTTAACTTTGTAATAATTACTTTCATTGATGGTATCTTAGAATCATATAAGTTTCTGTTTATTGTTGACACATGGTCTAAAAAGTCTCAATCTGCCACTGTTCAGGGACAGTCTCCCAATTGGCCTTCTTGGTCTTAATTAAATTCATTTAAAGATAAAATAAATTTTTAGAATTGATGTAAAATAATGGTGCTAAGGCAGTTAGATCTGATAGGGAGTTGTGACCCTTGTGTCCTGTGCAAATTGTATTTTTTGTGTTTCATGTGTTTAATATGTCTAATACTGTTTCTTTCTTATGAAGCCGCCTTCATCTCGGTGATGGAGAACGTCGTATCGATGCATGCATGCTAATAGACCGCTCGTGATCGCGTTATTGATTTTTTGTTACATAAGTTCATTGATTTTGTGTTTGCATGTGTTTCATGTGTTATGTGTGTTTCATGTGTTTGATATGTCTAATCCTGTTTCTTTCTTTTGTAGCCGCCTTCATCTCGGTGATGGAGAACGTTGTATCGGTACATGCGTATAGACCGCTCGCAATCGCGTTATTGTATTTTTTTATATTAGTTAATTGATTTTGTGTTTCATGTGTTATGTGTGTTGCATGTGTTTGATATGTCTAATCCTGTTTCTTTCTTCTGTAGCCGCCTTCATCTCGGTGATGGAGAACGTCGTATTGGTGAATGCGTATAAACCGCTCGCAATCGCGTTATTGTATTTTTTTATATTAGTTAATTGATTTTGTGTTTCATGTGTTATGTGTGTTGCATGTGTTTGATATGTCTAATCCTGTTTCTTACTTCTGTAGCCGCCTTCATCTCGGTGATGGAGAACGTTTTATCGGTGAATGTGTATATAGACCGCTCGCAATCGCGTTATCGGATTTTTTTATATTAGGTGAAAATGCACAATCAATAAACTGTTTCATGTGTTTTATTTAATATGTGTGTTCCATGTGTTTGACATGTCTAAAACTGTTTTTTTCATTTGTACGGGCCGTTATCTATGTAGTATGTATGTTATACTAATTTGTTTGTTCTTTTTTCTCCTCGCAGGCTGGAGTTGGCATGATGGAGAAGAACTTGGCGAAGATGTCAAGATGAAGAGGACTTTCGAGAAAAGTTGAGTACTCTTTCTAATTTAAATACCCTGAAAATGTAGTATGCATATTATGCTAATTCCTTCCTTCTTTTTTCTTCTCGCAGGCTGGAGTTGGCGAAGACATTGGCGAAGATGTCAAGATGAAGAGGACTTTGGAGAAAAGTTGAGTACTCTTTCTAATTTAAATACCCTGAAAATGTAGTATGCATATTATGCTAATTCCTTCCTTCTTTTTTCTTCTCGCAGGCTGGAGTTGGCGAAGACGTTGGCGAAGATGTCAAGATGAAGAGGACTTTTGAGAAAAGTTGAGTACTCTTTCTAATTTAAATACCCAGAAAATGTAGTATGCATATTATGCTAATTCCTTCCTTCTTTTTTCTTCTCGCAGGCTGGAGTTGGCGAAGACGTTGGCGAAGATGTCAAGATGAAGAGGACTTTCGAGAAAAGTTGAGTACTCTTTCTAATTTAAATACCCTGAAAATGTAGTATGCATATTATGCTAATTCCTTCCTTCTTTTTTCTTCTCGCAGGCTGGAGTTGGCGAAGACGTTGGCGAAGATGTCAAGATGAAGAGGACTTTCGAGAAAAGTTGAGTACTCTTTCTAATTTAAATACCCTGAAAATGTAGTATGCATATTATGCTAATTCCTTCCTTCTTTTTTCTTCTCGCAGGCTGGAGTTGGCGAAGACGTTGGCGAAGATGTCAAGATGAAGAGGACTTTCGAGAAAAGTTGAGTACTCTTTCTAATTTAAATACCCTGAAAATGTAGTATGCATATTATGCTAATTCCTTCCTTCTTTTTTCTTCTCGCAGGCTGGAGTTGGCGAAGACGTTGGCGAAGATGTCAAGATGAAGAGGACTTTCGAGAAAAGTTGAGTACTCTTTCTAATTTAAATACCCAGAAAATGTAGTATGCATATTATGCTAATTCCTTCCTTCTTTTTTCTTCTCGCAGGCTGGAGTTGGCGAAGACGTTGGCGAAGATGTCAAGATGAAGAGGACTTTCGAGAAAAGTTGAGTACTCTTTCTAATTTAAATACCCTGAAAATGTAGTATGCATATTATGCTAATTCCTTCCTTCTTTTTTCTTCTCGCAGGCTGGAGTTGGCGAAGACGTTGGCGAAGATGTCAAGATGAAGAGGACTTTCGAGAAAAGTTGAGTACTCTTTCTAATTTAAATACCCTGAAAATGTAGTATGCATATTATGCTAATTCCTTCCTTCTTTTTTCTTCTCGCAGGCTGGAGTTGGCGAAGACGTTGGCGAAGATGTCAAGATGAAGAGGACTTTCGAGAAAAGTTGAGTACTCTTTCTAATTTAAATACCCTGAAAATGTAGTATGCATATTATGCTAATTCCTTCCTTCTTTTTTCTTCTCGCAGGCTGGAGTTGGCGAAGACGTTGGCGAAGATGTCAAGATGAAGAGGACTTTCGAGAAAAGTTGAGTACTCTTTCTAATTTAAATACCCTGAAAATGTAGTATGCATATTATGCTAATTCCTTCCTTCTTTTTTCTTCTCGCAGGCTGGAGTTGGCGAAGACGTTGGCGAAGATGTCAAGATGAAGAGGACTTTCGAGAAAAGTTGAGTACTCTTTCTAATTTAAATACCCTGAAAATGTAGTATGCATATTATGCTAATTCCTTCCTTCTTTTTTCTTCTCGCAGGCTGGAGTTGGCGAAGACGTTGGCGAAGATGTCAAGATGAAGAGGACTTTCGAGAAAAGTTGAGTACTCTTTCTAATTTAAATACCCTGAAAATGTAGTATGCATATTATGCTAATTCCTTCCTTCTTTTTTCTTCTCGCAGGCTGGAGTTGGCGAAGACGTTGGCGAAGATGTCAAGATGAAGAGGACTTTCGAGAAAAGTTGAGTACTCTTTCTAATTTAAATACCCTGAAAATGTAGTATGCATATTATGCTAATTCCTTCCTTCTTTTTTCTTCTCGCAGGCTGGAGTTGGCGAAGACGTTGGCGAAGATGTCAAGATGAAGAGGACTTTCGAGAAAAGTTGAGTACTCTTTCTAATTTAAATACCCAGAAAATGTAGTATGCATATTATGCTAATTCCTTCCTTCTTTTTTCTTCTCGCAGGCTGGAGTTGGCGAAGACGTTGGCGAAGATGTCAAGATGAAGAGGACTTTCGAGAAAAGTTGAGTACTCTTTCTAATTTAAATACCCTGAAAATGTAGTATGCATATTATGCTAATTCCTTCCTTCTTTTTTCTTCTCGCAGGCTGGAGTTGGCGAAGACGTTGGCGAAGATGTCAAGATGAAGAGGACTTTCGAGAAAAGTTGAGTACTCTTTCTAATTTAAATACCCTGAAAATGTAGTATGCATATTATGCTAATTCCTTCCTTCTTTTTTCTTCTCGCAGGCTGGAGTTGGCGAAGACGTTGGCGAAGATGTCAAGATGAAGAGGACTTTCGAGAAAAGTTGAGTACTCTTTCTAATTTAAATACCCTGAAAATGTAGTATGTATATTATGCTAATTCCTTCCTTCTTTTTTCTTCTCGCAGGCTGGAGTTGGCGAAGACGTTGGCGAAGACGTTGGCGAAGATTTCAAGATGAAGAGGACTTTCGAGAAAAGTTGAGTACTCTTTCTAATTTAAATACCCTGAAAATGTAGTATGCATATTATGCTAATTCCTTCCTTCTTTTTTCTTCTCGCAGGCTGGAGTTGGCGAAGACGTTGGAGAAGATGTCAAGATGAAGATGTCAAGATGAAGGGACTTTCGAGGCAGGCTGGAGTTGGTGTGATGGTGAAGAGTGTGCTGACGATGATGGTGAAGAACATGGCAAAGATGTCGAGATGGAGTGGACTTTCGAGAAAGGGAGATAACATTTGTTGAGTTACCAATTACTTCTCACACAGATACATGGTAGATCATTTATTGTGACATCATATTTTATACCCTGGTAGCAAATTTATTGAACATCCAATTTTCAGTGTTTAATTTATTGATATGTTACAATCTCTAGCTATACGAAGATCTCAATATTTTAGCTGATGAAACACATTATTATGAGTTGTATATTGGCCTAGGCATATGTTTGTCTATCTCAAATTTTCCCCTTGTATTGATAACCTATTTTTGCATTTTACTGGATGAGCTGTTACTAATCAAATGTCATTTCTATAAAAATAATAAATGATTATTATAATTTCAGGACACTGAACAATAGACGAATTGTGGAGGTGATGATAGACTGAGCTTGCGTGTTGGAGAACCACAGCTTCTCGAAGTAGTTGTGAAGTGAATCTGTAAATTCTCCTTGAACATTTGGTATAGATATATGTGTGTGTTCGGGATAATGTGTAGCAGTTTCATTCAGCCGATGTCTCAGAAACTTCAAGTCTTGTACAGCGAACATCAGATAAGACAAACTTACTCGAACGTTACTAAAATCTGCCAAAAGTTGTGAAATTTGACATGAACTATTGGAGCATTATACTACTGCCAACCTGAAGAAACCTTTCTAAACATTCTTGTGACATTGCAATGCAATGAGATCTATGCGTGCTGAACATGTCAAGAAGAGGATTTCAATGAAATTAACGACATGTTTGATGGTTTGGCTCATTTTTTGAACAGGATATTGAGGATATGTGAGAAACGAACGGCCCAAGACTGAAAAATTAATAACAGTAACAAGCTATAGAAGATGAAGATGATGTAAGGAACACGCCCTTAACATCGATGGGATGCAACATGAAGAAATGCATTCAACTAGGTGAAAATTTACTATTTCCTAAATCTAAGCAAGAATAGCTGTTCTTTCATTATTATTTGTACAACTAATTATTAATGCACATCTTAAATATCTGGTAGAATGAATTATTTGCATTAACAGTAAAACTTCAATGATGAGACCATCCTAATGGGACCCTTGAAAACAGGTCTTAATATTGAGGTGGTCTTAATATTGATGCTGAATAATGAGCGAAACAGTGAAAATGGACAAAAACTGTGTTCTTAATTTTGAGATGACCTTATTATTGAGGTGGTCTTTTATTATGTAAAGTTTTACTGTATTCTATATTAAATGATTTTGAATGAATATGTTTGGAATGCTGTGGTTGCCCCTTGTTTCCCAATCAGTTGTCTATAAAGTACAAGCACACGTTTGTCTTTCAGTCATATTGTATGCAACATCGAATATTGCTGATCTGAAAATTTGACATAGTTTCACAAAAAGCATAAGTTAACAAATGTTTTCATTTACAGGGAGATACCATTTGTTGATTCACCAGTTACAACTTTCCACACAGATATATGATACATCAGACATAGTGACATCAGCTTTTATATTCTGGTAAGTAATTTATCCCACTTCAGTGTCAACAAAATTAGAATATGCAGTTGTTTATGTTTAATTTATTGAGATGTGACAATCTTTAGTAAACTGAAACCTCAATATTGTAGCCCAGGAAACACTTGTCTAACAACTTGTTTGGTGACATGATGAATTGTATAAGGGCCTAAGCTTATGTTGGTCTTACTCAAATATTTAGCCTGTGTATTGATTGATTACATGTGTATGCCAGATGAGATGAGTTGTTATTAAATAAATGTCATAACTATAAATATATTAACGATTATTATGATTTCAGGACATACAACCATAGAGGAATTGTGGAGGTGTTGGTGGATTGCGCTTACGTGTTGGAGAACCATAGACTTCTCCAAGCAGTTGTGAAGTGAATCTGTAAATGCTCGGTGACCATTTGGGAGTGATATATACGTGTATACATATATATGTGTGTTTAGGATAGTGTGTAATTGACTCAATCAGCAGCTGATGTCTCAGGAACTTGTACAGTAAACATTGGGTAAGACAAACTCCCTTGAAGGTTACTGGAACCTACCTAAAATGTGATTTTTTACATGAATTATTGGAGCATTCTAAAAATGCAAACCTGTCGAAACATTCTTGTGACATTAACACGATCAGTTCTATTGAAGCATTTCTAATGACATCAACATGATAAAAACTACTGGAGTATTTTGATCGAAGCGACTATGCAGAGAAAATTGTTGAGAGACAATTCCTTTTATCCTTTATTTTGTATTTGAAAAAAGTATGATGTATTGAATATCAATCACTTTGTATGATAGGAATATATTGTATCGATAGATATTGACTGATATGCAGCCCTACTGTTTTCTTATTCATTACTTTATTTTTTTGTAAAAAATGTTGCTTCTTTAATTGGTATTTCTTTTTAATGTACTCAAGGATGCATAACAGCTCAAAATTACAGTTAATATTATTAAAAATTAGGGATGTCAATGAATGGCAGTTTTGGTATTCGAATATTCGGTCAATGGCTTGGCCAAGATAAAGTGGACACTTGCGTTGCACGAAAGTCATTTTTCGAACTTCATTGCAGCACAATGTACTATTTTATTTCAATTGCATCAACCCTTCAGCTAAAGAGGATATGGTTTAATATATATCATAGATTCTTACATTATTATTACATGTATTATTAGTAACTAGTAACTGTTGTTGTAATTGTATTATTACTAGTAGTAGTAGTAGAAAGTAGTAGTAGTAGAAGTAGTAGCAGTAGCAGCAGCAGCAGCAGCAGCAGAAGTATTAGCAGTAGCAGCAGAGGTATTTATTAGCAGTAGCAGCATAAGTATTAGCAGTAGCAGCAGAAGTATTAGCAGTAGCAGCAGAAGTTTCAGCAGTAGCAGCAGAAGTATTTATTGGCAGTAGCAGCAGAAGTATGTATTGACAGTAGCAGCAGAAGTATTAGCAGTAGCAGCAGAAGTATTAGCAGTAGCAGCAGAAGTTTTAGTAGTAGCAGCAGAAGTATTAGCAGTAGCAGCAGAGGTATTTATTAGCAGTAGCAGCAGAAGTATTAGCAGTAGCAGCAGAAGTATTTATTAGCAGTAGCAGCAGAAGTATTAGCAGTAGCAGCAGAAGTATTAGCAATAGCAGCAGAATTTTCAGCAGTAGCAGCAGAAGTATTAGCAGTAGCAGCAGAAGTATTAGCAGTAGCAGCAGAAGTATTAGCAGCAGAGGGATTTATTAGCAGTAGCAGCAGAAGTATTAGCAGTAGCAGCAGAAGTATTGGCAGTAGCAAAAGTATTTATTAGCAGTAGCAGCAGAAGTAGTAGCAGCAGAAGTATTTATAAGCAGTAGCAGCAGAAGTATTAGGAGTAGCAGCAGAAGTATTAGCAGTAGCAGCAGAAGTATTAGCCGTAGCAGCAGAGGTATTTATTAGCGGTAGCAGCAGAAGTATTAGCAGTAGCAGCAGAAGTATTAGCAGTAGCAGTAGTTAATAACAGACAAAATGCAGATGTATGATTCACCTGTGTTCAGCTGGACTGTTAGTAGAGACTGTGGAAACACTTGAGAGCATCTTCTAGCCAGTGTAGCTACAGAGAGTTAGGGATTCAAGCTATTATAAAAAGCAAGCAATATAGACTTACGCATAATTATAACCTTCTGAACGAATATTCGAATATTGGAACATTTGACCTTCTTATTTAATTATAATACATTCGAAATTCGAAGTTTATCTGTTTTGCTTATCAATTTTTCGTTTTTAAAACTGATCATTCAATTGGTAAAAATCCCTGTGATTACTAATACTTTCAGGGCCTAAATGTCATCACCCGAGTGTTATATCTCTCTTGCCCCTAAATATAGAAGTGACATGTCAATTAACACCTGTAGATGTTACTGTTACATGTAAAATGCCATTCAATGCAAAAATGTCCATCATTGAAATTTAATACACATGCATTCAGTTTTTTACATTGAAAATACATATTTTATCGAATATTCGAAATCCTAATCAGTATTCGAATATTAGTTTTAAAATTAAAAATGGATTAGCACCATCTTACATGGGAGAACATTTTATTTCTCAAGACAGTATTCATAGTTATAAGACGAGGCTCAGTTCAAAAGGTGCTTTCGCTGTCCCAAAAGTCAAAAGTTTTGGATTAAAATCGTTTTGCTATACATGTATAGGATGTTCTCTGTGGAATAAATTACCCCATTGTATTGTTAATATTAACTCCCTACAGCTTTTAAGGATGCTTTAAAACAACACTTTTTAAATACTCAAAACTAATGTCTTTAGTACCCTGATTATAAGGAAACTTTTACTGATATTTTGTATCCATTTCGGTAGGGAGGGTTTTTAAATTCTCTCACCTGATATTCTGTCTTATTTACATGGAAGTATGATCCATATGTGCATAAACCCAACATGTTTTAATTGGATTGTATGTAATGAGATACAGTAATCTGTGATATATTAGCAATAATGTCTTTCATTGTATATAATCTTGTGATAATGTTACTGGGTATGTGGCATTTTGTGATATATTTATTTTCTTGTTCTGTGATATGATTTAATTAGATTGTTATGCCTCTCTACGTCATGCCATCAACATGTAGGACCACAATGGAAATAAGAGTTTACTCTTGTTTGTGCTATCCTAGGTGTTGGTGTGTATGGCAAGGGTATTATGTACATGTTATAATTATTATTTTAATATTATTGCATGTCTTAATTATCCATGTACCTGTATACACAACTACCAAAATAAATATATATATAGTTGCAACCCTATTAAAAATTGAAGCAAATATTACATTGAATTAGAAACAGATTGCATTCACTACAAGATAAATGCATTGGAAAATGCTAGTCTGTGTTTTAAAAATTTCTGTCGCTTATTGCTTAATTTTTTAAAGTCTGCTTTATAAGGAACATGGAGAATACTTTTTCTCAAAATAATGTAGATGTGCAATTATTAATATTGGGCACATGGATGATTTTTGTTAGAGTTGTGACCTTTTATTTCTGCATTTGTTTTCTTAAACAAAGTTTGGATATAACTAAGTAAATCTCAAGGTCACCAGAAATTCATTATAAGCTGTTCCAAAGTGTAAATGGATAAAGATGATAGTAATAATCTAGCCAGTTGTTGAAAGTACTAATATATTTACAATTTGAGTCACCATGATTACCGAGTTATTTTTGTTTTTTAATTACTCCTTTCTGTAACCAATTCTTTTTTTCTTAAAATACAGATAATGTTCATTTGTAGGATTGAAATATAAAAAATGCATTTATGCTGTGAAAATAATACGATTTTTAGATAGAGAAAAATACACTAAAACTTTGCAATAAGTTGTAATTTTTGAAAGAGAGGTAATGTTGCTTAAGAGAGGTTGCATTGTATACATATTTTGAAATTATTCTTGTGTATAAATAAAAACAAATTGTCAAAATCATTTCATTGAAGGGAGATAGGGATGGCTGTGAGTGGAGATGGGGAGGCCATATAAAAGTAGATTTTCACTGAAATTATTACTATAGGAAAAGTTGATTTTGTTGCTTAAGAGAGGTTGCATTGTATACATATGTTTTGAAATTGTTCTTGTATATAAATAAAAACAAATTATCAAAATCATTTCATTGAAGGGAGATAGGGATGGCTGTGAGTGGAGATGGGGAGGCCATATAAAAGTAGATTTTCACTGAATTATTACTATAGGAAAAGTTGATTTTGTTGTTGAAGAGAGGTTGTTGCTTAAGAGAGGTTGCATTGTATACATATGTTTTGAAATTGTTCTTGTATATAAATAAAAACAAATTATCAAAATCATTTCATTGAAGGGAGATAGGGATGGCTGTGAGTGGAGATGGGGAGGCCATTTGAAAATATTTTAACTTGATATTCATAGCACATGTTGTTATATTGATAGATTCATGTCTATTCTGTTACTTAAGTTTGATTGTAAAATATATTTTGTGAATAACCACATGTTAACAGTGTATTTTGAAAATATACCTTTGTAATCTAAGACTGAGTTTGTGTTTTATATTTAGTAAATATTAATACAGTTATATGAATGCAATCCAGTCTGAAATGTGTACAAAACTTATAAGCCATGCTGGTTTGACCACTGTGACCTTATGTCATGTTTCAATGAAAAAAGGAGAACATCACTAAGAACAGTGTGATTCTGCACAAACATCAGAACACTCTGCTTAGAGTCAGTAACAACATAAATGCTTGATTATATTATTCACGAAGACATGAAAAAACATTCCTACAAATGTTATAAGTAACATTTTTAGCCGGAATATTACATTTGAGGATTAAGAGATGTAAATGATGACAATTATGGTTCAGACAAGCGTTGATTTTATCATTCACACTCTTATCTATACCACTGCTGCTTGATTGTCGCTGTAATATAAATAGGCGCGACAATTAGGGCGGGAGCGTTTTATAAGGAGAAATACGGTAAATATAACAGTAAATAAAAATCAACAGAGTGTGCCTTACGATATCACTTAGGTGATCATCAGTCTTTATTAATGTCCACATTCATAAATATAACAGTAAATAAAACATGAACTGAGTGTGCCTTACGATATCATTGCAATCCCTTGAAAACTGAATCTACATTGCGCCCATTGCGCCCATTGCGTACACGAATATACATTGCGTACTTTAGTCATACCGTTGCGTACTTTAGTCTTATCCCCGGTGCATGACGGGTTTTAGTAGTAAAACTACCATGTGAAAGAAGTATTTTACAACATATTTAATTTGGATCGAATAGTTGTTTCTGTAATATTTTCATAATATATACAAGTCTCCATAGCTGTAGTATATTCCACAGCGTTTGTAGAGGTACATTATTTGCATTCTGTAGTGATTTCGGTGTTTTCTAGAACGCATGTTTCAATTGACCAATTTCGGATGTATGAATATATTCGGACATTCGAGTATCGTGGATACATTTAACATTATAACGTCGAACTTTTATTTTAACGATGCCTTAATAAAGCATCGGAACATATGTGTATGGGAATAGGGGTGCAAGGAATGTTCTGGCCGTCCATGGAACAAGCCAAGAAATTCAGTAATCATTCATAGGCCTAAAGCCCGTAAAGGGGGGAGAAAAGAACATGAATAATAATTATTAATATTATATCAATTCATGTTAAGGAACTAATTCATGTTTCACTTAAATAATTCGTTATATCATTATGATATGCATTTATTCCTCATTACTTATTCTTGCTCATGATTAACTAAATAACAATCAAATAACTATAGTTATTTAAAAAAATATTAAAATCAAATATATCAGTCTATGCAAAAGACATAGAAATATTACTCGACCAGAGGACTGGTGAACTTAGAAGTATTACTCATTTACTGGTCCCGACAGAATGTTACTGGCCCGGAAATTATAATGACCAAAATCGTCAAATATGCTATTAAATTATTAATACAAATAATAGTATTAAATTATTAATATTATATTAAGCTGTTTAATTTGGTAAAATTCTAATAAATAACTTGCTATAAACCAATGAAAATTGTTGAAGACAGTTATGGGGCAAATTGCAATATACAGTGAGTCAAGATAATTTCAAGATATGGCTATTTGTGTTCATTGAGGGCCAGTGTAAACTGTAAAATTTGTAAATTTCATCGGTCCTCTTCAAATTTTACTGGTCAGGTCCGAGGTACAAAGTTCTTTCGCATTGACTGATATATTGTCACATTTAGTTCTTAAATTATGATGAATATAATAAAAATTATAAGTGAAACACATTATCATCATAAAGCAGCCTGACGTCACCTTACTTATTAATAAGCACGATCAAAATATCTTCAGTTATAAAAGGACTGTTCTTATTGATTAATATGATATAATTATAATACACTATATTCTCAAAATGACATAAATACTGCTAAAATGATGTAGAACATTCATTAACATATATTTTAAATTATATATTTATTCATCCTGAAGCCGACCTTACTGTTTTCAGGTTTATTTTCAGCTACCACTATTTATAACAGGAATGATGCAAATCCCTGAAATAACTTAATTTCAGGACCAGGGTACCGTTTTACTAACATACTTACGTTTTGCGTAAGTTTTTGTTTAAAATATCAACTTACGCAAAACGTAAGACCGCTTTACTAAAACTGCGTAAGTTTTTTTTCCACTTATGTGAAATTTGTTCGTAACTCTTCAATCGGAGGTAATAACATAATAACGCGTGCGCCTGTCAAAATTATAAACAATGATTGTCTGAAAGTATGTCAGAGCCACCACAAAAGAAGCGCAAGGAATACTGGTCTAAAAATGAGGTGATGGCTCTGAGAAGAGCGTACATTAATAGACATGATGTGATAGAGGGAGATTATGCCTGTCGATTTGTTATTCAGTTAAAGAAAAAGCGTTCATTTTATCTAGTTAAGGCAGTTTCTATCTGAATTTGTTTACATTATCAAGCTGTCATCTGTTAAAACGAGTCAAGTATTATCACTAATTCCAAGCTTGTCCAGATTAGTTCACATTTTACCTTTAAATGGTTAAATGATTCACTGTTGTGACAAACATAAATTAGCCTGACATCCTGATAAATTTTACGACTTATTGTTGTATTTACTGCATCGTGGGATTGAGTTGTGACGTAATAATACAAGGGAGCTTTGTAGTGCCACATATAGGCTGTGCCGCATATAGTTCGCATACAAACTAAATGCGCCACGCATATAGTTTGTGGCGAGGCAAACTATATGCGACGAAAAGGCGTGGTCAGGCCGCATATAGCTGTTTATGTTTTGTCCTAATGAAAGTCATCATCATCATCATCTGTTCTAATTTAAAGAATACATGTTTCCTTAACTGCCATTATACACATTATAAAAGAATATAACTGTGTGTCACCTCATCTTCGCCGCATATAGTTCATGCATGAACTTAATGCAGCGTTCTTCGCCACATTTAGTTTGTGCGTGATATATATGCGGCACGGACTATATGTGGCACGATGTAAGTTCACGATCTGACAACGCATCTAACATGTCAGGTATTTCTATGAAATGTTGAGCTCTTCGAGCGTTCATACGGTCGGCCATTTTTACGCAAAATGTAGATTCACGGTCGGTAATTTCTATTGTAACTTTACGCTCTAACTTAACGCAAATACCTACGTACTCAAATGTAAGTGAAACGCATTTACGTAGAAATTATGTACGTACGCAAAAACTTAAGAAAATCTTTGACTTACGCAAGCGTAAGTATGTTAGTAAAACGGTACCCAGGTTACTTATATTACATGCAAAAGATTATTGGTATCTAAGTAAATGAATATGTTTGTATTTGAATATGCAATACTGATATTGTGCTATGTTTCAGAACAAAATGTCTGCATACAAGGCTGGTGATTTGTCAAAGATGTTGACTTCAGGGACCCCAACTAGCTCTTCTTCTATAAAGAAAAAAAATAAACATTCGAAGAGTGCCTCAAATAAAAAGTCCGGACAGTCAGAGGATGCTATGAATACACCACAACAACCTGATGTGGCTGTTACTGCATCTTCTACAGGAAAGAACAAAAAACAAAACATAAATGTTGCAAAACAATCATTGGTGTTTGGAAGTGGCAAAAAATTGCCTTCAGCTAATACTAAATCTTCCCCAGTTAAAACTGAAGTGAAGAAACATCAGAATGAAGATGCTAAAAAACAGATGGATGAATCGTTGACTAATAGTAATGAAAAGCAGAAAAGAAAGAGAAACAAGAAATCCAAGGGTTTGTTCAAACGTCTGCATGACAAGAAGGTAAACAGTCTATTCCATATTTTGTCATAATAAATATCATGTAGCATTGTATGTGTGAAATGCACTAGCTACCAGTTATTTAAATGTATAAGTTCCGTTTTTGTGCGTTTGTATCTGCAGCATGATGCAATCTTGTTATTGTGTATGATCATAGTGATTATTGTAGTCTAATATTCTACTTTCCACATTTTTTCAGTCACAAAAAAACAAAGCTGAAACTCTGTCTAAGGGACAGAAGGCCAAGTTATCTGATAGCATTTCATCTGTGGACAGTGGTGTAGAGAAGGAAGTTCCTAGCAAGGGAAAGAAGCGTAAACTCGATGAAAAACCAATACAACCATCTAAGTCTGATTTTAAGAAATTCAGAGACTTGAAAAATTTGAATACTAGCAGCAAGGATAGTGATGTAAGTTCCAATGATTCTGATGACAGTTCTAGTGAAGAAAGCAGTGATCTAGAACAGTCTGATGTCAAATTACAACAGAGCTTTGATGATGAGGAAGATGAGGAAGATTCAGATTCTGATGGAACTAGTAGTGATGACGATGATGCTGATGTTGGCAAAGATGTTGATGATGATAAAGTAAAGTCAGTTAAAAACAACAGTATTGTTGACAGTGACGATGATGATGATGACAGTGGGGAGGAGAATGAAGATGATAGTGAAAGTGGTAGTAGTGACTTGGAACTTGCTGATGACAAGGAAACAAGTATTGACAGTGGAATGAAAGATTTAGATGATAGTGACAATAGCAGCAATGATGAGGATGATGAAGAGGATGATGAAGAGGATGATGAAGAGGACATTGTTAGTGATGAGGAAGATGACAGTGGTAATGAACAAAATGTCACTGTTAGAAATGATGAAGGATTTTCTCCTCCAGAAGGCATGGTTCATGAGTCTCTGACACAAAAAGGAAAGAAAAGTAACAAAAGGTATTCTTAGAGCCTTTATGTACTATCGGTGCGTTCTATAAATGTATGCATAATTTCTTATATTTAATTTCCTACAAGAACAATCGTGGGTTAAAGAATTTATTGAAGATATTCCTGGAATAGCAAATAAATATCTATTATATATGAAGAGCTTTTTCCGATGCAATTCCATTTTATTTATCCTGATTGATATGAGCAAGTCATGTTTGTATATATCATAAATGATTAAATCACGACTTGCATTAGAAGTCGCTTTTCAAGTATCATGATATTTGACTTTTTTTACAAAACCTGTATGGCCTTAAGCAACACAGAAAAATTTATGTTGCAGTGTATGAATAATGTCATTTATTATAAAATTCTAAAATTTGTTGCTATTGTATCCTGCATGGTTGTGTCAACAAACTAGGGTAAGGCCAAACAAAATAATATCTGTGTTTAGGGTAACGGTCTCAAAAATGCTAGGTAGGGTAGGGACAAAGTTTTTTTTTATTTTTTTATTGTTTTTTTTCAAAAACAATTAAAAATCGAAAAAAAATTCTCCAGGGTCGTAAAAAACTCTAGGGTCGGGATTTTTCGACAGGTAGGGTCGGGTTACCCTAAACACAGATATTTTTTTTTTAGGCCTAACTGTCTTATCTTGCATTCACATATTTCATGTTTATTGTTGTAGGAAAGTTAAAGATGACTCTGATGAAGACGAACCATCTGCTAAGAAGAAGAAAGCTGATAAAGAGGTTACTAGACCAAGAAGAGACAAACAAGCAAAACTTACTGACGATAGAACAATTTTTGTTGGCAATGTTCCACTGGAATCGAAGAAAAAGGTAGGGATGATTAACCCTAAATAACAGATCATTTGAAAAACTGACCCTTACATTTTTTCCAATACATGATTTTGTACATTTTTGTAATCATATTGATAATATTGTATCTTCAGATGAAATATTATGCACTACTTTTATGACTGAGTTGTTCTACAGTTATTCATACATTTGTTATATATATCATTATATGTGTGTAACTTGGATGGGAAAACCATGAAAAAAATAGTATAATTAAGTTCTCGTTAGTTCAACATTTCATGTTATCTTTTGTTTTCTCATATAGATATATCAGAATTAAATATAAAGGGAAATGCATCACTGAACAATCTATATGAATTTCAAATTTCAACAAAATAGCTAAATGAATAAAAAAAGTATATCATACTAAATCAGTCACACTTGGACTTCAATATCAGTCGTAAACCACATTTATAGTAATTAATATAGCAAAAAAAATTGATATTGGCAACAAAACCATGTATTCAAACTGCCATGACTAATTTATTTATTGACACATCTGAAAAAGGAAAACATTTCTGTAATGCTCTTAGAAGGAGATCTTGACAACATTTTGTTTTGAAGTTTATTTAACTTGAAAATTGAGTTGGGTTTGCTACTTCAAGTTAGACTCATGCTTATTTCACCATAGTTACATCATTAGTGTGAAAACTACTGAAAATATTTGTCATTCGATTCATCTAAAATTTGTTATGTCTACCATTCAGTTCTATTTGGTGAGAAAATTGCAAATATAAGGTTTTTAACATATGTTCATTTAGTCTTTGTGTACAAATTGTTGCTTGATTGTTTTCCTGTTAACATATATTAATTTGGTGATTTGGTTTATTCATTTCAGGACATGAAAAACATTTTTGCTGGTTTTGGAGAAATAGAAAGTGTACGATTCCGCTGTCTGGTAAGTGAAATATTATTGTAAGCGTCTGCTAATCAATAAAAATAGAATCTAGTGTGGTTAGTAATGGGTTGTCTGTCACTTTCTAGAAGCTAGTGTGGTTAGTAATGGGTTGTCTGTCACTTTCTAGAATCTAGTGTGGTTAGTAATGGGTTGTCTGTCACTTTATAGAACCTAGTGTGGTTAGTAATGGGTTGTCTGTCACTTTCTAGAAGCTAGTGTGGTTAGTAATGGGTTGTCTGTCACTTTCTAGAAGCTAGTGTGGTTAGTAATGGGCTGTCTGTCACTTTCTAGAAGCTAGTGTGGTTAGTAATTGGTTGTCTGTCACTTTCTGTCTGCGCTTGTGGACAAAAAGGAAATATAAAGCGAGGATGACAATTTTGATGATTTCATTTTCACACTTATCCTCAAGTTTAGCTGCTTGTCTCAATGAATAATATCCATAACTCTATGAACAAATTTCAGTTATACATATCATAGACTTCCTTACCCCTGTTTAACACTGTGATCGCATAGTGCTTGAATTTCTTCATGAATCATACCTCAGTACTTTAATATTCTGTGCTTAAATTTATACTCATAGTAATTATTATTAGTATTATTATTAGTATATCTGCAAAATTCCCCCTGTTGTGTCTCAATGTATTGGTGTGGCATTCTGTTTACGAAAATAAATATTATGGATTGTTCCCCTTCCCATAACAGACCTAAAACTCACCCAGAAACCACTGTTTATAATATAAGGTAAAAACTCGCCCAGAAACCACTGTTTATAATATAAGGTAAAAACTCGCCCAGAAACCACTGTTTATAATATATGGTAAAAACTCACCCAGAAACCACTGTTTATAATATAAGGTAAAAACTCACCCAGAAACCACTGTTTATAATATATGGTAAAAACTCGCCCAGAAACCACTGTTTATAATATAAGGTAAAAACTCACCCAGAAACCACTGTTTATAATATAAGGTAAAAACTCGCCCAGAAACCACTGTTTATAATATATGGTAAAAACTCGCCCAGAAACCACTGTTTATAATATAAGGTAGAAACTCGCCCAGAAACCACTGTTTATAATATAAGGTAGAAACTCGCCCAGAAACCACTGTTTATAATATAAGGTAGAAACTCGCCCAGAAACCACTGTTTATAATATATGGTAAAAACTCGCCCAGAAACCACTGTTTATAATATAAGGTAGAAACTCGCCCAGAAACCACTGTTTATAATATAAGGTAGAAACTCGCCCAGAAACCACTGTTTATAATATATGGTAAAAACTCGCCCAGAAACCACTGTTTATAATATAAGGTAAAAACTCGCCCAGAAACCACTGTTTATAATATAAGGTAGAAACTCGCCCAGAAACCACTGTTTATAATATAAGGTAAAAACTCACCCAGAAACCACTGTTTATAATATAAGGTAAAAACTCGCCCAGAAACCACTGTTTATAATATATGGTAAAAACTCGCCCAGAAACCACTGTTTATAATATATGGTAGAAACTCGCCCAGAAACCACTGTTTATAATATAAGGTAAAAACTCGCCCA
Source organism: Mactromeris polynyma (assembly GCA_032209605.1). NCBI lineage: Eukaryota > Metazoa > Mollusca > Bivalvia > Venerida > Mactridae > Mactromeris > Mactromeris polynyma. The sequence continues at coordinate 26,675,279 of JASFXZ010000002.1, read as the reverse complement.
GAAACCACTGTTTATAATATAAGGTAAAAACTCGCCCAGAAACCACTGTTTATAATATAAGGTAGAAACTCGCCCAGAAACCACTGTTTATAATATAAGGTAGAAACTCGCCCAGAAACCACTGTTTATAATATATGGTAAAAACTCGCCCAGAAACCACTGTTTATAATATAAGGTAGAAACTCGCCCAGAAACCACTGTTTATAATATAAGGTAGAAACTCGCCCAGAAACCACTGTTTATAATATATGGTAAAAACTCACCCAGAAACCACTGTTTATAATATAAGGTAAAAACTCGCCCAGAAACCACTGTTTATAATATAAGGTAGAAACTCGCCCAGAAACCACTGTTTATAATATAAGGTAAAAACTCACCCAGAAACCACTGTTTATAATATATGGTAGAAACTCGCCCAGAAACCACTGTTTATAATATAAGGTAAAAACTCGCCCAGAAACCACTGTTTATAATATAAGGTAAAAACTCGCCCAGAAACCACTGTTTATAATATAAGGTAAAAACTCGCCCAGAAACCACTGTTTATAATATATGGTAAAAACTCGCCCAGAAACCACTGTTTATAATATAAGGTAGAAACTCGCCCAGAAACCACTGTTTATAATATAAGGTAGAAACTCGCCCAGAAACCACTGTTTATAATATATGGTAAAAACTCGCCCAGAAACCACTGTTTATAATATAAGGTAGAAACTCGCCCAGAAACCACTGTTTATAATATAAGGTAGAAACTCGCCCAGAAACCACTGTTTATAATATATGGTAAAAACTCGCCCAGAAACCACTGTTTATAATATAAGGTAAAAACTCGCCCAGAAACCACTGTTTATAATATAAGGTAGAAACTCGCCCAGAAACCACTGTTTATAATATAAGGTAAAAACTCGCCCAGAAACCACTGCTTATAATATAAGGTAAAAACTCGCCCAGAAACCACTGTTTATAATATAAGGTAAAAACTCGCCCAGAAACCACTGTTTATAATATAAGGTAAAAACTCGCCCAGAAACCACTGTTTATAATATAAGGTAAAAACTCGCCCAGAAACCACTGTTTATAATATAAGGTAAAAACTCGCCCAGAAACCACTGTTTATAATATAAGGTAAAAACTAAAATGTTTTGAAAGGAGTGTGACAACCGTCTTGTAACCTACACACTTTGTATGCTCCTACCCCAGAGTTCAACCGAACATTTTGGGGAAGGCCCTTCATGCTTTGTGCATAATGTAGTAACAGAAAATATGTCATGTTTTTAGTTTATGTCATGCCATAATTATTGTCACTTTCAGCCAGTAAATGATCCTAACAAGCCCAAGAAAGTTATAGCTGTCAAGTAAGTCAAGAAATATCCTCAAATATTGGTCGGCATTGTTGGTATCCATTGTCCTTAATGGTTTCCTGTACTATCATTGACTATTCAGTTGTATTCATGTATCTTCATTCGTTATATCATACACTACTGGTTTAATATTTCAAATCTGTTCATAGGAAATTTAAACGTTTTGGTTATTGCACTTATTTTTCTTTGGAAGAAAATCTCACTTAATATTTGTATTTTGAGATACATGTGTCTTTTATCAATCACTCGATTATGAGAAAGTTTGAAATTGGTACAACCTCACATTCAGCTTATGTTATGTGATCATGCTCAGGTTGGATAAATATTGAGTTTTGTACTATCGCAAGTTCACATTCTGTTTTGAGACTTATCTCTGGATAATTGTGACAAAATAATGTTGAACTATGCAGTTTATGTAGTGTTGCAATTTTATTGAATATTCTACAGACATAATTATTATGATTGCAAGATTTATTGAACTATTTTTCAGGAAAGACTTTCATCCGGGGAGAAAGAACTGTGTAGGCTTCGTTAGATTTAAGTCGGCAGAAGCCGCTAAGGCGGCTCTTGCTACGTAAGTACTCGGATGTTAACACAATTGTGTACAAATAACAGTTGTGTGTTTGTTCATTTAACTTGACTCATAGGAGTGACATATTATATCATCATCTTTTGCTTGCGGTTAGAATGAGTAGGTTTTAAAATGTATTGATTGACTTAGAACTTGAGTTTGACATGCCTCTCAACATTTTCAATTGATTGCCTTACTAACCTTCATAGATGTTGTCGTAGGCTCAGACTGTGGATGAAGTGTACGTTCTCTGTGACCATGTGGCTGAAGATAATACATCCACAGTCATTGTCCTCCACCTCGGATTGATGTAGAGAAGTTGTCAGTTCCTTGTGCAAGAACAGGTCAGTACTGGTTGGTATTCCAGGAACTCTGGAGAGGTCAACTCAAATATTGTTGACAAGCAGTATAAAATCCAACCCACTGATGATGTCAGTCAAGTTGCACAGACTTGAAGGCCAATTCTGACTGCTTTTAAGCAAAGCTAATGGGAATTTATTCACTTAATGATCACTGAGGTGCACAAGTTGTGTATTGTTAGTCGAGTTTCTGAGACTTTCATAAAGTATTGAGATATAATTGTTTACAAAGTCAACTGTATGTGTTTTAGGAATGGCAAGGAAGTGAAAGGATTTCACATACGGGTGGACATGGCTGCTAGAGATCAACAGGTTTTTTGATTTACTTGTTATTACCTAAGCCTTTTACTCCATGCAAACACTCCTGTGGTATCGCCATGCAAATGCTTCTTCACACCACTGACTAATGACCTCAAAAACAAATTGATTGTTTTTCCGGTGAAGGCAGGTGTTTTAAACTGTCCAATTGAAAAGATCAACATTTTAATAGGTGTTTGTTTTATGGGTAATCTTAATACTTTTTTCACAAATTGTTAATTGACTGATACAAAATTATGATTTTTATGCAATGAATGTAATATAATTTAGTTAAATAAAACATAATTTTTTAACATTTGAATAATTGTAGTCTGGTTGAAACTGCCTCTCTTCCAGCTGACCACTGCATACACTGTACTTTTTAATCAACATCTATGAGCATAGTCTAGTTTATGGGGAATGAGCATAGTCTGGTGTATGTGGAATGAGCATAGTCTGGTGTATGTGGAATGAGCATAGTCTAGTTTATGGGGAATGAGCATAGTCCAGTGTATGTGGAATGAGCATAGTCTGGTTTATGGGGAATGAGCATAGTCCAGTGTATGTGGAATGAGCATAGTCTGGTGTATGTGGAATGAGCATAGTCCAGTGTATGTGGAATGAGCATAGTCCAGTGTATGTGGAATGAGCATAGTCTAGTGTATGTGGAATGAGCATAGTCTAGTGTATGTGGAATGAGCATAGTCCAGTGTATGTGGAATGAGCATAGTCCAGTGTATGTGGAATGAGCATAGTCCAGTGTATGTGGAATGAGCATAGTCCAGTGTATGTGGAATGAGCATAGTCCAGTGTATGTGGAATGAGCATAGTCTGGTTTATGGGGAATGAGCATAGTCCAGTGTATGTGGAATGAGCATAGTCTGGTGTATGTGGAATGAGCATAGTCTGGTGTATGTGGAATGAGCATAGTCTAGTGTATGTGGAATGAGCATAGTCCAGTGTATGTGGAATGAGCATAGTCTAGTGTATGTGGAATGAGCATAGTCTAGTGTATGTGGAATGAGCATAGTCCAGTGTATGTGGAATGAGCATAGTCCAGTGTTAATCCGAGACTTCTCTGACCCTAAAGCCTTTTTTTTTTTTTTTTTTTTGCGGCGTAGGGTCAGAGGAACTCCTATAGTAAAAACCCGGGGATTACTGAAAACCACACAGTCGTGTAGTCGTATACTTTCAACGGTGTATGTGGCGTTTGGTCTCATTTTAACGAGAAGTTAGCCGAACAAATCGGTAAATTGATATTTAATTTACCAATCTGCATCGATCACGTGACAGCCAGGTGCTTTGACCCAAATACATAATTCGATGAAGAAAATTATTTTTTTAGCTTACTCTGAAAAGGATTGACCGTTACAACGTATTAAAGGTTTTCAAAACAAATGTTACGGTTCAGATAGGTTAATTAATATATTGATAATAGATGTATATGCTTGAACTGTTAATCCAATGAATGTTTACATAGATATATTGATTTAAAGTTCCTCTCCCGCGCGGGAGAGGAAATCCCCGGGTTTTTACTATATGAGTTCCTCTGACCCTAACCAGCAACATGAAATATCAAAAATCGTAAAAGGGGCTGGTTTAGGGACAGAGAAGGCTCGGATTAAGTCCAGTGTGTGTGGAATGAGCATAGTCTAGTGTATGTGGAATGAGCATAGTCCAGTGTATGTGGAATGAGCATAGTCTAGTGTATGTGGAATGAGCATAGTCCAGTGTATGTGGAATGAGCATAGTCCAGTGTATGTGGAATGAGCATAGTCTAGTGTATGTGGAATGAGCATAGTCTAGTGTATGTGGAATGAGCATAGTCTAGTGTATGTGGAATGAGCATAGTCTAGTGTATGTGGAATGAGCATAGTCTAGTGTATGTGGAATGAGCATAGTCTAGTATATGTGGAATGAGCATAGTCTAGTGTATGTGGAATGAGCATAGTCTAGTGTATGTGGAATGAGCATAGTCTAGTGTATGTGGAATGAGCATAGTCTAGTGTATGTGGAATGAGCATAGTCTAGTGTATGTGGAATGAGCATAGTCTAGTGTATGTGGAATGAGCATAGTCTAGTGTATGTGGAATAAGCATAGTCCAGTGTGTGTGGAATGAGCATAGTCCAGTGTGTGTGGAATGAGCATAGTCCAGTGTATGTGGAATGAGCATAGTCTAGTGTATGTGGAATGAGCATAGTCTAGTGTATGTGGAATGAGCATAGTCTAGTGTATGTGGAATGAGCATAGTCTAGTGTATGTGGAATGAGCATAGTCCAGTGTATGTGGAATGAGCATAGTCCAGTGTATGTGGAATGAGCATAGTCCAGTGTATGTGGAATGAGCATAGTCTAGTGTATGTGGAATGAGCATAGTCTAGTGTATGTGGAATGAGCATAGTCCAGTGTATGTGGAATGAGCATAGTCCAGTGTATGTGGAATAATGCATTTCCCGTAGCTATAGTTCTGTTTGTTGATGTTTTTGCATTATGTACTGTCAACATCATTACTAGTATCATACAATCATGTTAATATATCAGCAATGTTAATTAATCTTTTAATATATATTTTCTAATAATAACATTGGTTATTTCAGAGGGATACAAAGCAGAGTGTCTTCATTGGCAATTTACCATTCGGTGAGTTTGTTTGTTTGTCCAGCTAAAAGTACATGTTAATGCATGACAGTGGTAGGTACATGTATTAATAGATTTGATGATGAGTTTGCATTTTTATACACAAAAGACAATTCCATCATATTTTAGCAGTTAAATATTATTAACACTTGATAAAGATCAATATACTAAAGAATCTCGTAAGCAAAACTTAGCCATAGCTAAGCACTTGGAGGAAGATTGAGCTAAGTCTGGTAGAGAAGTAAAATGTACACACAATAAGCATTACTGTCTCTTTAATTTCAGATATAGAGGAAGAATCTGTATTTAAACATTTCAATGACTGTGGAGATATTGAAAGTGTTCGTTTGATTCGAGACCAAAAAACATGCGTGGGTAAAGGTTTTGGATTTGTAAATTTCAAGGTAAGAATTTTAGCCATATCCATCTCAATATTGCTTTACTGTACTGCTGATAGATAAAATTCCAACTAACTTTTATAAAAAACACACTCAAACTTGGGTAATGGAAATGTATCAAAAAATTATGTATTGTTTAAGTAACTAAGCTTTAGCTATTTTTTGCCGACACTTCAACTTGTGGCTTTTTGCCCAATCAGACCATTTACAGAGTTCGGAACAGCTTGCAGACAGTTAAGGCAGAGTGTAGGATACCAGATTGATGGACTAAGTAGGATTCTCAAGCTCATGCCTATAAACTTCTGGACTGACCATTGTAGTGAATTTAATTTTGAGGCATGCAAAACTTGCCTGTGTCATTTGTTATGGTTCTTTTGTGCTGAAAGTTTGGATTACAAATTTAGTATTATTTCAACATTGAAGTTTCGTGAAATTAGCACTTGATGAAATGCAGGCATTATTGACTTCTTACACAGGATCCTGATGGTGCAACCTTCGCACTTAAGTTGAACGAGAGTAAACTTTGTGGACGCAAGATAAGAATACAGGAATGTTCAGGCCAATTTCAACTTAAATCTGCGAATCGTGGGGGAAAGCCAATACCAAAGAAAGTGAAGAAGAAAAAAAACATATCCTTTGATAAATAGTCTATAATTCTCAATTTATTATAGGATGTAAGATATTAAATTGAAGTTAACTTTAACAATTGATGAAATTAGACACAAGTAATATTTAATGGAAGATAAACATTTGTGATATAAGTTTTCTACATTGAGCTTTTGTATCATTGGTTCTATTTTGTGTTGAAGAGCTATTACATTCATTTAAACTTTACTTAGAACATTGCGGTTATATTCAAATCTTTTATTCAGATGGAAAAATACACAAATACATCAGCTGATCTGTTAATGACTATTCATTTTCATGTGCCAATACTAATACACTGCAACTCCGATATACCGCGGTCGGATATAGCGCGATATCCATTATAACGCGATGTCGTCGTGGCTCCCGATTATTTTCATGAAAAATCCTAATATTTGTCAAAAAAGGAAGAAAAAATTGATCAAAATCGTATTTTTTCGCGATTTGCTGTCTGCTCTTTCGCGAAATCACGTGCTGTTTTATTTTTTATTTTACTTTGCGATCGCGAATCAACAAGATTACTTAAACTGAATATACGCACCATAAAAGATATATGTCCAATTATGATAACCATATATATTTACACAAATGTCACCGTCTAATGTTTTAACACATTTCATAAACATCAACGTAATTTGACCTTGGATTGTGCTGAATCTATGACGTCACGGGAGTAGCTGATGTTGAGTCTAACACGCCCACGTTCAATTATTCTCCTTACCTTGACCAATTAGATGATCGCAAACCGGCGAGATTTCTTTTAATTGAATGAATGACAGTAGGGGATGTCAATCATGGAACAAAGCAGTGTTAATCCTCAATAAACTAAATGGTATCCTGATGGCTAAATACGATTAATATGTACAGCACTTGTTGTTCACACATACCTACTAGATTGTCGGTCGACTATTTCTCGATCTGTCACAAAAAATAGTTAAGTCAATGCAAAAGCGGACAACTCGATCGGCACGAATGTTTGAAGTGCTGCTAGTCAAAAACAATGTTCTCGCAGACTACAAAGGCGCCGCGTCTTGACTTGTTAGATCAAGTAGTCGGCCCAATGTTTGATGCGACGCACGTGGAAAATGTTCTACTCGCAGACTTCAAAGGGGCCGCGTCGTCTTCTAGTTTCAGAGGACGACCGTCGTGGGTGTTGATTTTGTCAAATGCAGATTTTGATTGACGTGAAATGCTTTATTAGAAGTATGTAATATAGATACGACCAGGCGTGGTGCAAAAACTGTAGGCTATCGCATTTTTCACGCGTGATTGTTGGTCGAATCAACATTTATACGCGATGGATTATTCTTTTGTTCTGGCGAATAACGGATAAATATCGATAGGTACGAAAATACAATTAGATATAATTATTGAATTAATTCTCACTCTAAATCTGCAATGTTCACATGTACTTTGCGAGAGTGTCACAGGGGGGTAATTTTCACGGGTAACAAATAATACAAACACCGCCAAAATATCGCGGTTCCGAAAGAGAAATGATCATATTTTAGCTTTGTTTTAAATAATTAATGAGTTTTGTTTTGAAATAGTTTCAAATAATGACACATAAATACATTTTATATATTATCCTCTACCTATTTGTTAAAACAAATACGAAATATACGAAAACATAGTACGCACAACGCTATATTGAGTGGGTGGGGTAAGTTGGTATTCTGTCTCTATACCGCGGTCGGATATAACGCGATCGCGAGTCCTTGGACCCCACCGATCGCGGTATAACGGAGTTGCAGTGTATATATATCCATGCTTTTTCTATTGACCTTAACCTTGTCCACTCAGATAATGAAGCAAAGAAAGGTAATAAGAAGTTGAAGAAAGAGAAAAAGACTAAAAGTAAGATTACACCAAGTAATGTCGGTAAGAATCCATTTAAGGCAGCCATGAAAGATTCTTCAAAACCACAGAAGAAGAAATTGGAGAATTCTCCGAATTCGGCAAAATCAAATCCGTTAGAGAAAGACATTAAAAAGCTTGTAAACAACAGCAAATCAGCATTAAATAAAAGTGGGAATCAGGATGATCAAGGTGGGGACAAGACAAATTTCAATAAAAATAAGAAGTTCAATCAAGGTGAAAGGAAAGACATGAAGAGTAATTCACCTGGACCAAATAAATTTTCAGGACAGGGCCCTCACTCAAATGGGAAGAAATTTGGGGATAAAGGAAACTTTGCTGGGAAGAAATTTGAGGATAAGGGAAACTTTGCTGGGAAGAAATTTGGGGATAAAGGGAACTTCGCTGGGAAGAAATTTGGGGATAAAGGAAACTTTGCTGGGAAGAAATTTGAGGATAAGGGAAACTTTGCTGGGAAGAAATTTGGGGATAAAGGGAACTTTGCTGGGAAGAAATTTGGGGATAAAGGGAACTTTGCTGGGAAGAAATTTGGGGATAAAGGGAACTTCGCTGGGAAGAAATTTGGGGATAAAGGGAACTTTGCTGGGAAGAAATTTGGGGATAAAGGGAACTTTGCTGGGAAGAAAGATTTTAACAGAAGTCCAAAACCTGGTGGTAATAAAAGTTTTGACAAACCAAGTGGGTTCAGTCCAGGTGGTGGGTTTTCTCCAAGCAAAAGTAAGCATGTAAAATTCAATTAAATTGAGCGTGTGATTAAGTGGACAGGGTGATTTATAATTCAGTTGACATACATACAACACTGAGATAAAGTTGATACTAGATTGAATGTCTCCCATCCTTCAATATTATTATTCCTATCTCGGTGAAATACTGTTGTCTTTCCCTTTCCCAGAAGATTGGTAGTGTTGAAGCAGCGATGAAGTGTGTCTGAGTGAACGTTTAGTATGATGTCTTGTTGGTGGCGGTTTCTTGATGGAATTATTTTATTTTCAGTGATTTTGTAATAAGACGGCTTTTGCTATCTCATTGACAGAGGTGTATAACCCAATTAAATCTCGAGTTGCTTTGTAAAGTATCAAATCTACCTGCTTCTTAATTTGAAAAAAAAATAATCATGATTTTGACTTAATGTTGAAAGATATAACAATTCTCCTCTTTGTACAATAAACTTCTATATATTATATATAAGATCTACTGACTGGATGATCAGAAGAAACCATGATATTGATTTTTGTTAACTGTTAATTTAAACACGTGCATTCACTGTACAAAGCCAATAGGAAGAGATTTTATGAGCCAATCAATGTATATACATATTCTATGAAATCTACAGGAATATTTACAAGACTATGTCTCAGCTGTTATTCCAGTATAAAAATGAAATGAAACTGGAGGATGATTATGAGTTTCACATCGTCGTGCAATATTTTACACAGCCAATCTTCAAAACTTGTACATATGCAGTAAGAGATTGAAACCACTGTTCTGTTCCAACTTTGCTGACCATCTGTTTAAAGATATTCTTGGTTTTGAATATTCTGCATAATGTCTCCTGAATAAGTAACAGCATACTTCTCCTGGCACATCACAAATAAAATATGAAATATTCTTATGTTCACCAATCTGCTCACAAAAATTAATTTGGTTTCCATATCACAATGATCTGACTTCATAATGGGGAATATTTTATCTTCGTGAAATCTTTTTTAATTATTGATCTCATCGTTACTTTCCTGCATGCTTTGTGTCCAATGATGTTGTATCACATCTCAGATTGTTAATATTGAGCGATATTGTTTAGGTCAAGATGTATCTTCTCTTACAATAAAAAGTATTGAACATTTTTCTCGTTTGTTTATTCATTCTGCTCAAAAGTGGCAATGTGAAGTGAAGTTTATGCAGACAGCATTATGTGTGTAGATGGTTGGAATATCTTACCTTTTTGGGTAAAGTAGTTCAAAAATCATTGCAACTGGTGATAAGCTGGACAGGAACTACTAAGGCGATGGCCTTGCCATGTGTTTTGACAAGTTTATCAATATACACATTTATGGATTAACTCTATACGTTTTATAGTAAATTTGTACATGTTTTAGATTTCGGTATTTTTTAAAGTATTTTTTTAATATCAAAAGTATTTTCCGTTATTGCCCCTTGTTTCTGTTAATGTACATTGGTCAAGTGTCGCATAGTTTGTACTGTATTGTGTAAACAGGGATTAAATTTGACTACAGATAATTAGACTATCAATAAGCAAAAAACTGGTTTGTTATTTACACGTTAGTAAGTAGTTGCTGTTAATCATTCTCTATGCATGTACAAGGTGTGTCCAAAAAGTTTGTGGACACCTTTGATGTTTATAATTTCTACGTCAATAATCGTGGTTATATAGCTTAATATCTTTATTGACTTCATACCCATGAATAGGCACGATTTAATTAAAGAAACATTAAGAAATAAACTAAATATGCGCATTTTCATACCTATATGTATGATGGACCGGCACATCCAGATATTTAAGTAATTGTTGTTTTTCTTTAACAGCTATAGTAACAGGATTTTTATGGTGCGAAAAGGAGCACCATGATTTTGACATGTGTCATTAATATAGAGACATCATTTCCTGCAATTTTTTAACTGCATCTGTTGTAAAATGTGCTGTAGTCAAACAAAATTTTGCACCTCCTTGTATTTGATTTAGCTTTTAAAACGGCATCTTTAGACGTTGAAGAAGAGGGAACTATTATTAAATTGTGCGTTTCATTGAATAAAACACCCACATACACTGAAAACATTAATACAGAGAACCACAGGATATTCCTCAGTTTTCCGTTTGCTTGTATATAAGTGGCATCAACATTTTTTCAAGCAGGCGGTTATCCACGGACGATGCCAGGTTGTGTAGGCCGAAAGAAAGTTAACATCAAAGTCACTTCCGCCGTTGAGAAAATCGTAACTGAAGACTTCTCTTTACATTTAACTAGGAGGCATCACTTTACATTTAACTAGGAGGCATCAATTTTAACAAGTTATAAATGAATTGTGACGTTAACGTCAATGTAGCGTTGCGACGTGCGCTGCATATCTTACACTGGTCATTGTGAATCTTGCAGTATTTGGTTACTGCTTCATGTTACTGCACAGTTTTTTGAACAACGTATCACAAATGGTTCGTGAATAGAGTGCTATATTTATCTTTTTGTTATCAGCTTTATTTTTCTTAAAATAGGTGTCCTCAAGACTTTTTGGACACACCTCGTACATGTACATGTATTTAATTGGGAAACACTTCTGTATTGGCCAAACCAGTTTTTACATGGTTTGATGTTTCAAAACATTGCATTTTGAAGGTTACTTTTTCAAAAAAAATTCTTGCACGTGTATGTGTTTGTTTTTCACAATTTGGATAAACTAAATACAATGCATTTTCTGTATCACTACACACACATCCAGTGAAACAAGTCAACAGTAATGCAATTTCGCTGCATGGATATAACAAAGTTTGGACATAAGGAAGTCCCCAGAAATTGGTTATAAGCCTGTTGCACTGTATATGTATGCATATAGTGCTGTGTTACAGGTATCATTTGATCACAGTGGACTTAATAATGCATACTAAATATTAAACAAAACGACACAAAATATATTTTGACATCATTTAATCCATGCTATTTTTTTGCATATGCTAACATCCGATTATACAAATTGTATAAAGCCCACCTGGCTAGCCGAGTTGGTAGATTCAGACCGTCGCCCAGTAGATCTAGCTTCTATCTCCTGGGTTGGTCAGATTATGTTCTTCCATGACATTGGCTACGGTCATATCCTCCACATGTGGAGGAGTTGTCGGTTGCTTTTGGAAGAGCAAGTTTGTACTGTTTCATAATTTATTCCAGGGGAAAAGGTAAGTCAAAAGGCCGCCGTATATTACTGAAAAGTTGTTGATGGCGTAAAACCAAACGAAAAACAAATTGTACAAACACACTTGGACAAAGTTGCCAATTCTAAAGTTCCAAACAAACTATTACGCAAGTTGATCCAGTTCTCAATGAATCGTTGATAAGTTCCATTTATTCTAAAATATTTGGATGTATTAAGAACTTGTCAAGATATCAAGTTCTTCCACAGGTATCTGTACATGTAAATGTTTTTCTGTCATAAGATCAACAATCTCGTGCAACTGGTCATCACCAAACAGCTGTATAGCATCAGTGTAGATTATCTGTAAAACACAACGGGCACTACATATATTTAAAGGAGAAATACTACTATTTATAATCAAATACATGTCTTGGTTTCATGAAATACCTGAAAATGAGATTTGTTGCTAGTCAAATGAATGAGTAAGATTTGAAGTGTGAGTATGATAATATTTTCTTGTATAATGTTTGTAGCAAATTGAGATCATACAAAATTCTCAGTCAAAATAAAATGTAAAAATACCTTTGCCCAGGGGCAATGTTGAACAGCACGATAAAACACACCCTTTGATCTCTTGGCATCATCTGCTACTTTCTGAAAGTCATGAAATATCAATTTAAGTCATTTGAATATCACATACATCTAAATTGGCATATGTGCCTCCAATGAACAACAAAAAAGGAGCCAAGTTTCAGACAATCGGCATGGATCTTGTCTATCTGAATAACGAAGACGGAATACTGACTTTGTTTCAATTCCTCATTATTTTGATACCCTACAGCTTAACTAACAAAGTGCAACAATATACTACACCATTCACAATACAACTGAAATCAGCACTACTGAATCTTATAACTACATGACATGTTCTGTATTAATATAGGGATGTTTGTAAAACATACCCCTCATGTTTTTTTGTCAAGAGATATATTGTGTAAATTGCATAAGCAAGTTCAAAGAATGCTGCATAAATATACATGCTGGAAATGTTGTGGTAAAAATGGTAAAAAAAGGGTTTCGTGGATGTATGGTTTGATTAGTGCCATATTTGAAACAGTAACAGTATTTTTTTAAACAACAGGTTGTTTGGTAACTGTAGGTAACGAAAGAGCTCATCTCGTGTATGTGATGAACTGACCTTAAATTTATATATATGGTCATGTACAATAGAAGTCCACAATTTTGTCATTCTGAACATTCCAATTAATAGGAGGTGTTTAAATACAATTGACCTATGACTGACCCTTCATCCTGTGACCCCAAAATTAATAGGGTTCCTCTGCTAGCAAAGATGAATGGGTGGACTAAGTTTGAGGATGACAGGTCAAAGGGTTCCTGAATTATTGATCGGAAACCATTTGTGAACAATTGACCCCCGTGACCTTTGAGCCCGTGACCCCAATATCAGTAGAGTTCCTCTGCTTCCCAAGATGAATGTGTGGACCAAGTTAGAGGATGATAGGTCAAGGGGTTCTTCAGTTATTGATCAGAAACAAAAAGGTTACAGACTGACGGACGGACCGATGGACATGTGCAAAGCAATATGTCCTCTCTTCTTCGTAGGGGGGCATAATAAAGGTACCTAGGTTGTTGAGTCAGTTTTGGGAGAAGGAAACATAAAAGTGCATTCAAGCTCATGAGAAGTTCGTAAGCAAACATTACTACACTAAGTAGATATATAACCTGCAAATAATACAAAGATGTCAATCCTACCTCTAACTGTAAGTAAATTCTCCACAGCAACACACAATGCTGCAGGCTGTTCTGTGATAGACAGTGTTCCAACCATGTACGACCCCGGTGTATCAGTCCACTCATTCCTATACCAGGTTCATCAAAAAAGAATACAATATATAAGTTAGAAAAAAAAATCTAACATAATGCACAAAATCGGCTATAATATATTAATTGCATGATAATCATATTTTCCTATCTGCCATGATATATACAATTTTTTAACAAGACCAAGGCCTGAATGACTATAGAATTTGAGTGTGTATCTTGACCTATATTTTATTCATAAAGGCAAACCTTCCAACCACGTTTCATGTAAATTGGGGGGAAATATCATTTCTAGACACAAGATTTTCTCTTACTTGATAAAATGATGCAGTTTTCAACCACATAATTATCCCAGTTTAAAAGGTACATCAAGTACAAAATGTAACCAATCTTTTACCCAATGAAACCAAGTCTGAACCTTGCCCAAGATTTTATTTAAGTGTGACTAAGACTAGGCCAAAATTGTGATATCTGGATAATAAACAATCCTATTATAACACGACAACCAATACAGGGCAATTAATTAAACCTCCCCTAGACCACCTATTGCTAAATAGATCTAAAATCGATAGACTCCCATCAGTTGCACCAATATCAATGTAATGGAAATAAACAAATCTTCCCTTCCTCCAATTCAAAAATCTTGATGAAAATTTAACAATCAATTTACAATGACCTTATACAACGTTTGTATTGTACACAATGGTATAGTCAGGGTGCAATGGTATAGTCATGGTGCAATGGTATAGTCATGGTGCAATGGTATAGTCATGGTGCAATGGTATAGTCATGGTGCAATGGTATAGTCATGGTGCAATGGTATAGTCATGGTGTCCACAAACACTTTGCCTACAATTCATTGTAAAAACAAAAACACAAACTCCCTACAACAAATCAACTGACAGTAATAGATTTGTATGTGTTGACAGAAAACAAAAACATAACAGTGCAAGCATCTCACTTGTAGTGAAAATTGTTCTCAGTAAGGAATATGTTCCCACACAACCACACAATCTATGGAAAATATTTGCACACATATTTATATTTATGGGGATGAACTTAGAGTTCACTTTGAGTAAGAATAGAGTGTTTACCAGTTGATCCTGCCTGTTCCTGGACAGCAAATTGATTTATCACAGCATATACAACAGGTATGGCAGTGTTGCCTATTCTACACCATCTGTCAAAGTGTCTGTTGAGTCGTCCAGTGATTCTGGACATTCTTTCAACATCCACAAACAAAGACAGCAGAATAGGATTGTCTGGAAACTTCCCAAGGGCTGTATCAAGATGATCTCGTAAGACATGCAGAGGGATGGAAGATGTGGATAGATGGTACAGAATCATTCTTAGTTTATCAAGGGTTAATTGTAGCTCTAGTTGTTTGAAATCCTCACTCCTGCTTTGTGGAAGCAATGAAAGGTAGTTATCTACACTAGAATTAACATCTCCTTTACAGAACATACACAAACAATGACACCAAATGAGTTTTCTCAATCTTTCTTCAAGTAACTTAGATTTTCCTGAACATACTGCATCACTGGCATTGGAGCATAACTTTGAATACTTAGTCAATACCCTTAAGACAGCAGCGTCACTAAGGGTCTGGGGATCTTTTGAGCTGAATTTTTTGCTATCAGCCAGAACTCCCAAAACACACATTATCTTAATTTTAGTATCCATGGAGACAGGGGGAATCCTTGGTAACATCTTACATGGCATGTGGTGGTCAATATTCAATAAAATTTCACAATACTGAATAAACACTGAGATAATACCATTTACTTTTTCATTATAATTCTCAACCAATTCTCCACAATGCATTGTTAAAACTGTCTCCACAATAGATAAGGCTTCTCCTGTCTTACCGATTGATCTTTCAAGTTCAATATAAGAACACCACACATTAAGATCATTTCTATTGTGTTCAGCTTTGAGAATATTCTTGAATATTTTTCTCATTTCCTTTTTGTCCTGTTTGGACAGATCAATCCCTGAATATTCACTCAAGTGGACACGAGACAAGGTCAAGGTCATTTGAGATTTTTCAGCATCATTAAAACATGGCTGCAACTGATTCAGTGTGTTTATAGCAATCTGCCTTGGTAGATCTCTTTTTTGAATATTTAATGCATTTTGAGCTCTACAGCTTTTATCGATGTTACATATTACATCATTCAAGTGCTCACAGAAAATGTTGTCTTGCTTTTCAGCACCAGTGATATTTATCTCCGACTGAAACCCGAGAAATTTGAGGTAGGATAACACAAACTGTAAATGATTATTTTTTGAAATTGTGAATAAAACTGGCTTGATATCATCAAACAAGAATAGTCTTTCCAATTCTTCTTCACCACAATCATCTAATGTTTGACCTTGACCTGGTTGCCATGGTAACCAATGATGATTGTCTCTCAAATGTTCAATCTTTAACCATGTAGAATGTGTTGGAAGTTTTTCTTCAATGATATTTTCTTCCAGTTCTTCTAGACATTCTGAAATTCAGTTAAATATTGTTTGTGCAATAATGAAATGAAGAACTATTAGTTTGTTATTGACTGATCTGTATATAAAATATTGAGCCATGCTGATTACCATGATAATGCACTTATCAATTTTGTGCCCCAGAGGGGAGGGGTGGCGGAATACACAGGGCTTTAGACAGAATACAATTCCGGACAGGTGGATATAAGTCACACTGAATGCTTCTGGGTTCCGGGAAATAAATTTGGCTGGTTATAATAGATCCCGGAAGTGGGGATTAGCATTAGCATCTCCCACTATGGGGATTTAGACATAATGGTGGGAAATTAGACACCAAAAAGTACCTCAAGGCAAACTATTGATAGGTGTTTAAACATGCAGAAGTTTTATACAAAGGATGCTTTTTAATATGAATATTATTGGCGAAAAAGAGTGTCTTGATTGCAATAGGAGTGAAATCTGCTAACCCGCTAGAGGCCATCATTTTCACGAATGTAATAACCTCACTTTGGTTCCAAATGAAGCTGTAACTAGCTAATTTTAAATGAACTGACTCTAGAAAATATCTCGAGGTTTGTTGCAAAAGACAAAAATTGCACAGTATCACTGTTTCGCTTCTGCTATACAAGTTTATTTTACTGGGAATTGCTGCCGTATTGCAGTACACACAAACCAGAAAATTCTTTAAATGGTTGAAATGTCTGTTAATCACTATTATAACTTCTAATGATTGATATTTAATTATCTATGAACAAGAGTATTTTATATTATGACACACATAGAATATCTTCTGATATCAGTTAACCTTTTCTGTCTCATCTAACACTTTATACAATCCATTACACACTGTAGACAAACTATGAATAGACTTACAAGAGAAAGGTAATTATGCAATTTCAAAATTTCTCTGTCATTATCAAAATTCAAATGTTTAGTTGACTGTAACTAACAATATTAGGCACATACATACAAATTCATTCTTAAATAAATGTTCAAAAATGTGAATAATTTCAATTTAAAACAAAAACATGCAGTAGTCATACCATTATTTAAACTGATGTAGTTCTCAGGTTTGCCCATTTCATGCCATTTACTCCAACCAAGTGCTTCCTTAGAACCAATTCTTGCACAGCTCCTGTCCCAGAATTCCTCAAACGCTGCCATTCTTTCTTCCTTTGAAGCATTTTTCAGCGATTCAGGAACAAAGAAATTGAACTCAATAATAGCTTGAAAAACTGCAATAGCATTTTCTTTACACCCAGTCTGTTTCAGGAAGTAGCAATATTGAAGAAAGATGTCTGAAAAAGTTTTTCATTTTGTAAAGTTAGAAATATCACAAAAGAGCCAATCTGAAATGTGCATTAATCATACTGAGCAAGCCTCAAACTGTCACTGCATATTATCACATCATAAAATATTTCACTGAAAACACAAAATGGCAGTAGACAGCAACAAGGCAAACAAAGGCTCAGCAGCTTATCTATTGACCAGAGAACACAATCATCCTGGTAATGGCATTCTGGAACCATCACACTAACCCGAACCCAACTGTATTTTCTTATTTAATAAAAAATAAATATTCATTTGAATTTCAGTAATTTCTGTTTGTGATCAATTTAAAAGTTAGATCAATACATTTTTAAAAAGTCATTTAATCGAACTTCTGTGAAAAATTATTGACACATTCTTAAGCTCAGGTTATTGACAGTCAATCTAATTATCCTTATTATGTTTTGAAGGCTAAACTTGTAAAGACACAGTTTGCAAATAGTTTAAATCAATGGACATTCAACCCCAAATTCAGTAAACATCACTGCCAATTTCATATATTTCAATACCCTTTAAGGCCTTAGTAAGACTGAGTAAGGATCAATTCAGTGGATTCCTTTAGGATCCCACAATTCTTTACCATTTGGCAATATGCTTGGAAAACAGAAATATTTATAATGCAAACAGAAACTTATATGACTGTCATTTTTTTATGATAGTTAATTTGGTATATGTGTTGAACTGAGTGAAATATATTATTAATAAATATATAATGTGGAAAGAGACATATATGAATTACCAATAATCTCTTGCTCCAAGTTATTAGACTTCCTTGCTGTAAGCACTTTTCCTTCTAGAATTCCAAATAATGTATTAAAACACTTATGGTAGAGTTTTGCCATTTTTGTCACAGAAAAAGATGAAAGTCTAGACTGGTTAAATGTTAAATAATACTGCCAAAGTTTAGCATTTGCTGGGTGAACAAATAACAGATCTTCAATGTCCTTATTCACATTGGTAGAATCTGAAATTTCTGAACTTAATTTGATCTTAGCAAGCAGTAATTCAATATTTCCAGGATTAGAAACCAAAGCCTTTTCGAAGATACTTATTTTCTTCTCAAAAATACCACTTGCAGTTGTTTTCTCCTTCGAATCAGTTCCATTGCCATGAAGTCTGTCTTGAAACTCAATAAATTTCATCCACAAGTCTATATCATCAGGAGTTTCTCTTAATTTCTTATTAAACTCAATAACGTTATGCCTCAAAGGATCATATGGAGCAGATTCCAGGTCAGAAATACTTGTATCAACTAGAGGTTTACCTTCCCCAGACACATAGAGAGAAGTAGCTTCATCCAATACTTTATCTCTGATGTCTGTATTCCTGCCAGCATTAATGTCACTACTCACATCTATCACACAAATATAATCTTCCAAACTTTCTGTTTTACAGGAATCTTTAGCAACAACTTCACTTACAGTCTCTTTGACCCTTTTTCTATTTTCCTTACTGTAATATCTATCATTTGACTGCTTGTCTTTCTGTTTCTTACTCCAATCTTTCATAAAAACATTTTTTCCATCACTGCCAACACACTGGTTACATGCAATTTTATAATTAGCAATGTGTCCACTGTATAAAGAACCATATGTCCAGCTATTCTTGTCTGGTGCTCGGTCGAGTTTGAAGGCATGTTCTGGAGCTATGTCAGCAATCTCTTCAGCAAAAATCTGCTTGCTATCAAACAGCCCTGGTCTGAAAATTAAAGTATAATTTCATGAAAAAAGAAGTTTGTGAAAATTTAACAAATTTAATTAATAACATGGATACTTTCTGAAACATTCAAAGCCCTCATGTGCAGGAGGGAGAGGAGGAAATAAAAATAAAATTACAAATCTGGATTTATGGTCAGAACTATTACAAGCATTCCTAAATATTGCATGCTCTGCATCTCCAAAAATGTCCCAATCCTTTCCAAAATACTAAGATTGCAACACTTTTTATTTAAATTCCTCACTTGTCATTTAAAGATTATAACACATACATGTATCTTTCACGTTTTTCAGACAATGACATCAAAACGTAGGCTCATCAGTAACATACATATTTGTATTTTCAATATTTGATATGTACAGCAAACTGTAATCAAGTCTTATTTTTTCACAGTTCAGAGAAAGACATAGGTCACTGACACATGCACCGAGACTTGACATACTGTATAGGTCACTGACACATGCACCGTGACTTGACATACTGTATAGGTCACTGACACATGCACCGTGACTTGACATACTGTATAGGTCACTGACACATGCACCGTGACTTGACATACTGTATAGGTCACTGACACATGCACCGTGACTTGACATACTGTATAGGTCACTGACACATGCACTGTGACTTGACATACTGTATAGGTCACTGACACATGCACCGTGACTTGACATACTGTATAGGTCACTGACACATGCACTGTGACTTGACATACTGTACATTCACTGCTTTTTATGTTTATGTCAAGACACAAAAATAGTTTCCTGTCAATAATGAACTATTTTTGAATGGCTGTGTTCATAAGACATAGAATAAAAAGACGTCATATTTTACATAATTATAGACGGCGCCGATCCAAAAAACCCGTAACTGAACATTTGTGCATACATGTACAGTGTTAGTCAATGAAACAAATCCGCTCAATTTCCTGTGCATTTCTATGTAGTTGCCCTCTCATTGGTTAATGTCAACATTTCTATGTAGTTGCCCTCTCATTGGTTAATGTCAACATTTCTATGTAGTTGCCCTCTCATTGGTTATTAATGTCAACATTTCTATGTAGTTGCCCCCTCATTGGTTAATGTCAACATTTCTATGTAGTTGCCCTCTCATTGGTCAATGTCAACATTTCTATGTAGTTGCCCTCTCATTGGTCAATGTCAACATTTCTATGTAGTTGCCCTCTCATTGGTCAATGTCAACATTTCTATGCAGTTGCCCTCTCATTGGTTAATGTCAACATTTCTATGTACATGTAGTTGCCCTCTCATTGGTTAATGTCAAAATTTCTATACAGCTACATTTTGTTGTTACAGGTTTTGGATCGGCACTATCAATATGATACAATCATGTACTTGTAAAACATTCACAAACGCATGAAGACAAACAGCAGTTTGTTATTTAGTTGTTGTCTACAAATGCAAGAAAATATATGCTAGGTTAAAAACATTTTCAATTATTGTTAAGTATATATAATTTCTTTTAAAGCAGACACATACTATACATGTGTCAACTTTATCTAAGTCTGATACAGAAAATGATCCCACCAATAATGCTACAAAAATTAAATAGAATAATAACATGACTTACAAGTCTTCTTTCTTTCTCTTCTGCTCACTTCCTTTAACCTCTCTTGTATGAGTTTTCTTCCTCTTATGTTTCTTCGCCTTTTTCTTCTTTTTGACGGTTTCCATATCTGACTCATCAGAAGCATCTTTTCTCCTGCTGTGTTCATCAGAATCTGAATCACTGGAATAATGTTTTTTTCGTTTCTTTTTCTTGTGGACATGTTGTTTAGTATCTTCTGCATTGTGCTTCTTCTTTGCATTTAAGTAACTGTCGATTGTAGATCGTTCAGATTCATGTCTCTTCTTACTGTTCAAGATAGGAATTGCATTACTAGAATTTTGAATTCCTCTAGTGTCAAATTGTGTTGTTATGTCTTCTGCGTATTTCACATCATCTAGCGCTGATTCATGTTTTTGCTGACATTGTCGGAGTTCATGTTGGAACTCTACCAGTCTCTGGGCAGTTTCAGAAGTAAAACTTTTGTTTTCTAACCAATTCTGTCCTGAAATGAGGCAAAGTGATTAGTTAACATGTTGAATAGCTTGTTTGCCTCATACTTTTAATGTTTGGACCTCATACAGGAATTTTGTTTGGGGGATATTATAGTGGTAGTTGTTCCTATTATGATTGTTGTGATAAAGTAAGTCAAACTCCCGTACCCGTAATATTTCCAATATAGGATTTCTATGAGTAGGGGACTCACATACCCCTGGAGTCCGGATCTCGAGGTATGGGTTGATCCGTACCCCTAGTCACTATCTGATCTACCAATATGAGACCAATATATCATATTACATAACTAATAATTTTAAAAATCCTGTAAAGCTTTATATCATATAATATATGCTTTGAAATGTAGGATGTTTTCGTTGATCTAATTCATTTTCAGTATTCAGTAACACCTGCCTGGTGAGAAAACCCATGAGTTAATGAACTGCAGCAATATACTAGTATGTCTGTGGCATCATGATCTACAGGCAGATTCTACGGTATCAAGATGACTCGACCCCTGACCAATTCGACCCCCGAAAAAAAACAAAGTCAATTTGACCCCTGTACAATTCGACCCCTACTTTCCGATTATTCGGCATGTCAATTCGACCCCTCAGATGATATGAAAATATTTTAATTATTGTACGTCAATTATGAAATTTTAATAAAAAATAATGATTTATAAACGCCGAATATGACTTATGTTGTAATATAAAATCGAAATAAAAGTATTAAAACTGTTAGTTTATGTGTATTCTTAAGGCATTTTGTTGTATAATGTAATGAGGTGTAGTGTGGTGTATGTGTTGTTGTTTTTGTTAATGTTTTTGTTAATGTTTTTGTTATATTTTGTTATCAAATTTTTATGTATATAACTTGTATTTATAAGTTGTTTTGTTTTTTATAATTTCTGTTTGTTTCTTTTTCATTTATAATAAAACATACACATTTCCAACGGATTGTTATCTTTTTAGAATATATTATGAATGAATATAAGACTGAAACTCAGACTGAAACTCAGACATAAACTTGAAATTTATCCAAATGTTCTTGTTACTCGCTCTAAGACACACTTTTGTTACGTTCTAAAATTTCAAAGCATAACTCTGAGATTCAGTCTTAAAATGTTTCGACAATTACACACACACACTTATAAAAGAAGAAATTAACACCTCGAATGAAGAACAATGGATAAATCAACCAAACATAAACCCAATCGGGTCAGACAACATGTGTTACATTTATCCATTAAAACATTGCTACACAAAATAATAATTTATTTTGAGTAAATAATATTTTACACTACACCCGATAACAATACAGAGGAGTCGAATTGACTAAGCAAAATTAGGGTTCGAGTTGACTTAGGGGTCGAATTGACTTAGGGGCCGATTTGGTAGGGGGTCGAATTGTTCAGGGGTCGAGTTGTCTCGCAGCCGATTCTACGTTTGTGGTATCATGATCTACTGGGAGATTCTACACTTTAAATTGATTGCGGTTCTGTAAAGGATATTGTTTTTTTAGCATGTGTAACTCATGAAGAAGACGCATTTCTAAAAATGTCCATTTTCCTTACCCAATGACACTACATGGACTAGTGGGTACGATAATAAAAAGGACGAATAGACAATCTCGACTAGTAATTTACGATTTTCTGACCGTTATTAGTCTTGGTGTCAATGATAGCCGTCTGTGCTGAGGGAAACAAACATGGTCGACTACATGGCTCGTTTTCACTGCCTGACACAACCGGGAATAAATATGTTTGGTCAGAAATCGAATCGGAACGTCCGTGTTCCGAAGTAGACTCCATTTTGGACTATCGGAATGCTTCTGACAACATTGCATGGTTCCCGACTTGGTGCTTTAAGAATGAAAGTGAGAACCAATATTATAGCGCCATCTTTCGGACAACGAAAATGAAAACGGAAGTAAACAAAATATACATGACGTAACTTTTTGTTATGGAAGAAATCAGCTGTTCTGAAAGGAATGAACCTTTATCATTTTATACCCAGACATTGATCGATAGTACGGGTGGTTTATCTGTGGCTGTTGAAAGATGTCCTCTGTGTTCTGAATCTAAAAGACCATTTTATTGTCAAAAATGCGTCGAAAGAGGCAAATTTATCCATACAAATGCGACGTACCCTGACAGGTAAAATAAAGATTATATGTGACCATGATCAACCACTAAAACCGTCTTTATGCATCGTTTTATAGACACATAGCATTGCAGGAATGAGTATTCATTTTAACTTAACCAAGGGGGAAAGTGCGCCCTATTTGGGGCTCGAACCCACGACCCCTAAAACAATAGCCTAGTTGTTGACCGGTAGGCGGTATGACTAAATAGCGAACATGAACGCAAATACCGAACATGAGTGGGCATTTTTAATAATGGCAATTGCTTCAACATGTTTCTTGTCATACATTTGGATATAATATTGTATTTTAATGTATATATATAAACGATTTTAATTATCAACACTCAATATTTTCTATTGCAACAAAATTAATCACTCATGTTCGGTATTTTCGTTCATGTTTGCTAACATTATTCATGTTCGGTATTTAGTCATACCCGCTGTTGACCTATCATTTCGACCCACTTAACACCTTTTTGGTATATTACTATATATGTGCTTATGGGTGGTATTATAATTTACCTTAAAAACTCTCATATCATGCCTTTGTTTGGCATTGTCAGGTTATAGTCCCACCTGATGTTAAAATGTGCGTTTTACGGAATGAAAACAATTGATTTATTATTCATTAA
Source organism: Mactromeris polynyma (assembly GCA_032209605.1). NCBI lineage: Eukaryota > Metazoa > Mollusca > Bivalvia > Venerida > Mactridae > Mactromeris > Mactromeris polynyma. The sequence continues at coordinate 26,651,061 of JASFXZ010000002.1, read as the reverse complement.
ATTAAAAGAAAGTTTGTGAACTCATTTAAAAGAAATCAATTGTTTTTATTCTGTAAAACGCACATTTTAACAAATCTAACCTGTCGGGCTTGGTCTAAATTTTTTCATTTGCTCAGCCAATCTGTAGCTCAAAATCATTCTTACTAGCCCAAAATAACTCTTACTAGCCCAAACATATAATATATGAAGAGCAAAATTTCACAATTATGTATCTGTACAATTTGTTTAAATATTGATGGATTGATTTTTTCTCTGTTAACAAGATAATTTTTTGCTACAGTTTTCGTTGACATTTTGTACAAGCATTCCGAAACCCTTCAAAGGTCAAAAGAATAAGTAAAAAGTTAGGATTTTGGTATAGATGTATATAATTTTTAACATATTATATTTGTTGCAATTGTTGCAGAGCACACCATTAAAAGCAATAGTTTAAAAATACAAATAATGATGTATAACCTCTATGTATAGCTGTCATGCAAATTTATGTCATCAAGATATTACGAATTTTGCATCATTTTGTACAAATATTGTGTTGTTCCATATACATTTGTAAAAACAAATGAGTACCTTGGAAGTCGATTAAAAATAATTTGTTGCGTCATCATAGATTAAGTCAGAGCAGCGGACATTCATTGAATTTTGTATTGAATTGAAATTAAGCTAATGTTCAAAAACATCATAAGTAGTTAGTGGCAGGTCTAGGGCCCTGGTATATCACTGGAACAGTGGACGGTTGTTAGTGGCACGTCTAGGGCCCTGGTATATCACTGGAACAGTGGACGGTTGTAAGTGGCACGTCTAGGGCCCTGGTATATCACTGGAACAGTGGATGGTTGTTAGTGGCACGTCTAGGGCCCTGGTATATCACTGGAACAGTGGATGGTTGTTAGTGGCACGTCTAGGGCCCTGGTATATCACTGGAACAGTGGAAGGTTGTTAGTGGCACGTCTAGGGCCCTGGTATATCACTGGAACAGTGGACGGTTGTTAGTGGCACGTCTAGGGCCCTGGTATATCACTGGAACAGTGGACTGTTGTTAGTGGCACGTCTAGGGCCCTGGTATATCACTGGAACAGTGGACGGTTGTTAGTGGCACGTCTAGGGCCCTGGTATATCACTGGAACAGTGGACTGTTGTTAGTGGCACGTCTAGGGCCCTGGTATATCACTGGAACAGTGGACTGTTGTTAGTGGCACGTCTAGGGCCCTGGTATATCACTGGAACAGTGGATGGTTGTTAGTGGCACGTCTAGGGCCCTGGTATATCACTGGAACAGTGGACTGTTGTTAGTGGCAGGTCTAGGGCCCTGGTATATCACTGGAACAGTGGACTGTTGTTAGTGGCATGTCTAGGGCCCTGGTATATCACTGGAACAGTGGACTGTTGTTAGTGGCATGTCTAGGGCCCTGGTATATCACTGGAACAGTGGACTGTTGTTAGTGGCACGTCTAGGGCCCTGGTATATCACTGGAACAGTGGATGGTTGTTAGTGGCACGTCTAGGGCCCTGGTATATCACTGGAACAGTGGAAGGTTGTTAGTGGCACGTCTAGGGCCCTGGTATATCACTGGAACAGTGGACGGTTGTTAGTGGCACGTCTAGGGCCCTGGTATATCACTGGAACAGTGGACTGTTGTTAGTGGCACGTCTAGGGCCCTGGTATATCACTGGAACAGTGGACGGTTGTTAGTGGCACGTCTAGGGCCCTGGTATATCACTGGAACAGTGGACTGTTGTTAGTGGCACGTCTAGGGCCCTGGTATATCACTGGAACAGTGGACTGTTGTTAGTGGCACGTCTAGGGCCCTGGTATATCACTGGAACAGTGGATGGTTGTTAGTGGCACGTCTAGGGCCCTGGTATATCACTGGAACAGTGGACTGTTGTTAGTGGCATGTCTAGGGCCCTGGTATATCACTGGAACAGTGGACTGTTGTTAGTGGCACGTCTAGGGCCCTGGTATATCACTGGAACAGTGGACGGTTGTTAGTGGCACGTCTAGGGCCCTGGTATATCACTGGAACAGTGGACTGTTGTTAGTGGCACGTCTAGGGCCCTGGTATATCACTGGAACAGTGGATGGTTGTTAGTGGCATGTCTACGGCCCAGGTATATCACTGGAACAGTGGACGGTTGTTAGTGGCACGTCTAGGGCCCTGGTATATCACCGGAACAGTGGACAGTTGTTAGTGGCACGTCTAGGGCCCTGGTATATCACTGGAACAGTGGACGGTTGTTAGTGGCACGTCTAGGGCCCTGGTATATCACTGGAACAGTGGACGGTTGTTAGTGGCACGTCTAGGGCCCTGTTATATCACTGGAATAGTGGACGTTATTTGTGGCATGTCTACGGCCCAGGTATATCACTGGAACTGTGGACGGTTGTTAGTGGCACGTCTAGGGCCCTGGTATATCACTGGAACTGTGGACTATTGTTAGTGGCAGGTCTAGGGCCCTGGTATATCACTGGAACAGTGGACTGTTGTTAGTGGCAGGTCTAGGGCCCTGGTATATCACTGGAACAGTGGACTGTTGTTAGTGGCATGTCTAGGGCCCTGGTATATCACTGGAACAGTGGACTGTTGTTAGTGGCATGTCTAGGGCCCTGGTATATCACTGGAACAGTGGACTGTTGTTAGTGGCATGTCTAGGGCCCTGGTATATCACTGGAACAGTGGACTGTTGTTAGTGGCATGTCTAGGGCCCTGGTATATCACTGGAACAGTGGACTGTTGTTAGTGGCAGGTCTAGGGCCCTGGTATATCACTGGAACAGTGGACTGTTGTTAGTGGCAGGTCTAGGGCCCTGGTATATCACTGGAACTGTGGACTGTTGTTAGTTGCACGTCTAGGGCCCTGGTATATCACTGGAACAGTGGACTATTGTTAGTGGCACGTCTAGGGCCCTGGTATATCACTGGAACAGTGGACGGTTGTTAGTGGCACGTCTAGGGCCCTGGTATATCACTGGAACAGTGGATGGTTGTTAGTGGCACGTCTAGGGCCCTGGTATATCACTGGAACAGTGGACGGTTGTTAGTGGCACGTCTAGGGCCCTGGTATATCACTGGAACTGTGGACTGTTGTTAGTGGCATGTCTAGGGCCCTGGTATATCACTGGAACTGTGGACTATTGTTAGTGGCACGTCTAGGGCCCTGGTATATCACTGGAACAGTGGACTATTGTTAGTGGCACGTCTGGGGCCCTGGTATATCACTGGAACAGTGCACTGTTTTTAGTGACACGTCTAGGACCCTGGTATATCACTGAAACAGTGGACTGTTGTTAGTGGCACGTCTAGGACCCTGGTATATCACTGGAACAGTGGACGGTTGTTAGTGGCAGGTCTAGGGCCCTGGTATATCACTGGAACAGTGGACTGTTGTTAGTGGCACGTCTGGGGCCCTGGTATATCACTGGAACAGTGCACTGTTGTTAGTGGCATGTCTAGGGCCCTGGTATATCACTGGAACAATGCACTGTTGTTAGTGGCATGTCTAGGGCCCTAGTATATCACTGGAACAGTGGACTGTTGTTAGTGGCAGGTCTAAGGCCCTGGTATATCACTGGAACAGTTGACTGTTGTTAGTGGCATGTCTAGGGCCCTGGTATATCACTGGAACAGTGGACTGTTGTTAGTGGCACGTCTAGGGCCCTGGTATATCACTGGAACAGTGGACTGGTGTTAATGATGAGTTTGAGTGTCTTGAATTTGTTTATGCCTTCAGCTATGATGCATTACATAGAATATGGGAGATGACCAGGAAAGAGAGAGACCATGTTTTGGAAAGGTAATTTATCTCACAATGTCTTATTTAATAAATGCAGTCATTTTTAACAGTTTTGTAGGATTTCTCAAATTCAAATATGGCAGAGAGCCCATAGAATCAGTGTGGATGTCTTAGACTGTTGATATTTACCCACGTTATCGTGAATATCTACTGCACCATTGATATCAATATTAAGACTCAGAGGTCGAACATTGAGAATAATTAATGGCAATGAAAAGTACTTTATTTTTTGTATAAACATGTTATCTTTGACATGGATGACATATTTGATCATTGATACAAATTGGGAAAGATTATCAATTATTTAATGGTGGCTCAATGCAAATTGTGTCCAAACATATCAGTAATTAGTCAGCTTAATACTACATCAGTTTATTGTAGTGACATTAAGATATTGATAATAGTTCATTAACTTCAGTCGAAATGAAAGAAGGGATTGCTTCTAGGTAAAATGTGCAAAAAACGTCCTATCTGTCTTTTTATGTCTCATATGTTTGTATTACAGCATCCTTTTTGAAGTATTTAGCTGCTTATATTCTGGGTTTTGGTGTTTGTCTTGGATGGTAGATTATCATTTTATTCTTGTTAATGATGTAGTCTGTTTTCAGGTTCAAATTGGAAACTGCTCAAATACAGATAAGAGATCAGAAGGTACTGGTATACATATTTATATCTTGAATTCCATTATATACATCACATCATCATCTAACAATGTTCCCTCTATTATTTCTGCGTTATCGTTTAATAAGTACCGATATGTTAAAATGAGTTGACATTCGAGGCTGTTGATGGTATTATGTTGTATGACTGGGTGTTTCTCTGTATTCAGTATGAGTTCTTTTTTTAGAAATTTTAGCGTAATGTGGATTTTCCTGCATTTTTGTTTTCTTTCTATTGTTATAAAATCACATTATCCATGATACATTATTCGTTATTAGAAATATATTATTATAAGTGATATTGAATATTTTGTATACACAGAGAGCTGTAATTGATGTATGCAAACGTAACATTGACCTATTAAAGAAGTCCCTGGCTGCTACCAAGGAAATGATCACTGCAGGTACTGTATGTCGAGTACTCTGAAATTTTTGTTGATTTTTACAGCAAATGACTGTGATGTTCTCAAACATGCATTGTTTTGCTTTATTTGAACATGCAGTCAATTTTTGCGTACATTTTTTATGCTTTGTTCAGCTATTTTGATGATTCAACCTTGTTCAAACTTTACAGGGATTATACTGGAATTAGTCCTTCACCAAAATAGATACAAGTGTGGAATTCAATTAAAAATGTGGTTATCTTGTCAACAAAGGGAAAGCAAAACTTTTTAACAGTCTTTTCATAAATCAATGGTTAGAATTCACAATGACTTAGTAGGAATTGTGCTAGGGTGACCCTCTACAAAGTTTGCTAAATTGTTTTTGATCTATCAAAAAACCAGAGCTGCAAGGGGTGTTTTTAGCTCTGAAGCTGAGGTGGGCAATCCATTATTTTATTTGCCTTACTTTATGCTATCATCCTGATTCATGATATTACCAAAGAAACTTATCTAAATCTACCAGGCAAAGCCAAGCAAGAAAGACAGAGACGTGATAATCATATACGCTATTCAAAGGGTAAAAAACATGAACAGAAAAGACGTTGGATTCAAGAATACATAAAATCTGCAACCAACAGAGTGAATGGAAGGCATGAAACTCTGCATAATAAACAGAGAGAGTTGATGGAACTCAGACAAAAACATATATCAGATCTAATCACTTATATATTTCCTGTGTCTGAAGTGAAAAGCAAAGGGTAAGTATTATTTTTGTGTGCATTTCCTTAATAATTATACATCCTATAGATGACGTTTTATCCTTGTAGATGTTACCTGTTTCATAACAAAGGGCATCCATCCATTATCACAGGATCACACAACTGTCAAAGGTAGAAATAAAAAGTTCCGGGTAAAATTGCTTGTCTTGTTCGAGAATTAATTTATAGAGAAATATAGTGGCTGTCAAAACATGTGCTGATAGTTGTGTTATCAAGATGAAGTGTATAAGAAAAGGGGCAGGCTACTGGTGTACTCATTTTATAGATTATGGGTTTGAACATTTGCCAAGTTTATGTCTTGTGTGTGATTCAGTTATACATTCAATACGTTCCTAACAATTGATATTATAAACTTCAACGAAATCTGTTACATTTATTAATGTGTGTACATGATTTCAGTGATAGTGTAACAATGGGCGCTAGTGATGATGTGCGTGAAGCGTTACAGGAAGCCAGCCAGACAGCTTACGTAAGAGGTCGCTGGATATATTCTAGTAGCCAATATAGAATTGTTGAACCTACACTGCCTTCTCATGGAGAATATTCTCAATATAATCTAATGGGTAAATACATATGTTCTTTTGGTCAGTGCTTGATCTCTTATGACATGTAACTAGTAAGAAGATAGTAACCAAAAGGCCAGAGACTTATATGCTACAATTAACAGGGCCTCCTCTGGGTTTTTTAGACTTGTCGCCAACATTTTCGCCACTTAAGAAAAGTTGGAGCCACTTTAGAGCCACTTTAGAGCCAAAAGTAGCCAAAGTTTCCAGCCATGTTTAAGAACATGAAAATGATTCATATTTAAGTAGTCTTCAAAAAACAACAACAAAAATGTGAAACTTCTATATTTAATGCTGCATCATATATCATCAGTATATAATAAAAGTATACATAAACACAACTTGTCACATAAAAAGCACATTTACATCTGAACATAAACATAAAATCTATTAGTCAAAACCAGTAAAATAGCAAATAGTCAAGGGTACACAAGCTAATTTACATCTGAACATAAACATAAACATAAAATCTATCAGTCAAAACCAGTAAAATAGCAAATAGTCAAGGGTACACAAGCTATATAGTTATACCTTTGATTTTTGCGTGCTTCGTCACAGATTCCTTTTTAAGAACATTACAGCCTGTTACAAAGGAATTAGAATTTTGGGCCTGAATACATATGTCACAAAACATTTCCTTAGATTGTGCATCATATCTTAACCAAACATGGCCAATTTTCCAAACGTCTTTGAATTTCCTTACAGGAGAATTTTGAATTTTGGCAAATTTAGAAGGTGGAGTTGAACACTCATCTAAAAGTCTCTTAGAAGCCATGATGGCAACTGATACATTTCCAAATTTTACGAGACATTTTAAGCAAAATGGCCAGGACAGCAATTAAGTTAATTAAAAAATGCTTTTCGCACCCATTGTTTAACATTATTGAGATCGTATAAGTTAAGGGATTATCACAAAAAAGTGTGCAATAAACATCGTAATTACTAAAAAAGTTGACAACAACCGCACGTTACAAACAAGCCTGTCGGTCTTTTTGACTAAACCAATCGCCCATTTTGTCTTTAAAGTCGGTCATAATTGTAGTTAATAAGGGGATCATCGACAAACATCAAATATACACGCTGCCGGATGTTTTCATAATGATTAATCAGCCGATCACACATACTTACGCAATTATCTTCTCAAAGTGTCATCCGAAATCAATTACCCGATTTGACAGTACACTGACTGGACTGGTTATCGGTTTTATCACGGTTAACGCTTAGTAAAACGCAGGTAAAACGCGCGAATCGAGAACCAATTCTTAAGCCGCTTATATCGTTAATAAAAACAAATATTACGACGGGTGAAAAAGTGTGCGCCACTTATTTTCGCCAACTTGTAAAATTAAGCGCCAGATTCTCAAAATTATCGCAAATGGCGACATTGGCGATCGACAGCGGAGGCCCTGATTAAACATCTCACATTTTTAAACTCCAGATCTTATAATAGACTGTACCATGTGGGAGATGTTGTAGAGAGTCCTTATACCAGAGGTGTACATGTTTGTATAGTACAGTGTAATCTCTTCAGACAGTACCATATGGGAGATGCTGTGGAGGGTTACAATTACAAGAAACATCATGTTGTTGAAGACAGGTTGTTGCTAGAGAGGTGGCTCTGTAGATTCTTTGACGGAATTTAAGCTTCTTATTGTGAACTGTTTGATGTTCATATTGTGGTAACAATTATGATGTATTTCAGTTGCTCGAACAAATGAGGATGGAAGTTGTGACACTGTAAGTCCTGGGAATACAGGGAATCCAGGGAACAGTATTATAGCAGGACTGTGTTATACATCACAACTGATGACTTTATTGTCTGATATACTCAATGTTGGTCTTCCTAAACGTCAATGTTACAGGTTGGTTTATAAACACATTCTCTCCTTCGCTATAGTTATCTACATGCTTTTTCTGGCAGTCTCATTTCATTTTTTTCCTGAGGCTTTAAAATACAAAGAGCTAGGGACATGAAGTGACTTTTCCAAGTATAAGTTGGACACCTGGTAGAACCACCGACCTTCTTTAAGCCAGCTTACAAATTCCACATCCCGGGTAGGGTTCTAACCAGGGTTGGCTGACCTATTATCTCTCTGTCTATCACTTGTCCAGGTCTTATAATTAGGATTTTTGGGGCTTTTCTTGCATACCAGACCGGGATTTCCCCCTTTTTGTTCAATCGTGTCCTTTACTTCTTAACAACGGTATGCAAGAAAAAAATGTTTCACTGGCTTTGTGTGTGGATGGAAATATCCGGCACTCAGTAACCTTTTTAGCGGGAACTAGGCTCAACCCTCATGCTGGATAATCTATCCGTACCAGAAGCCTGTGAAAGATTCTTATAATCTGGATGATAAGCCCAAGCTGTATGTCAATTCATACCTTAGGGCAGATTATTTCCTATTTTTTTACCCTAGATGACTTTGTCATCAAAAAATTATCTTGGCTACAAATTGTGCTTCAAATTCCATATACAATTCTGTATAATTTATTGTACGTACTCAAGTGCCAAAATATTTCCAACACATCCATTATTGGTAACAAGTTTAGGTCATGATTTCCTTCAACCAAATCTCTGTTTTGTCTGTTCAGTAGTTGTATAGCTGCATATATGTAACTCCTGATCAAATAGGATGTTAAACATTAAGTACATTTAGATTGAACTTTTTGATCTAGTAGTTTAAACTGCCGTATCAAATTATTGGCAAAGTGCAGCTTATTAAAAACAGTTCATAGAAACTTCATCATGAAGATATGAATGTTTGATATATTTTGATATTTATGTTTCAGTGATTTCTGTGTTAGTGAATTGCCTGAAAAACAGTTTAATGCCATTGTGGCCCGGCTCAACAAGAACGTTCTATATTTGTGCTTTTCACAAGGAGTGGATACAGAAAATATAGAGCCCAAGCATACCTTGTATAATGTACTTCTTCTCTTGAAACATCATAAGCTTGGACGGTAAGTCTTATAGGTGACTGTTTTATCCTATAAGTGTTCAGTTGTGAATAATAAAATTATCAAATATGTCAAGAGCATGAAGCACTGTCAGGGTTGCACTGTGATGTATTGTAGTTGTGTTATCAGCCCGTATTTGCTTGAAATATTCAGCAAATGGTGTATTTATCACTTGAACATGAATTGTCTTCATGATAAGAATTAGTGTAAGTACATGTATATAACAGTCCTAATATTCATCTTATCCTTCATGTGTGATGCATGATAATAGTTGAGTAGTCTTAGTATTATCTGTATTTGAGAAACATATGTATGTAATCTAACTTAATTTTCTCAGACAGAAGATGCTTGATTGTACATTGTTCTATTTTAACCAAATCTACTTGTGTCAATCATACCACTCAATATGGATGCAAAACTGGCTCAATGATGTGATGGGCCTGGTGGCTTAAACATTGGCCTTTATGCAAGATGTAGGTGTTACTATCCTGTCTAAGACATAATGTGGCCAATAAAATGCTACTAGAACCTCTCTTGCCTACACAGTATAAAGGTAGTGCTATGACTAGTTGGTCAGGTGACATTTAAATGTGACCAAATATGGGTTTCATCTTGTGTGTCTACTGTATGGTATTACATTATGGCAGCATTCAATCTGCAAGAAGTCAAAACACTATATGATAAAAAAATGTTAGTAGGTGAAAAAGTCCAAGAATACAAAATGATGTAATTCTGTAGTTGTGCCCTATTCCCTTGATATACTCACCTTGATAAATACATCAATACAATGTTCCCTGTTGTTTTATTAAGGATTGGATCTTTTGATGTGATGCAAGATATGATGGATTCTGTGGAAGATTCTAATGGACATTCTGAAGATAGTGATGATGATGTCATCACTGGTCACGATGAGCCAGATTCTGCGGAATGGGAACGTGTTCCAGACAATATTCCTGTACCAATACCCCAGGAGGATTCTAGCATGCAAAACATTGGTTATGTATCTCAGGATATGACAGATTCTACATTATCTGCTAGTGGTGTTATATCATCTGCATATAACACTGTCAGCTCATTCTTTTCATTCAGGAGATGACCAATTTTTAGTTGTCATAAAAACAGTTTTATTTGAAGTTTTAACTTATATTTTAGTAATATTATTTATACAGTATTTACTTTTTATCTTGATTGTAGTGCATAGTTGTTCAATGTCCATAACAAAATCAGGGTACAGAGAAACATCAGTGCAAGTTGTACACTTTGTGTGTTGTTGTGTCCTTTTTTTGTAATTAAAATGCAAAATTAATTTCCTGTAATTTTTATCTATTGTATCCGCCTAGTTCACTATTGATATCAGCACTTCTGAATTATTAAAGCAAGAATCACATAAAATTCATGCTAAATCATCTGTATTAATCATTATTCTACTTCCTAGAGCCAGTTTTGATGTGAAATTCTTTTTTAGTCTGTGGGAGCCACTTAATTACAAGAAGGTTACCAATGCTTATGTAAATGTTAACTAACAATTTATGTGGGAGTCGTTTCAAACGTATTAACATGCAGTTTTAAGGGCATTTTATGTTAATATTTCTATCTATTAATTTTGGAAGCAGTACCTCCTGTGACCTAAGATTTATAGCTCCACCCACCTAAGGAATGCATGACTGCAGTCTGCTGCATCACAACATGAAATCACAAATGATATTTATCTTATGAAGTAAATTCAGCGCATTTTATAAATGCATTTTTTCATTTCTTAGTAAACATTTAGAAAAATGAGTGGTTTAAACCTGTTTAGAGCATATTTCTTCAAATTTACTCTGCTTATATGCAAGTGGTATGTATGTAAACCTACCATAATTACTTGGTATACTACGAAAACCTGCTAGGCTAGCATGCTCTGAAATCTGTCTGCAATGAAGACCATTCTAATTATACACACATTTTGGGCTCAGTTCAAGGATTTCGGAATCTGGTACACTGGAGATCTAACCTGGTCACCATCGTCAGACATGTGAAACACGACAACAATCTCCATGCTCAAAACTGGTTTTCATTCTCAACTTATTTAGGTTTGAATATTTGTGTTATTTGTTTAAATAAATATTATGACTGAGTATGTTGTATTTAAATAATAATTCTGTTTGGTAAATTTCACAGTCTTACCTGAAATAAATTGAGAATATTCCTGTGCACAGATGAGATTACCATTTGGAGAACAATGTCAAGTTTTATAACTTCAGATCTTGGTTCAACTGGAAAATTGTGATTTCTGATGGATGAGACGGTTGAATTTATAGGAAAGACTCGTTAGTAGATAGTATGACTATGAAGCAATATTGAAAGTTACATATTTGTTTGCATTGATTATTATGCATACTTGATTGAACATTGCCAGTGCAACTTGAAATTTATTAGTTATGAATTCCTTGTAGATTTTTTAACTTGTTGACCTATGATTATCTTATGTTGCTCTAGCCTTTTTATTCTTTTAGCTTGCACAGCAAGAGACTAAATTTCTTTTAAACCACTTTCACCTGACTAGCACCTCCCAGTCATAAGCAAATTTCTGATTGTTGGAAGTATCATGTAGATGTTGGTAATCATGGGTGCATGTTCAGCTTGCTTTAAATGATTTATTTTGCATTTTGCCAGTGATGGTAGTTATTGACAGGGTATCCTTATTTTTTTAATTATATAAACAGGTTTGTGAAACTTATTGTGCTGTATTTTGATTTTTGCTAGAGAGGAGAGCATAAAAAATGTGTTCTGTTGTGTCACAGTGCAAATAATAAATGGTTGTACATATTTGATGCTTTTCTATTTGACAGACGCTTACTTATCTCTCATAACATTTAAATTTCTTTATCTTTTATTTTCTATAGCTGCAAGCATTTTTATTATGTGTAAATATGTATGTTTTGTATTGTTTGTGCTTCTGTTTTGCTTATGAAGTGTTTGTTCTGTTGATAATTACTTGAAGTGATGTCACTTGATCGTTAAGTATGTTGTTTATAGTAGATTTGTTAAATTTGACTGTTTGTATAAGGCGCCAGTTTTATATATGAAGTAAGTTTTATGTATTAAGAAGAATTCAGTTGTGTGCATATTAAATACTGTGATTAATTTCAACTGTAATTAAATTTGGTTGTAGAATTTGCTAGTGAAGATATTGAGTGGATTATTTAAATACTGAGACGTGTATGGGAATTGTTCAGATGTTGATACTCATGTTAACAATGTTCTCAAAGTCATAGAACCATCATGTACATGAATACTTGTGTTAGTTGTTTAATTTTTTATTGCCTAGAACATTTTATGTGGTGGTGCTTAATTTGTTATGGATGTAATTTTTAAGTGAAATGAAGGTTATCAGTATTTCTACAAGCATACATTTTTATCTTAGTGTTGTATATATATAGTAAAACTTCTTTAGCTCAAATTGTTGGTGATATGATCAAGTGCTTGAGGTAATGCTGTGCTTATCTGTTGCTGTACCGGAGAACTCAGCAACTTCATAGTATACAACTGACAGGTCTTTTACTACATCTAAATTTCACTAGGTCCTTGTGAAAATGTTGCTGGAGACGAGGAAAGTCAGCTATGGCTATTGAATGATGTGTAATCTTGCCGTGAATGTTTATTGTAATACATGAGTTCTGTGATTATATATTACTTACGTTTGTGATTTGTTTGTTTACCATTTTTTCCTTTTATTTAGCTCACCCTATGTTTGTTATCATCTGTCAGAAGTCCATTTCTAAATGGCTAACTAAGGCTGTGAAAGTCCCACTTTTGGTCCAGTCTTAAAGAAACATTGTCAAAAGGTTTTCCTTAACAAAGTGTTAGATTACTTTTATACCAAGTCATCCAGGGTCAAAACGTTTGGACCTAACCTCCCAAAACTTAATTGGCAAGGTAATGATTAACGTATGAACAACTTGGTTAGAGAAAGCAATATCTTGCATACATTGAGCAGTATTTATTATGCATTGAAATAGGATTGGTACACAATAGTGCTGTGTAGTGGAACTGAAAACATAGGTTACATGTTAGATTCTTGACGTTGATTTTGTGTAATGTGTGTTTCGAGTGAGGGTTTGAATAGAATGTATACCTATTGTTTGTATGATGGAAGTTTTATCTTTGGCTTATCCAGCAGTTGATTGGTTAATATGTCATTGCATGTATGAAAGTATGATATTATGACTGGAATTGTCAGTACAGTTTGTAAACTGCTGGTTTGTGAAATGAAGGATTTACAAAATATAAATATATGATTATTACAACTTTTCAGTATTTATTTTCACCCTGATCTACACGAAACACAATCTAAACTAAAATGGGTCATTTGGGGTCGAAATCTTGGTTGTTATACAATTCATAAAGGGAATGTTTTCCCCAAATGGATATCAATATTAAGGGAAATAAAAAAAACATGAGGTTGTCAGAAATTTAAATTAAAAAAGGGGACCACATAAATGTTACTTCTAAAAATGTATTACATGTTATATGTAATGACTGTTAGAAAAGAAATGTGTATCTATTTGTAACTGTAAGTCAATATGATTAAAATGCACATCATGCAGACTTCTTCACTGATCGTTACAATCTTGTATGAAAGTCATGGAATCTAAAAAAATATGAATATTTCTTTACATGTAACTGAAACAATGTGTTATATGTAAAATAAAAATATTAAACATATATTTACATTGTTTTATGTCAGAGATATATTTTGACTGTTTAGGGAGACAACATATTTCCCCCCACAGACAAAGACATTGTACATCAAGTGTAAGAAGTTTATTTTCAAATTTCAGTAGGCCAACAACCCATGTGAATATATGTAAAACATACCTACATATATGCAGACGTTTACAAAAGATGGCCATGGCTTCAAAAAACGATATGACAACACAATAAATATGACGAGCAGTAATATTCACCATCATTCTACTTTAGAAAGAGAGATAAAGTTGTTACAAGGAACACAACATACACAAGGCAATTCCTCCTTACTCAGACCTCAGGAACACAACATACACAAGACAATTCCTCCTTACTCAGACCTCAGGAACACAACATACACAAGACAATTCCTCCTTACTCAGACCTCAGGAACACAACATACACAAGACAATTCCTCCTTACTCAGACCTCAGGAACACAACATACACAAGACAATGCCTCCTTACTCAGACCTCAGGAACACAACATACACAAGACAATGCCTCCTTACTCAGACCTCAGGAAAACAACATACACAAGACAATGCCTCCTTACTCAGACCTCAGGAACACAACATACACAAGACAATTCCTCCTTACTCAGACCTTAGGAACACAACATACACAAGACAATTCCTCCTTACTCAGACCTCAGGAACACAACATACACAAGACAATGCCTCCTTACTCAGACCTCAGGAAAACAACATACACAAGACAATGCCTCCTTACTCAGACCTCAGGAAAACAACACTCTACGAAACATTAGGGACGGGAGGTACAAGGTAAACTTGTATGGTAACGGGGGAGCAACCATGGAGAATTTAGGGTGACAACAATGGGGGGAAAGAATTGAATGGGGAGAAAGGAACATGAACATCATATCAAGTCAAAGAAATGCACATGGGGAAGGGGAACTTACATCTAAAACATAAATAGAGATAATTATCACAATGCGATTTACAGAACTGTCAGTAGAAATACTGGGGATTTAACACATAACGTCATACTTAACCGCTGTATGGTCATTGATTTCCAACATGTACACATACATTCACTAAGTAGGCAGTAATTCATCATTAAAAGCATTTAACCATTGCGCTTTCATTAACATATACAATGCGTACATGTATGTAGAAAAAAACATATGTATTCTCAGTAACTAACTTATTTACATAAGAATGTGAGCGAACCACATGTTATACAATACTTATATTCATAAAGACGTAACGGATGACTACACGTCTACTTAAAAACAACAGCACAGACAACATTAACAACAGCATGACGATACAATGACCGTTGTTGACAGCATGGCGATACAATGACCGTTGTAGACAGTATGACGAAACAATGATCGTTGTAGACAGAATGACGATACAATGACCGTTGTAGACAGAATGACGATACAATGACCGCTGTAGACAGCATGGCGATACAATGACCGTTGTAAACAGCATGACGATACAATGACCGTTGTAGACAGAATGACGATACAATGACCGTTGTAGACAGAATGACGATACAATGACCGCTGTAGACAGCATGACGATACAATGACCGCTGTAGACAGCATGACGATACAATGACCGTTGTAGACAGCATGACGATACAATGACCGTTGTAGACAGCATGACGATACAATGACCGTTGTAGACAGCATGACGATACAATGACCGTTGTAGACAGCATGACGATACAATGACCGTTGTAGACAGCATGACGATACAATGACCGTTGTAGACAGCATGACGATACAATGACCGTTGTAGACAGCATGACGATACAATGACCGTTGTAGACAGTTCTTTATTTTTAAAGATGGACGCTCTATAAGGCTTATCTCACTCGAGGGCATCTATCAAACAACATAAACAGCAATAACAAGTAATTCGTTTATACAATGTATAGACAATATAAAACATGCATACAATGCTAAGTAAAACATCATAGAACATTTGCATTACAATATGCATTACTTAACAAATTCAAGACAGATGCAACAAATGCAGAGAAAAACAAATATATTTGACATACAACATCAGTGACCCAAGTATTATGAAGATAAAGTTAATATTTGACAAAACAGGTAGGTTTTTAACAATGAGCGGAAATGTTTCCTTTTAAATTAGATGGAATGATGTTCCATACTGACATGGCTTTGTATTGCAAAGTCAATTTTGTATAGTAAGATTTACAAATCGGATGCAAGATGTTTTTGCTAGAAACTGATTAAAGAGAATAACTTTCAATCTTCGACAACTGAAATATATCATTCATATTACCAGGTGACAATTGATGCTAAAATAATGTGTACCATCATAAATAAAAATGTCAATTGTTATGAATTGTTTGTCTGAAAATTCAGACCAGCGTTTGGAACCTACGAAAAGTGCCGTCCGCTAGTTCTTATACGAAACGTTCCGTAAGTATTCAAACATACTTCCTAAAATAGATTGCGTCAGGGGTTTTAGTATCTTGTGTATTTTTTCTTGAAGTTTTGAAACTATATTGTTTACATCAGTAATGTATATGTGCATTTCTTATGCCGATGTCTGACTGGTTTCCGGCGTCTGACCGATATATGGATTGTCTGGGTTGTCCAAAATTTGGCCCGGCGCCCGCCTGATGTGTGTGATGCCCTGTCGAACATCGGCCAAGCATCCACCGATTTATTGGCGATCAGTTTGCGATGCGAAACGCCGCACCAGAATGACCCGGCCGCCGCAAGGAGTCCCGTTGGGCCCCGGCCGAAAGTCCGTAGAAATCCGTCGCAAACTACTCGCAAACCCATCGCAAGCTAATTTGCGTTTGTGTTATTGCATCATGTTTTATTTTTTCTAAATATTCCATTCAAGTATTGCTCTAATTATTTTGCTACAACTCTTCCGGCGACATTAATGCCTTGCATCATTAATCTCTTGTTCGGTGACTTTATTTACTTAGTTATTGTCACTGGTATCATGTGTTGAGGATTAGTTTTCATATTAACAATGTTAAATACTAATCAAAATGTCATTATCAGCAACTTATAAGATCGACTCTTCAGGAATTACACTACAGTCGATGTTTATGGCCTAACTGCCACAAAATAATGAAATTTCCATGTGCGACATGACACTGCAAAAGGTCATATTTCATCTAATTCAACCTCCGCACAGAAATATGACTGGTTCCAGACACAACCTCCGCACAGAAATATGACTGGTTCCAGACACAACCTTCGCACAGAAATATGACTGGTTCCAGACACAACCTCCGCACAGAAATATGACTGGTTCCAGACACAACCTCCGCACAGAAATATGACTGGTTCCAGACACAACCTCCGCACAGAAATATGACTGGTTCCAGACACAACCTCCGCACAGAAATATGACTGTTTCCAGACACAACCTCCGCACAGAAATATGACTGGTTCCAGACACAACCTCCGCACAGAAATATGACTGGTTCCAGACACAACCTCCGCACAGAAATATGACTGTTTCCAGACACAACCTCCGCACAGAAATATGACTGGTTCCAGACACAACCTCCGCACAGAAATATGACTGGTTCCAGACACAACCTCCGCACAGAAATATGACTGTTTCCAGACACAACCTCCGCACAGAAATATGACTGGTTCCAGACACAACCTCCGCACAGAAATATGACTGGTTCCAGACACAACCTCCGCACAGAAATATGACTGTTTCCAGACACAACCTCCGCACAGAAATATGACTGGTTCCAGACACAACCTCCGCACAGAAATATGACTGGTTCCAGGCACAACCTCCGCACAGAAATATGACTGATTCCAGGCACAGCTGCAATCAAAACCCTGATACGACAAAAACATGTGAGCCATTGAATAAGTAATAGAGTTGAAATTTATATTAATGAACTTAGTTTGTAGCTTTCGAACAGAATTTGTTCGTTTGAATAAAGCTAATGATTTTGACATTCAAGCGTTAGTGTGTTTTAGGTAGTGTGAGTGTGGGGGGGGGTGGTAGTTGTTACAGGTGGAAATAAGTTCAGGGCATAAGCATCACATGATGTTCTGCATACACAATTATTTCGTTTTATACTAGATACTTGGCACAGGAGTTCACATCAGTACCATAACTCTGTCGTTACGTTAAAAGAAATAATACACTTCGAGGTGTAGACAGCATTTATTTGGAAATGCGACGTCACTATAGAAACATGCCGCTGTATATATAGGATTGCAGATTTCCACGTTTATGAAGCGCCACAAAGAAATGTAATCAGAACACACAAACTGATGACTTAGTACAGAGCAACAAACCGATGACTTAGTACAGAGCAACACACCGATGACTTAGTACAGAGCAACAAACCGATGACTTAGTACAGAGCAACAAACCGATGACTTAGTACAGAGCAACAAACCGATGACTTAGTACAGAGCAACAAACCGATGACTAAGTACAGAGCAACACACCGATGACTTAGTACAGAGCAACAAACCGATGACTTAGTACAGAGCAACAAACCGATGACTTAGTACAGAGCAACAAACCGATGACTAAGTACAGAGCAACACACCGATGACTTAGTACAGAGCAACAAACCGATGACTTAGTACAGAGCAACACACCGATGACTTAGTACAGAGCAACACACCGATGACTTAGTACAGAGCAACACACCGATGACTTTGTACAGAGCAACAAACCGATGACTTAGTACAGAGCTACAAACCGATGACTTAGTACAGAGCTACAAACCGATGACTTAGTACAGAGCTACAAACCGATGACTTAGTACAGAGCTACAAACCGATGGCTTAGTACAGAGCAACACACCGATGACTTAGTACAGAGCAACACACCGTAACAAGACGAATTGTAGTGATTTCTTTTTCCAGTTAGACCATTGACGGAAGCATTACTATGTATCAGCCTTCGGCATACGGAACATGGATGAGACAGAACTCATACCTGTTAAAACACCGAGAGGAATCGTGGTTCACGGGAGTTAAACAAATTGGCATGTTAACATCGACAGAGAGAGAAGTACAAAACGCACATTTAAGAACATGACACACACAGGTATATCCGCTCTTATGAAAAATGGAAAAACTAAATACTTGTGGACAAGCATATATGTTAAATGAGCAGTTCATATATGTGTTTTCTCCCAAATTCCCTCTCCGTCTTAGCCAACTGTCGCAGATGGCTGTACAAAACCTGCTTGGTGAAGTTTCCTTACCGCATTAGACCAATGTCAAAAGAAATATTAATACTCATCCAGTTATACCAAACATATCTATTTTCAGACAGGTTGTTTTGAAACTTTTAAAAGAACCCAACCCTTACAAGGCGTTTGGATCTAACAAACTCAAGTCCTTAGTGCTGCGTGAACTTGCAGAGACACTGGCCCATATTGTTATGTACAGTGTTGTTTCTGAGATCATTAGACACTGGTATAGTCCCTAAAGACTTGAACAATTCATTTGTCAACTCCCTATTTGAAATAAACGTGAGACGTGTCTGCCAGCTAACTACCGGCTTATATCATTAACATGAATCGAATTGTTTCCACCAATTTAGTGTCTCACTTAGACAATGACAACATTTTATATGACCTACAAAATGGTGTCAGGTCGAGGCGTTCATGCAAAACCCAATTGATAATGCTGGTCGAAGACAATGTACATGTTCACATCAGTTGAATCGCATGGCGTGGCATTTGAAAATCAAAGGGAGACAACTCTAGCATTTTCATAACGTAACTTTATATGGATTATCTTTCTTTTAAATGACATTGTTAAGTGAGTGCTTGTTTATAATAGGGGTGTGGATGTTATATGCTGAATGGTGCTAATGAAAGACATGTTTCTATTTATGTTGAATAGTTAATTACAAGAGAAACACATTAATTATATATATATGTTTCGTAAAATCATTGTCAGGTTCAAATATAGTGACTACCAAATATAGGGACACATACGTGACTACCAAATATAGGGACACATACGTGACTACCAAATATAGGGACACATACGTGACTACCAAATATAGGGACACATACGTGACTACCAAATATAGGGACACATATGTGACTACCAAATATAGGGACACATACGTGACTACCAAATATAGGGACACATACGTGACTTCCAAATATAGGGACACATATGTGACTACCAAATACAGGGACACATATGTGACTACCAAATATAGGTACACATACGTGACTACCAAATATAGGGACACATATGTGACTACCAAATACAGGGACACATAGGTGACTACCAAATACAGGGACACATACGTGACTTCCAAATATAGGGACACATACGTGACTACCAAATATAGGGACACATACGTGACTACCACATATAGGGACACATACGTGACTACCAAATATAGGGACACATACGTGACTACCAAATATAGGGACACATACGTGACTACCAAACCAAGCAAAGCCATTTACTTTTAGCATTGTCTAATTGTCAAATGATGATGCGAAGTCAATTTAGCAACCAAAAATGTTACACACAAGCTCGTATGAACAGACAACTATTCGCTCATATATTACCGACAATACATTACCAAGTGTCACAAAGTCCGTCTCGGTTAAGTGTTGGGGACATTACATATTGACAACAATATGTAAAGTCTGTAAAAATGGGACACATAATGGATTTCAATAGAGATAATTGTTCAACATAACACAGATACAGTCATCTACAACCCATCAACAACTTTCGCATGTCATTGACTTCCATACGAGACTGTCAGTATATTGTTCAGGTGTGAGAAGGCAAATTGTGTCGTCTGGATATTTTAACTCCGATCATTACTGATAAATGGAGTCCAATCAGAAAAACTTGTCCAATATAAACAAGAAGAACATTCTTACAACGACACAGTGTACGAAGAACATGGAATGATGTGTTTCTCTAAAACACTTTTAAACTTTTATAAACTAAATGTATTCCAGGATTCTCGGGTACACCTATTTGGAGTTTTGAACTCTTTCTTCTGACCACCCTACTCTTGACACATCTGTGTTAAATTAGATAGAAAGCATCTTTAATTTTATCTTTTCTCAGGACTCCTGTGAGAAGCCTGGTCATTGATATACCATATTTCATATACATGTATGTTTGTATATTTTACACTGGTGTTCACCGAAAAGAGGAAAAAATGGGTCAGTTCTTTACACCGCAAGTACATACTCAATAATACAAGTACAAACTGTCTTAATCTATAACTCCGTTATAAATATCTAGTACACGCATTATTTGCTTTGTAGAAATTCCTGTTTGCATGCAAGGATGCAAAAATTATTTAACAATCATCTGTCTAGTTCTGTAGCGTTTTATCATTCCATATGCTATGTTAACTCTCCTCAGAAACCAATATTTTGACTGTTGCTGAGAAACAAGATATTCCGGGAATATCTCAAATTGTCTGAAATATAGACAACTTTCATGGCAATACCAATAAATATAACCTTTATTTCATTAGTGAGATAGGATAGAACTGTAATCCTTCGGGACAGATGTCAGTAAGTAACTTGGCAAAACTGAAGGATTTTACATCAGCATGTACCGTATCTACCCCCCTTAGGACGAGTATAAAGAACTCCATACGTAAATTAGATTTTGTTTGACAGTGTCGGGATATTAGTAGATTACAGCGTAGTTTATGAAGGCTTATGTAGTGACGTTATGATAGTTCAAATATGTCAACTCCGCGCCTATGATGCATGTATTTTATATAATGATTGTAACAATAATACCTTCTCTATTGTAACATACATGCAATAAATGTATTAGATAAATTGTAGTAGGATACACACTTCACTCGTGGATAGTGTAATGATGACATGATGTGTTGTACGTAGACTATCAATTTACAGTTCACACGAACAAAGTACGGTAACACAAACTGATCAGATATCACTATTGTCTATGCAGTCACACAAACTGATCAGATATCACTATTGTCTATGCAGTCACACAAACTGATCAGATATCACTATTGTCTATGCAGTCACACAAACTGATCAGATATCACCATAGTCTATGCAGTCACACAAACTGATCAGATATCACTATTGTCTATGCAGTCACACAAACTGATCAGATATCACCATAGTCTATGCAGTCACACAAACTGATCAGATATCACCATTGTCTATGCAGTCACACAAACTGATCAGATATCACCATTGTCTATGCAGTCACACAAACTGATCAGATATCACCATTGTCTATGCAGTCACACAAACTGATCAGATATCACTATTGTCTATGCAGTCACACAAACTGATCAGATATCACCATTGTCTATGCAGTCACACAAACTGATCAGATATCACCATTGTCTATGCAGTCACACAAACTGATCAGATATCACCATAGTCTATGCAGTCACACGTACAAAGTCTGATGAGAATGTCAAACGACAGGTATTGTTGACTCATGCCAGAAAGGAACATTGTGTGTTTTATTTTCATTGCTTTTGGTGTCATAAAGAACGTACGTTACATACCGTGGCACACACATGATTACATCTTCTACCTACAAACACAAACATTGTACTCCGAACGCTACATGTGATATCGAGGTAGTCGAGACAAAATGCCGTGACTGTCAATGGTGTTGAGGAAATCGCTCTATTTTGATCACGTCCCAAATGTAAAATGAATGCATTAAGTATATTATCGCCACAGACCTTCTATCCCATAAGGGAGTGCTTGATTCGCTGTTGTAAATTAAATTTTATCTCGTTAGTGAGTTTCTTGTGTAACGGAAACGTAATCGATATCAGTAAAACCTGCACTACGAACTTGTTCACGTGGAAAGTTTCACACGTTAGTTTCTTCTTAATTTGTGCAACGGATCGATAAACGTCAAACTGTTCTATGGCTTCTATTAAATAGATGTTTCAGTCGGAAAACATGTAGTCAACGATATCTCTCTTACTCTCTCTTTCTCTATATATATACACATAATTAAACTCAGTGTCGCTTGGGCTATGCAATTATGTCACTTTATACAGTGTTCAGAGTGTTTCCTGCCCAATTTTGGCCTATTGTGGCCAGTTGTCTTGAATTGTCCTGTGAGCTTTTCCATCCATTAATTCCCCCCTCCCCTCCTTTTACTGTCCACTTTGATTCTCCTAATTATTCCTTATGGTCTGTTGGGCCGTTCCTTGTGCCTCTGTTCCTTAATATGTGTACCGTTTGACCTCCTTAGGTGCGTTATGTTTTGTGGATTGTTGTTTTTCCTGAGGTCTGCGTGGGGAGGTATTGTCTTGTGTATGTGGCGTTCCCCGTAGTTACGTATTCTCTCTGTTTTATACAGACTGAAACATTTTTCATTAAGCTTTCAAGATTCACAACATGACTAGTGTGAAATAAAACACAATTAGTCTAAAAAACCTGGAATCTTATTAAGGATAATTATATAATTATATGTTTGGGTAATTAGATAGACCCGATGATTTTAATACGAACAAACTACATCACTCGTCTAATTGACCGAATATATTTTACATAACGAAATGTAGGTAAAATGGAACCACTTTATCGTTATACAGCATATATTGAAATTAGCTTAATGTAATTTGATGGCATTTGGTAATAAAATATTCAATTTTACATTCGTGAATACCGGAATTAAACATCAGGGAAATTTTAATTGCATGAAAATATTTAGTTAACATGAAAATATATATTATCAATGTGTTCATACATGTAATAATAATTATTTATTTATAAATTAGAATGTACAATGCGCAAAAAAATAACGATATCAAATTATACGGGTAAGTAAAAATCTATTTCTTACCGCTACTCATACAACATAACAGTTAAATAAAAACAGGTTTTAAGTAAGCTTGCACAGACCGATAGCTTTTCCGTGATATGTGACAACCCTTGATGTAAACCTTATTGTAAAAAAGTATATTGAAGACTAACGTGCGACCCTCATTGAAAAATAAATCACACCTTGTTGTAAAAAGGGGTTATTACACGCCACTTATGAACCGTTAGTGTAAATAATTCACTTATATATTCTTGTTATGTATAAACAAATAATCAAAAGACGCCCGGAGAAATATTGATGTCTATAATCATTGTCTCATTGAAACAAACTTGTCACATATTGTGACACAGCGCTGAGTAAAGAGAAAGTTGCCTTAATTTCGTAACGTCACATTCAGCATTCCAATGGTGATTCAGCGTGTCGCTTGTTTCTTTCACATTATTTCTTCTTGTTAGGTCTTTCTTGTATGGTGAATGAAGCTCAGGTCTGGCACAACGGTATGTCTTTCTTCTATGGTGAATGAAGCTCAGGTCTAGCACAGCGGTATGTCTTTCTTCTATGGTGAATGAAGCTCAGGTCTGGCACAGCGGTATGTCTTTCTTCAATGGTGAATGAAGCTCAGGTCTGGCACAGCGATATGTCTTTCTTCAATGGTGAATGAAGCTCAGGTCTGGCACAGCGATATGTCTTTCTTCAATGGTGAATGAAGCTCAGGTCTGGCACAGCGGTATGTCTTTCTTCAATGGTGAATGAAGCTCAGGTCTGGCACAGCGATATGTCTTTCTTCAATGGTGAATGAAGCTCAGGTCTGGCACAGCGATATGTCTTTCTTGTATGGTTAATGAACCTCAGGTCTGGCACAGCGGTATGTCTTTCTTCTATGGTGAATGAAGCTCAGGTCTGGCACAGCGGTATGTCTTTCTTGTATGGTGAATGAAGCTCAGGTCTGGCACAGCGGTATGTCTTTCTTGTATGGTTAATGAACCTCAGGTCTGGCACAGCGGTATGTCTTTCTTCTATGGTGAATGAAGCTCAGGTCTGGCACAGCGGTATGTCTTTCTTGTATGGTGAATGAACCTCAGGTCTGGCACAGCGGTATGTCTTTCTTCTATGGTTAATGAACCTCAGGTCTGGCACAGCGGTATGTCTTTCTTCTATGGTGAATGAAGCTCAGGTCTGGCACAGCGGTATGTCTTTCTTGTATGGTGAATGAAGCTAAGGTCTGGCACAGCGGTATGTCTTTCTTCTATGGTTAATGAAGCTCAGGTCTGGCACAGCGGTATGTCTTTCTTGTATGGTGAATGAAGCTAAGGTCTGGCACAGCGATATGTCTTTCTTCTATGGTGAATGAAGCTCAGTCTGGCACAGCGATATGTATTTCTTGTATGGTGAATGAAGCTCAGGTCTGGCACAGCGATATGTCTTTCTTCTATGGTGAATGAAGCTCAGGTCTGGCACAGCGATATGTCTTTCTTGTATGGTGAATGAAGCTCAGGTCTGGCACAGCGATATGTCTTTCTTCTATGGTGAATGAAGCTCAGGTCTGGCACAGCGATATGTCTTTCTTCTATGGTGAATGAAGCTCAGGTCTGGCACAGCGATATGTCTTTCTTCTATGGTGAATGAAGCTCAGGTCTGGCACAGCGGTATGTCTTTCTTCTATGGTGAATGAAGCTCAGGTCTGGCACAGCGATATGTCTTTCTTCTATGGTGAATGAAGCTCAGGTCTGGCACAGCGATATGTATTTCTTGTATGGTGAATGAAGCTCAGGTCTGGCACAGCGGTATGTCTTTCTTGTATGGTGAATGAAGCTCAGGTCTGGCACAGCGGTATGTCTTTCTTGTATGGTGAATGAAGCTCAGGTCTGGCACAGCGATATGTCTTTCTTGTATGGTGAATGAAGCTCAGGTCTGGCACAGCGGTATGTCTTTCTTGTATGGTGAATGAAGCTCAGGTCTGGCACAGCGATATGTCTTTCTTGTATGGTGAATGAAGCTCAGGTCTGGCACAGCGGTATGTCTTTCTTGTATGGTGAATGAACCTCAGGTCTGGCACAGCGGTATGTCTTTCTTCAATGGTGAATGAAGCTCAGGTCTGGCACAGCGGTATGTCTTTCTTCTATGGTGAATGAAGCTCAGGTCTGGCACAGCGGTATGTCTTTCTTGTATGGTGAATGAAGCTCAGGTCTGGCACAGCGGTATGTCTTTCTTCTATGGTGAATGAAGCTCAGGTCTGGCACAGCGGTATGTCTTTCTTCTATGGTGAATGAAGCTCAGGTATGGCACAGCGGTATGTCTTTCTTCAATGGTGAATGAAGCTCAGGTCTGGCACAGCGATATGTCTTTCTTCTATGGTGAATGAACCTCAGTCTGGCACAGCGATATGTCTTTCTTCAATGGTGAATGAAGCTCAGGTCTGGCACAGCGGTATGTCTTTCTTCTATGGTGAATGAACCTCAGGTCTGGCACAGCGGTATGTCTTTCTTCTATGGTGAATGAAGCTCAGGTCTGGCACAGCGGTATGTATTTCTTGTATGGTGAATGAACCTCAGGTCTGGCACAGCGGTATGTCTTTCTTGTATGGTGAATGAAGCTCAGGTCTGGCACAGCGGTATGTATTTCTTGTATGGTGAATGAACCTCAGGTCTGGCACAGCGGTATGTCTTTCTTCTATGGTGAATGAAGCTCAGGTCTGGCACAGCGATATGTGTTTCTTCTATGGTTAATGAAGCTCAGGTCTGGCACAGCGGTATGTCTTTCTTCTATGGTGAATGAAGCTCAGGTCTGGCACAGCGGTATGTCTTTCTTCTATGGTTAATGAAGCTCAGGTCTGGCACAGCGGTATGTCTTTCTTCTATGGTTAATGAAGCTCAGGTCTGGCACAGCGGTATGTCTTTCTTCTATGGTGAATGAAGCTCAGGTCTGGCACAGCGGTATGTCTTTCTTCTATGGTGAATGAAGCTCAGGTCTGGCACAGCGGTATGTCTTTCTTCTATGGTTAATGAAGCTCAGGTCTGGCACAGCGGTATGTCTTTCTTCTATGGTTAATGAAGCTCAGGTCTGGCACAGCGGTATGTCTTTCTTCTATGGTGAATGAAGCTCAGGTCTGGCACAGCGGTATGTCTTTCTTCTATGGTGAATGAAGCTCAGGTCTGGCACAGCGGTATGTCTTTCTTCTATGGTTAATGAAGCTCAGGTCTGACACAGCGGTATGTCTTTCTTCTATGGTGAATGAAGCTCAGGTCTGGCACAGCGATATGTCTTTCTTCTATGGTGAATGAACCTCAGGTCTGGCACAGCGATATGTGTTTCTTCTATGGTGAATGAACCTCAGGTCTGGCACAGCGGTATGTCTTTCTTGTATGGTGAATGAAGCTCAGGTCTGGCACAGCGGTATGTCTTTCTTCTATGGTTAATGAAGCTCAGGTCTGGCACAGCGGTATGTCTTTCTTGTATGGTGAATGAAGCTCAGGTCTGGCACAGCGGTATGTCTTTCTTCTATGGTGAATGAACCTCAGGTCTGGCACAGCGATATGTGTTTCTTCTATGGTGAATGAACCTCAGGTCTGGCACAGCGGTATGTCTTTCTTGTATGGTGAATGAAGCTCAGGTCTGGCACAGCGGTATGTCTTTCTTGTATGGTGAATGAAGCTCAGGTCTGGCACAGCGGTATGTCTTTCTTCTATGGTGAATGAACCTCAGGTCTGGCACAGCGATATGTGTTTCTTCTATGGTGAATGAACCTCAGGTCTGGCACAGCGGTATGTCTTTCTTGTATGGTGAATGAAGCTCAGGTCTGGCACAGCGGTATGTCTTTCTTCTATGGTTAATGAAGCTCAGGTCTGACACAGCGATATGTCTTTCTTCTATGGTGAATGAACCTCAGGTCTGGCACAGCGATATGTGTTTCTTCTATGGTGAACGAAGCTCAGGTCTGGCTCAGCGGTATGTCTTTCTTCTATGGTGAATGAACCTCAGGTCTGGCACAGCGATATGTCTTTCTTCTATGGTGAACGAAGCTCAGGTCTGGCTCAGCGGTATGTCTTTCTTCTATGGTTAATGAACCTCAGGTCTGGCACAGCGATATGTCTTTCTTCTATGGTGAATGAAGCTCAGGTCTGGCACAGCGATATGTCTTTCTTCTATGGTAAATGAAGCTCAGGTCTGGCACAGCGGTATGTCTTTCTTCTATGGTGAACGAAGCTCAGGTCTGGCACAGCGATATGTCTTTCTTCTATGGTGAACGAAGCTCAGGTCTGGCACAGCGATATGTCTTTCTTCTATGGTGAACGAAGCTCAGGTCTGGCTCAGCGGTATGTCTTTCTTCTATGGTTAATGAACCTCAGGTCTGGCACAGCGATATGTCTTTCTTCTATGGTGAATGAACCTCAGGTCTGGCACAGCGGTATGTCTTTCTTCTATGGTGAATGAAGCTCAGGTCTGGCACAGCGGTATGTCTTTCTTCTATGGTTAATGAACCTCAGGTCTGGCACAGCGGTATGTCTTTCTTCTATGGTGAATGAAGCTCAGGTCTGGCACAGCGGTATGTCTTTCTTCTATGGTGAATGAAGCTCAGGTCTGGCACAGCGGTATGTCTTTCTTCTATGGTGAATGAACCTCAGGTCTGGCACAGCGATATGTCTTTCTTCTATGGTGAATGAAGCTCAGGTCTGGCACAGCGGTATGTCTTTCTTCTATGGTGAATGAAGCTCAGGTCTGGCACAGCGATATGTCTTTCTTCTATGGTGAATGAAGCTCAGGTCTGGCACAGCGGTATGTCTTTCTTCTATGGTGAATGAACCTCAGGTCTGGCACAGCGGTATGTCTTTCTTCTATGGTGAATGAACCTCAGGTCTGGCACAGCGGTATGTCTTTCTTGTATGGTGAATGAAGCTCAGGTCTGGCACAGCGGTATGTCTTTCTTCTATGGTGAATGAAGCTCAGGTCTGGCACAGCGATATGTCTTTCTTCTATGGTGAATGAAGCTCAGGTCTGGCACAGCGGTATGTCTTTCTTCTATGGTGAATGAACCTCAGGTCTGGCACAGCGGTATGTCTTTCTTCTATGGTGAATGAACCTCAGGTCTGGCACAGCGGTATGTCTTTCTTGTATGGTGAATGAAGCTCAGGTCTGGCACAGCGGTATGTCTTTCTTCTATGGTGAATGAAGCTCAGGTCTGGCACAGCGGTATGTCTTTCTTCTATGGTGAATGAAACTCAGGTCTGGCACAGCGGTATGTCTTTCTTGTATGGTAAATGAAGCTCAGGTCTGGCACAGCGGTATGTCTTTCTTCTATGGTGAACGAAGCTCAGGTCTGGCACAGCGATAGGTCTTTCTTCTATGGTGAATGAATCTCAAGTCTGGCACAGCGGTAGGTATTTCTTCTATGGTGAACGAATCTCGAGTCTGGCACAGCGGTAGGTATTTCTTCTATGGTGAACGAAGCTCAGGTCTGGCACAGCGGTATGTCATTCTTCTATGGCGAATGAAGCTCAGGTCTGGCATAGCGGTATGTCTTTCTTCTATGGCGAATGAAGCTCAGGTCTGGCACAGCGGTATGTCTTTCTTCTATGGCGAATGAAGCTCAGGTCTGGCACAGCGATATGTCTTTCTTCTATGGTGAATGAAGCTCAGGTCTGGCACAGCGATATGTCTTTCTTCTATGGTGAATCAAGCTCAGGTCTGGCACAGCGATATGTCTTTCTTCTATGGTGAATGAAGCTCAGGTCTGGCACAGCGATATGTCTTTCTTCTATGGTGAATGAAGCTCAGGTCTGGCACAGCGATATGTCTTTCTTCTATGGTGAATGAAGCTCAGGTCTGGCACAGCGGTAGGTCTTTCTTCTATGGTGAATGAAGCTCAGGTCTGGCACAGCGATATGTCTTTCTTCTATGGTGAATGAAGCTCAGGTCTGGCACAGCGATATGTCTTTCTTCTATGGTGAATGAAGCTCAGGTCTGGCACAGCGATATGTCTTTCTTCTATGGTGAATGAAGCTCAGGTCTGGCACAGCGATATGTCTTTCTTGTATGGTGAATGAAGCTCAGGTCTGGCACAGCGGTATGTCTTTCTTCTATGGTGAATGAACCTCAGGTCTGGCACAGCGGTAGGTCTTTCTTCTATGGTAAATCAAGCTCAGGTCTGGCACAGCGATATGTCTTTCTTCTATGGTGAATGAAGCTCAGGTCTGGCACAGCGATATGTCTTTCTTCTATGGTGAATGAACCTCAGGTCTGGCACAGCGGTAGGTCTTTCTTCTATGGTAAATCAAGCTCAGGTCTGGCACAGCGATATGTCTTTCTTCTATGGTGAATGAAGCTCAGGTCTGGCACAGCGATATGTCTTTCTTCTATGGTGAATGAAGCTCAGGTCTGGCACAGCGATATGTCTTTCTTCTATGGTAAATGAAGCTCAGGTCTGGCACAGCGGTAGGTCTTTCTTCTATGGTGAATGAAGCTCAGGTCTGGCACAGCGATATGTCTTTCTTCTATGGTGAATGAAGCTCAGGTCTGGCACAGCGATATGTCTTTCTTCTATGGTGAATGAAGCTCAGGTCTGGCACAGCGATATGTCTTTCTTCTATGGTGAATGAAGCTCAGGTCTGGCACAGCGATATGTCTTTCTTCTATGGTGAATGAAGCTCAGGTCTGGCACAGCGGTATGTCTTTCTTCTATGGTGAATGAAGCTCAGGTCTGGCACAGCGATATGTCTTTCTTCTATGGTGAATGAAGCTCAGGTCTGGCACAGCGGTATGTCTTTCTTCTATGGTGAATGAAGCTCAGGTCTGGCACAGCGATATGTCTTTCTTCTATGGTGAATGAAGCTAAGGTCTGGCACAGCGATATGTCTTTCTTCTATGGTGAATGAAGCTCAGGTCTGGCACAGCGATATGTCTTTCTTCTATGGTGAATGAAGCTCAGGTCTGGCACAGCGATATGTCTTTCTTCTATGGTGAATGAAGCTCAGGTCTGGCACAGCGATATGTCTTTCTTCTATGGTGAATGAAGCTCAGGTCTGGCACAGCGATATGTCTTTCTTCTATGGTGAATCAAGCTCAGGTCTGGCACAGCGATATGTCTTTCTTCTATGGTGAATGAAGCTCAGGTCTGGCACAGCGGTATGTCTTTCTTCTATGGTGAATGAAGCTTAGGTCTGGCACAGCGGTATGTCTTTCTTCTATGGCGAATGAAGCTCAGGTCTGGCACAGCGGTATGTCTTTCTTCTATGGCGAATGAAGCTCAGGTCTGGCATAGCGGTATGTCTTTCTTCTATGGTGAATGAAGCTCAGGTCTGGCACAGCGATATGTGTTTCTTCTATGGTGAATGAAGCTCAGGTCTGGCACAGCGATATGTCTTTCTTCTATGGTGAATGAAGCTCAGGTCTGGCACAGCGGTATGTCTTTCTTCTATGGTGAATGAAACTCGGGTCTGGCACAGCGGTATGTCTTTCTTCTATGGTGAATGAAGCTCAGGTCTGGCACAGCGATATGTCTTTCTTCTATGGTAAATGAAGCTCAGGTCTGGCACAGCGGTATGTCTTTCTTCTATGGCGAATGAAGCTCAGGTCTGGCACAGCGGTATGTCTTTCTTCTATGGTGAATGAAGCTCAGGTCTGGCACAGCGATATGTCTTTCTTCTATGGTTAATGAAGCTCAGGTCTGGCACAGCGGTATGTCTTTATTGTATAGTGAATGAAGCGTAGGTCTAGCACAGCGATAGGTGTTTCTTCTATGGTGAATGAACCTCAGGTCTGGCACAGTGATATGTCTTTGTTCTTACTGTCTATCTAGAGCTAAAATTTAACCGAGATGACGGGAATTTGATAACAGCGAACACACATATATATCACATATATATTTATTGTACATATTAGATCACAGAAAAAAATGAAAGCAACAATAACGTTCAATATACATTTTTCACAACCATTGTAAAAAGAAAACAAAACTGACTATCGACCCTTACTGTCAAAACAGATGAT
The DNA here is from genome assembly GCA_032209605.1 of Mactromeris polynyma. NCBI lineage: Eukaryota > Metazoa > Mollusca > Bivalvia > Venerida > Mactridae > Mactromeris > Mactromeris polynyma. Next base: position 26,619,413 of record JASFXZ010000002.1, on the reverse strand, counting down.
AGGTTCATTACGTAAATATATATGGTTACAACAAATAAACTCATTAACCTTAATGTCACACATTGAGGATTACAGAAGGCGTTACAGAGCTACATTATATTAAATATTTTCATCTAAACAATATAAACATGTGATTTAAACCACTCTATGCTTACAAAATACTTTCTGTCTCACACAACAAGATGTCAATCACTTCCGAGATTTTACATAAATCGACCATTACAAATTAAACCTACATATCAGTTTCTCAAAGCCATATTTATTTGCTATTCTGACAAGCTGAACGCTGTCTTTTGTCCTCCTCTAACATCTTGGCGCTCTTATTTCTCTCTTTGCGTTACATTAATTTCCACAATGTCTGATTTATACATCATATATCGGCTGTTTTTGATTGAAAGCATTATTTCTGCAATACAGACTCATTGATCAAATTCATATGGAAAATACTGTCCCTATTTATTTCTTATTATGTACGGTTTATTTCACTTGTCACATATACATAACAGGGAATTCATACAGAAATGTAACTGAATACAAGTTCGTATACAATAACATTGTCACTGTCATGGTATTAGTGAAAGGTCATATCGCAAGTAAGGCGAAAATAAAACTAGGATGAGAGGGATACAAAAATAAACTAATAAGGAAGAGGAAAACAACACCTTACTGATTAATTATTGAACATGAAGTGAAATTTGAAGTAGCTGCATTTCCTTGTAAATGTTAGTAAAAATAGTATTGGATTTGACCGGGATTACGACTGGCTAGCTTAGCATACACCGGACCGCCATTGTGGCGACTGTATCGAGCCTACCGCAAGCGGGCTCGACGAAAAGGTTGTGCAAATGCAAAATATGGGCAGTTTTGTGTAAACATAAACCAATAAAAAATATCACAGCTAAAAACGAATAATAATGACGATGAAATGACTCAATGATTTGCCGCTGTTTCAGCTCATAATTACCAACTTGGCTATACTCCTATTTTTACCCCTGTTAATAATAAGAAGTTTACTTGAAAATGCTTATTTCACAAAAGATATGACATTTACAGAAGTTCCATATCTTTTATAAAATCATTTCATTCGTGTTTTCATGATACAATTTTATGTGAAAATGTGTAATGTCTGGTTAACCGGACTGAACAGCAACTAGCAGAAAACGGCAAATATCTACATTATAATATCAGTACATTCTTTTCTTAACGCATACTGCTTAACATTTTTAGATAAACTCATAAATGTATCACTTTTCTACAGGAAAAATAACATTTGCAAAGATATATTCCGAACAAAAGAATAAAAAATGTGCTAAGCAACAGCAAAACTGAACATACTGATATAATTAACAGTCAGGTAGCAGTGACACATACTGAAAGGTAGTCACTTTCCAGGGTTTGCCAGTATTATAATTTATGAACAAAAACACTGTGTCTTGAAAAAAAAACCTACTATACATCAATAATTCAATTACAAATGTACAAATTTGTCCCCACTTTGGTTTCAGTTATGAAAACTCCAACTGACAGATTGAAAAATACATTTTCACAACATTTTTATATAAGACCCTCCATGGTGTTCATTGCTGCACATCAATGTGAATCAATAGATTCTATAAACTGCCCTTGTCTTCAACAATGACAACACATTATTCAAAGACAGTTATCAGTCAAATGGAACTCTTTACTAAATAAAAAGAAAACAGAAAATGTTTCAAGAGTATTTTCACAAATACATGCGTATGTTCTTTATTCCCTATGGTCATGTTTCACATTCCTCAGTTTCTTACAAATTTGCATATGGAAAACCTAGGCTGTGTAGCTAAGCACTTTTGGCATGACGAAAACCAAAATGAATTATGCATTATTGAATTTATTCAATACATATTTGATAAAGTTTTCAAAACTTAGCCTTATTGCCGTCCTGAAATATGCCATTTGCTGCCAACATGACTATTTCTACAAAGAGTTATGGCTTCAAACAGGAGCAGTAGTTCCATTACACCATTCTATGCACTTACAATGTGCGATTCTTGTATCTCATGTAATGTAGATCATAATTCATCTTGACTGAATAACATAGTCTGTAAATCATGGCTGGAAAAAAGAATCACAATTAAGAACTTAGAAGCTATATATAAGACAAGAACTAATAAGAACTATGTCAACAATTTGTAAAAATAATCATCTTCTGGTACTGGTAACTGTCAAAAAATCTTTTTCAACAAAAAAAGTTTTTTATCCAGTGCCTTGTTCATAGTACAATTACAAAAAGTATGTAAACTCCAAATATACACGCCTTAATTTGTTTGAACACAATCACTCATGAGGTAGTGTCTGGTTTGAGTGCTGAATGTTATGGGTTTAAACTGGCCGTGTCATGCCTATGACGTACAAATGGTATTTACAACTCCCTTACTTGGCAATCAGCAAATACATGCACAAGATAGAACAGGAGATAAATAAGCCCTATAAGGTAGCTGTTGGATGTTATGTTGATGCACAAGAGCCTTGTATATCAACATATTGATGAATCATAAATATGTAGATTTGAAGTAAATCAAGAGGAAAATTGTGCCCGATGTAGGGCTCAAAACCAAAAAAACCTAAGCACTACAACGGCGGTCTACCGCCTGAGCTAAACGGGCGGCTGTCCAAACTAACAACACTACACTCCCCCTTCCGGCATTTGAGACTCATCCACCATGGTCCGTCGAACGCTGCTGTCACTATTGAATGCTCACTACTATTTTTTGTTAGACAAGGACCTCTTTCTTCAGGAGTATGTAGACTTTGGCGGTTCAGAATGACAGACTTGGGATGACTCATCGAATGAGTGTCCGCGGATTTCGCCTACTATAGCAATTGGCTCTGACGAACCCCTTGCTAAAGTGATGACTAGGAGCTCAGAATTAAATAAAAAAGCTATTGCATAGCAATAAGCGTCCACTGCAGGAGTCTGAGATTAACATAAGACAAGTATTTAAAACAAAAATATTCCCATTATCGGGTTATAAATCACATTTTCTACTTTGTAATTCTTGGAAAAGTACGTTTTAAAACTATATTCAACATTTTGTTGCCATAGCAATCAGATTTATATAGGTCAGAAAAAACATAATAAAAGTACCCATATTTTTGTATAGTAAATGAAACCTTGTCAGCTGATCCTTGTGCAGGTCATGTGTCTATATTGGAAACGGAAGGATGACCTTTATGAACAGTTTATGAACAAGCGTCTATTGTTCGTATTTTGCCCATTTTGAGTGCATTAAATTTAACGGCTTTTACTTCAACAGCTATGTTTCTGAAATGTCGTACAGTATACTGTTACTGGCCTTACTTTTTGTTTTTGTTTTATGTATGTATGATCTACATGCATTACTAGTATGTTGTGTATGCCGCCTCTTTAGTATTCTGACAGCGATTTTCTCATTTACACTGTTCGTTTTAGTTGGAAGTTTCAGTATAAGTGTGCAGTTCGTGCCCCTTTAACCAGATTAAACCCCCTCTGTGGTGTTCCCTCTGTGGTGTTCCCTCTGTGGTGTTCCCTCTGTGGTGTTACCTCTGTGGTGTTCCTTCTGTGGTGTTCCCTCTGTGGTGTTCCCTCTGTGGTGTTACCTCTGTGGTGTTCCCTCTGTGGTGTTCCCTCTGCGGTGTTCCCTCTGTGGTGTTCCTCTGTGGTGTTCCCTCTGTGGTGTTCCCTCTGTGGTGTTCCCTCTGTGGTGTTCCCTCTGTGGTGTTCCCTCTGTGGTGTTCCCTCTGTCGTGTTCCCTCTGTGGTGTTCCCTCTGTGGTGTTCCCTCTGTGGTGTTCCCTCTGTGGTGTTCCCTCTGTCGTGTTCCCTCTGTCGTGTTCCCTCTGTCGTGTTCCCTCTGTGGTGTTCCCTCTGTCGTGTTCCCTCTGTGGTGTTCCCTCTGTGGTGTTCCCTCTGCGGTGTTCCCTCTGCGGTGTTCCCTCTGTGGTGTTCTTGCCACTCACAGTGCAGTAGTCATAAGTTTACCCATCATTTATGTTTACGACTGGTGTCCCTTTTGTTTTTGAAATTGTTTACATGCATTTGTCTATTTTCATGTCTCCTCGTGTGTTTGGGGTAGCTACGCACTTTGTGTGTTTGGGGTAGCTACGCACTTTGTGTGTTTGGGGTAGCTACGCACTTTGTGTGTTTGGGGTAACTACGCACTTTGTGTGTTTGGGGTAGCTACGCACTTTGTGTGTTTGGGGTAGCTACGCACTTTGTGTGTTTGGGGTAGCTACGCACTTTGTGTGTTTGGGGTACCTACGCACTTTGTGTGTTTGGGGTAGCTACGCACTTTGTGTGTTTGGGGTAACTACGCACTTTGTGTGTTTGGGGTAGCTACGCACTTTGTGTGTTTGGGGTAACTACGCACTTTGTGTGTTTGGGGTAGCTACGCACTTTGTGTGTTTGGGGTAGCTACGCACTTTGTGTGTTTGGGGTAGCTACGCACTTTGTGTGTTTGGGGTAGCTACGCACTTTGTGTGTTTGGGGTAGCTACGCACTTTGTGTGTTTGGGGTAGCTACGCACTTTGTGTGTTTGGGGTAGCTACGCACTTTGTGTGTTTGGGGTAGCTACGCACTTTGTGTGTTTGGGGTAGCTACGCACCTTGTGTGTTTGGGGTAGCTACGCACTTTGTGTGTTTGGGGTAACTACGCACTTTGTGTGTTCGGGGTAGCTACGCACTTTGTGTGTTTGGGGTAGCTACGCACCTTGTGTGTTCGGGGTAGCTACGCACTTTGTGTGTTTGGGGTAACTACGCACTTTGTGTGTTCGGGGTAGCTACGCACTTTGTGTGTTTGGGGTAGCGACGCACTTTGTGTGTTTGGGGTAGCTACGCACTTTGTGTGTTTGGGGTAGCTACGCACTTTGTGTGTTTGGGGTAGCTACGCACTTTGTGTGTTTGGGGTAGCTACGCACTTTGTGTGTTTGGGGTAGCTACGCACTTTGTGTGTTTGGGGTAGCTACGCACCTTGTGTGTTTGGGGTAGCTACGCACCTTGTGTGTTTGGGGTAGCTACGCACTTTGTGTGTTTGGGGTAGCTACGCACTTTGTGTGTTTGGGGTAGCTACGCACTTTGTGTGTTTGGGGTAGCTACGCACTTTGTGTGTTTGGGGTAGCTACGCACTTTGTGTGTTTGGGGTAGCTACGCACTTTGTGTGTTTGGGGTAGCTACGCACCTTGTGTGTTTGGGGTAGCTACGCACTTTGTGTGTTTGGGGTAACTACGCACTTTGTGTGTTCGGGGTAGCTACGCACTTTGTGTGTTCGGGGTAGCTACGCACTTTGTGTGTTTGGGGTAGCTACGCACTTTGTGTGTTTGGGGTAGCTACGCACTTTGTGTGTTTGGGGTAGCTACGCACTTTGTGTGTTTGGGGTAGCTACGCACTTTGTGTGTTTGGGGTAGCTACGCACCTTGTGTGTTTGGGGTAGCTACGCACCTTGTGTGTTTGGGGTAGCTACGCACTTTGTGTGTTTGGGGTAACTACGCACTTTGTGTGTTCGGGGTAGCTACGCACTTTGTGTGTTTGGGGTAGCTACGCAATTTGTGTGTTTGGGGTAGCTACGCACTTTGTGTGTTTGGGGTAGCTACGCACTTTGTGTGTTTGGGGTAGCTACGCACTTTGTGTGTTTGAGGTAGCTACGCACTTTATATCATATTTGAATCGTATTAAAATGTATAGCATTTCAGCCATGTTTAATTTTAATCAGCATTATCCTTGTCGTTAATGGTAAAAACTTCTATCTTGGAAACAAATTGTATAATTGCCAAGGATCTAGGACAGTAATTTCATGTACAAGAAGTGCAGCAACATTTGTTTCATGTTACTCCCGATTTACTTCGTCTTAATTGTCAAAGTGAACGGTTCTCCGTCTCAGTAGTGTGAAATCGCACTTTGTACAGTCCAATCGTCAGTGTACTAGAAGCTTAGTTGTACTGTATTACAAACGTAGTCCTAACATTAAATCTCCTTTTGGAAATCTTCTGATACGAAAATTACAAAATGACCTTTGTCCATAAGCGAATAACTTAAACATATAGCATTTCAACATCTAGACAAAACACACATACACATAATTGCATCTCAGATAAACAAGTTGTTTAGAGATGTAGTATGAAAAATGCAAGTCAGTGCTTTCCAGTATTTATTATTCAGGGTCATTTATTGCATAGACTGGACAAATGAGACGGATAAATAAGACATTGATTGAAATACACACGCGAAGCTGACTTTCCTAATGACAGCTTTTAAAGCAGACGAGTATTTGTCTTCCTGTGAGTCAGACACATTGACTATATTGTCATAATTCATTTATTGAAATGCCAGCTTTAGGCAGCGTAAGTCAAAAGAATAATAATACAAAAGCATGTTACCTAAATTCAATATTAATGTTTATACATAGGAGGCAATTGTAGAAATGGCCATATTTTGAAAGTAAATAATCATTTTCATTACGATCATAATTGACCAATGTAATTGTATGAATCGTGTTTCTTTGTTCAAAAATCCGGAATAAAAGCAGTAGAGCTCCAAACCAAAATTTATGATATGCATATACAAGATTTGTGATGTAAAACGTAATTCTCGACATAATACTTTCAGTTGCTCGGACCATCGTATCAGTGTGAGACAACAAGGAATGGCTTGAGGAGTTTCTTCAGACACGTTTCACAACATCATCCATTGTATACAATGCTTGTTCAACGACTCAAGACCTCAAACGTAGTTTTGTACTCAATATTAAATCTTAAACGATGAAAATACAACCGTTACGGAAAATTGTTAATTTGTTACTGTTATTGCTCTTGTTGCCCATGTTTCTGCTGCAAGTAGTGTTGCCTCTGAAGTTGATGTTGTGGCTGTTGGTGCCGCCCTACTATTGCTGGGGTTGACTATAATGTTTACTGAGGATAAAGTTCATTTATTACTATTTCATTATTATTAACTTTAGATTTGTTGTTCTCACAAGACTTCACAAACGGCCTACAAACATGAAGTATGGTATGTAAAATTTTCCCTAGTTAGCGCTCTACAAGTTAACTTGTGTACTTTTATATATATACAGGCACATTTTGAATCCATATACAGATGGGATGGACACAAAGCATTCTACTGTAGCCATGTTGTAATAATAAACAACCATCTTACATAATAAGACAAATACGACAAATATCTAATATATCAGATTTTATTTGAAACTAGCTAGGAAAGCAATGATTTAGTTTTTGAAAGAAAGTTGTTTATGCCAATATTAAATACTAAAGACTCTGTTGTGTAACTTATTCTTCGACGTGTGGATAAAATGAAACGGATTAGGTAAATATGGCGACTTATTTCTGCCACTAGTTAACTACTTAGTTAACTAGATAATTATGTGGTTATCACGTTTAAGAAACTAGATAACTACTTAATTAACTAGATAATTATGTGGTTATCACGTTTAAGAAACTAGATAATTACTTAATTAACTAGATAATTGTGTGGTTATCACGTTTAAGAAACTAGATAATTACTTAATTAACTAGATAATTATATGGTTATCACGTTAAAGAAACTAGATAATTACTTAATTAACTAGATAATTATATGGTTATCACGTTAAAGAAACTAGATAATTACTTAATTAACTAGATAATTATATGGTTGTCACGTTAAAGAAACTAGATAATTACTTAATTAACTAGATAATTATATGGTTATCACGTTAAAGAAACTAGATAATTACTTAATTAACTAGATAATTATATGGTTATCACGTTAAAGAAACTAGATAATTACTTAATTAACTAGATAATTATATGGTTATCACGTTAAAGAAACTAGATAATTACTTAAGTTGACTGGATAATTATGTGGTTAACTAGATAATTATCGTGATTAATGTTCATACCAGATAAATATCTTAACGCGAAATATTGCCTGCTAGTGCCTACAACTAGTAGTTATCTAGTTTCTTTAACGTGATAACCACATAATTATCTAGTTAAGTAAGTAGTTAACTGGTGGCAGAAATATGCCACCATAGGTAAACAATACTGTTTGCAATTTGATCATTGCGATGTACAACTTAGGCCTAATATATAATTTACTTGCCACAACGGCATGTTACAGTTAATAACGAACTGCCATTTAGTAGTAATAATAAGTGATAAATAAGTAATTACATTGCATTTATTGAGAGTGTCAAACCACGTAACCAAAGTCCTTGCATTAACGCAATTAGATATCCCAATACATTATTAAATTTAATTAGTATTCGAATTGCAAGTGTACATTAACAACAAAAATTGCTCTTTATAGAACGAACATTATTCGTTGTAACTAATTAAATATTATTCGTTTAATTGTTTTTCATAGACAGTCGACACGCACTTTTGGAAATTATCAAATGTGTCTGCGTGTCAAATACGAGGGTTGTCCCATTAAATCGTAGACTATGTCTATAATAAAATAATTTGAAAGTTCCAATGCGTACAATATGGCGGCGAATATTTCGAGAAAGAGTAAATGTCAGAGACATCAAAATCACAAAACGACGTTATGACGTTGATATGCGCGCCGCATGTCCGTAAATCCTGTTATTCTTGTTAATGTTATTTCAACAACGTGTAAGACAGTTCAATATAATCTGGTATGCGAGTTGAGAAGATGCTGATAATACAACAGTGAAAAGTTTGAGATTTTTTTTAAATATTTCGCTGTTTTAGAGCCATTGTCAACGATTTAATGGGACAACCCTCGTACAAACCCTCGAAAAATCAGCACATTAATAATTTCAGTGGGAATTGTATCTTTGACGCAGTGACATACGACAGTATATTTCTTCTGTACAACAGCTGTATTAGTATAGTGGCATGTATAGGCGAAAGTGTTAAACAATGAAATAAAATATTGTCATCATATACCAGTGCATGTTTCTGCGATACCGTTAATACCACATTACATAACCTTACAGTTTATTAGGATCATTTCATCACAAACGGTCCAGGTTTCTCTCCACATCACTAGTGTACGTAGTAACTTTTAACTTTAATATGTGTCCTTAATTGAAGCATTCACACAAAGATCAATCAAAACAATGATATATTAAAAACTACAGTGCTACCTGTTTGGAATGCATACGGTAATTGCACTGTCGTAGCCTCCGATCAAATACAGTCGCAACAAGTCTTGTCAAAGGTAAGTGTCATTATATTGGTTTGCTTCTTTTCAAGGATATCCGTCGAATATCAAACATCGGGGAATGCTATGCGAAGTTGATTTGATTCCACTTTTCGGACAACGTGAAGTTGGCCAAGTTATTTTTGATTTGTGTTCGTGGCGATGATTCGTTTTAAACCATTGACGACCCGTTTATATAATTGTACTACAGATAAAAAGTTTTTGTCATGTACTCCTCATCAAATATCTCGGAAAGATAATTATGCCCCCCCCCCCCTTCGAAGAAGAGAGGGCATATTGGTTTGCACATGTCGGTCCGGTCCGTCCGTAACTTTTTCGTTTCCGATCAATAACACAAGAACCCCTTGACCTATCATCCTCAAACTTGGTCCACACATTCATCTTGGGTTCCTCTAACCCTGCAAAGTACAAATATGCTTTGCTGTATAAAATTATAATGATACAAATACGTGTTGAGACGAGAACTATGGAGTAAGCATATCATAACTGTTGTGTTTACAATTGTGGGATGTTATCCAGTACATAATGCAGGTATATTTGCATTTGAAGTAACGATTATACCTCGCACGTTATGATACACAGTCTATACAAACTATCGTAATTTGATTTTGTTCACTATCCGTCTGTATTAGGAGACCCTGTGCTGTTAGCGTGACTTTCCGGCACTTCTTTTACATTCGATGTTCATATAGGATAAGGTTATATTTCAGTTGTATACCATGTTTTCTGTAAATTATTTTCTGTTTGTATTGTAATACACGTCGATATTTGAAATTGTCAGTGTGGATTGCTATATAACTGCCATATACTATTTCTCTGTCACCGACTATAACTAAAAATATGTAAAATGTTTAATGCCTAAATAAAATGTATTGTATATACAACAGAAGAATGTAACTTTACGTCAAGCGTGTCTACAATACAATACACAAAACACATTATTTGTGTTTAGAAATTACTTTCGTAGAAATCTGATCAGCGCTACGGGAGGTGCAGTGCGCTTACTCCGCCTGAATTGTCAATCCTGAATGCCGCAACTAGGCAGCAATCCTACAATATAATACACAAAACACATTATTTGTGTTTAGAAATTACTAAGCAAATCACTTATGGTTACAAAGTTTTCTTGGCAACTCTATGGCGTGTGTCTGCTGGACTTGTTTATTATCTGACAGATATAACGTCCAGTCTGATTAGTGTGTAGTTCAGAATCTTTACAGATAATGTATTTATGAACAGCACATAGAAATCATAGCAAAGCGTTCTTGAAAGGCATCAGTCGGTGTCTCCTGGTTCGAATATTCATTGTTATCAAACACTTCACGAAGAAGGTTTATTTGCGGTTCAGATTACTGATTAGGCTGATTAAATGCGACGGGTGAAGACAACATTAATCAAACTAAACACGCGAAGAAGGCTATGTTCCGTATCATGCTTTCAAGGCTGGCTATAAAGAACATTCTGGTGATATATATTCAATATTGTCGTAACTTATTCATTAATATGTTGACAAAACATAGAACGCGTCAAAACTAAAAATAATGAATCATAAGTACGTTACATAAAGCTAACATGTTTACCATGCAGATGTCTAGATATTTGTGTTGAAAGGTGACAGACGTCTACACCATTAACCGCTTGGTCGATATTATGTGTAACACAACTGCAACTTTACATGTTACAATTAACAAACAATAGTCACTTTTCAGTGAACAAACTTACATTCATTCAACGCTTACTTTAAATGTTTTACTGTCTTATTTTAGCCTTCTGAGTATCTCCAATTAGCAACATCGTATAGATAGAGAAAATAAGTTGCTACAGGCAACACCACATGCATAAGACAGTGCCTCCCCACACAGACCTCCGGGAAAACAACAATCCATAAAACATAAAGCATGTGATGAGGCTCAAGGGTACATACGTAAGGGAACAGAGGCGCAACATACCTCAGACTATATAGAAACATACATCAAATAAGTTAAGTGTTTTTATAGCAAACTATAGGAACCACGGCATGTATGTCCGGAATGGCAATGTGTTAACGGTTATATGTATAAGAACCATTCACCATTTCACATTGTATCAGACAATATGATAAATGTGTTATATTTTACAATAGTGTACACGTATGGAATGAACTGCAATCATTCGGTCATGATTTTACAAAGGATGCTATTGGATTAAGAGTCCCCAAGTCAAGCGGATGGTGTCTCAGTGTCTAGATACCAGGCCGTTAAATAGAATTCTTCTACAACGCCCAGGAGTGTGTAGCTAGAATGATGTCCGAACTCCAAACATAGTACGTCTATACTGATTTTAATTATAAGATCCCACAAACTGCAAGCATACAGGTCTGGTTGTGTGACATAATCGCTTTAAGACAGATAATGAGCGGCACTTTTTGTGTGCTCGTTAACACCACGTGGCCCATTTGGCCCTAGTCCCATTTTAATAATTAACATCAACTCGTATGCGGGTTTCCAAACCTCTATCTGGCCGTGAATGCTATGTAATCAACCGGCGTCTGATCTTAGCTTTCTGGATTGAACTCATTCTTTCTGTCTTAATTAAGATAAACTATGATCTAGAGAAATTAACTCGGTCGGATATAGTAACTTGCCTTTTAGAGTTTATGCAAATCGAAGGCAACGTGAACATATAGAAATGGAATGTGTATGACTGCAGCTATATTTAGTAGTAAGTCGTATTAGTAAAACATCTTGGAAATCACAACTGTAAGGAAAATGACAATCTCTAATCCAGAGTTGTTGTTCCTGCAATGCTCCTACTTGAAATCTATGTTGTGACATGACATAGCTAGTCACGACGATATACTTGTATGTACATATGTATTGTGTGACATGACATAGCTAGTCACGACGATATACTTGGATGTACATATGTATTGTGTGACATGACATAGCTAGTCACGACGATATACTTGGATGTACATTGTGTGACATGACATAGCTAGTCACGACGATATACTTGGATGTACATATGTATTGTGTGACATGACATAGCTAGTCACGACGATATACTTGGATGTGCATATGTATTGTGTGACATGACATAGCTAGTCACGACGATATACTTGGATGTACATTGTGTGACATGACATAGCTAGTCACGACGATATACTTGGATGTACATTGTGTGACATGACATAGCTAGTCACGACGATATACTTGGATGTACATTGTGTGACATGACATAGCTAGTCACGACGATATACTTGGATGTACATATGTATTGTGTGACATGACATAGCTAGTCACGACGATATACTTGGATGTACATATGTATTGTGTGACATGACATAGCTAGTCACGACGATATACTTGGATGTACATAGCTAGTCACGACGATATACTTGGATGTACATATGTATTGTGTGACATGACATAGCTAGTCACGACGATATACTTGGATGTACATATGTATTGTGTGACATGACATAGCTAGTCACGACGATATACTTGGATGTACATATGTATTGTGTGACATGACATAGCTAGTCACGACGATATACTTGGATGTACATATGTATTGTGTGACATGACATAGCTAGTCACGACGATATACTTGGATGTACATATGTATTATGTGACATGACATAGCTAGTCACGACGATATACTTGGATGTACATTGTGTGACATGACATAGCTAGTCACGACGATATACTTGGATGTACATATGTATTGTGTGACATGACATAGCTAGTCACGACGATATACTTGGATGTACATATGTATTGTGTGACATGACATAGCTAGTCACGACGATATACTTGGATGAACATATGTATTGTGTGACTTGACATAGCTAGTCACGACGATATACTTGGATGTACATATGTATTGTGTGACATGACATAGCTAGTCACGACGATATACTTGGATGTACATATGTAGTGTGTGACATGACATAGCTAGTCACGACGATATACTTGGATGTACATAGCTAGTCACGACGATATACTTGGATGTACATATGTATTGTGTGACATGACATAGCTAGTCACGACGATATACTTGGATGTACATATGTATTGTGTGACATGACATAGCTAGTCACGACGATATACTTGGATGTACATTGTGTGACATGACATAGCTAGTCACGACGATATACTTGGATGTACATTGTGTGACATGACATAGCTAGTCACGACGATATACTTGGATGTACATTGTGTGACATGACATAGCTAGTCACGACGATATACTTGGATGTACATATGTATTGTGTGACATGACATAGCTAGTCACGACGATATACTTGGATGTACATATGTACTGTGTGACATGACATAGCTAGTCACGACGATATACTTGGATGTACATATGTACTGTGTGACATGACATAGCTAGTCACGACGATATACTTGGATGTACATATGTACTGTGTGACATGACATAGCTAGTCACGACGATATACTTGGATGTACATATGTACTGTGTGACATGACATAGCTAGTCACGACGATATACTTGGATGTACATAGCTAGTCACGACGATATACTTGGATGTACATATGTATTTTTACATTGTATGTATGTGTCAACAGTGGATAATTTAATATTACATGTATAATTCTATACATTAAAACACAAGATACTTACAATTTGCACACATCTACCAATACTTTCATGGACTTGAAGCAGCATTTTACATCTTAATTCGTATTTTGTTTAATTATGATAGCATCGCTATGTTATCAATAACAACATTGACGTGGTACTACAACACTTGCGATGAATTGATATTATTGTGATTTGAAGAAATGAGATTTTCAGAGTCAGTGTCCTACACACATAAATTTAGACAAATATATGATGGTCCATTTTAAGAATGCACTTATTAACTGTTTGGTTTTGTGTTGCTGTGAATTGTAATGGCTTTTGCACACTGTAAATGTGTTGCCTGCTGTAATATAACACAATCAAATGTAAGTGTACTAGGAAAAGTCATTCAATTTTAACTTTATCCAATTACCCAAGCATGTCTACACCGCACAGGTTCGTCTGAATTATTAATCAGACAAACAAAAGTGAAATAATGTTCTGTTAATGATTTTTCAGTTAATACTTATTAACTGTACATAAATATACAACAATTAAATAAATGTTAATGTACCAAACTTGCTATTCTTGACTCGTGTGTATAGTTTCCATTAAAGAGAATAATATTCCCAGCATGCCTAGCTGAGTAAGTGTTCATGCAAAATTAGTTGCAATATAATACTTACATCCTATCAAAATTACGTCAAATGCAATTAGGATTACTTCATGTATTTTAATAGATGTGGTTTTTTTTCTGTAATTTAAACACCCAAAATAATATTCATGTTGGAAAGTAGTCAGACTAGACATGGATATTTATTTGATGCATACTAACATGCTGCTGAATGGACAGTTCAATACACATACATAATATATACAGCTATATAAAGTTGTGATGGTAATATCATGGTTAATAAACATGGTAAAGAAACAACCTTGCAACAAACCTTTACAATATTATTTCAATACACATATCAAAGTGTACTCTAACAGTTATTATAGCAATCAAGTACTCAATATATAACAGTCTGATACTTTGTACAATTAAGTGTCAACCGAAAATGTCCTGGCATTCAGTTGGACATTTATGATTAAGAATTCAAATCCTAGTTTTAAGTGATTACAGAACAAATATTATTTTGTTCATTTGCAATTAAATGTGGAGTTCTTAAAGAATGATACCATTTTGATACATGCTATTCATGTTACATAATGTTGAGGTTGGTGATAAGAAGAAGAATAATTAAGTGTTGTGCAATGTTACAATTAATGCATATACGTTAACAGATTTCTCAAATCATTATTTTAGAAATGCAATTATTATTTATCAAACCAAAAAATAACCAGTACTGATAAAATGAAATACAAATCCTTTCGGGATACACAATGTTTATTCAGGTTACATACAAGGTATGCTCTACATACAACTGATTTCTTTCAATTGTTTATGTTTTACCACAATGACTACCAAACTCCCATTTCTTATCAGCTATCAGATGATTTGACCTGATCAGAAAAGAAAAAACGGCACTACACAAGATGAAGTATTTCCCTAAAAGAAATTTAAACATAAATAATGTTGACATGTCCTCTTCGTTACAAACTTTCACAATAAACAGCACCAATCTTGGAAAGAAGCGTGCTTTATTACAAACATGATGTCTTTGTCGACATATTTCACCCGCCAAGGTACTTGTTTATTAACAAGATGGAACGAAGCCCGCGGAGTAGGCGGTCTGAACCAATGCTCATTGAATTGTTTATATTTCTACTTTTTTCTACAGCTATCAAGTGACAACCAATTTACCCCACAATCGTATTTGAGACATTTAGAATTGCACATTTATCCTGCGTTAGAACCCATGAGCACTTCCGCCTAAATAGACAGGTCGCTAGTGGGTCCCTATGTAGTGAGTGAGTGTGCATGTAATAGACAGGTCCCTAGTGGGTCCCTATGTAGTGAGTGAGTGTGCATGTAATAGACAGGTCCCTAGTGGGTCCCTATGTAGTGAGTGAGTGTGTATGTAATAGACAGGTCCCTAGTGGGTCCCTATGTAGTGAGTGATTGTGGATGTAATAGACAGGTCCCTAGTGGGTCCCTATGTAGTGAGTGAGTGTGCATGTAATAGACAGGTCCCTAGTGGGTCCCTATGTAGAGAGTGAGTGTGCATGTAATAGACAGGTCCCTAGTGGGTCCCTATGTAGTGAGTGAGTGTGCATGTAATAGACAGATCCCTAGTGGGTCCCTATGTAGTGAGTGAGTGTGTATGTAATAGACAGGTCCCTAGTGGGTCCCTATGTAGTGAGTGAGTGTGTATGTAATAGACAGATCCCTAGTGGGTCCCTATGTAGTGAGTGAGTGTGCATGTAATAGACAGGTCCCTAGTGGGTCCCTATGTAGTGAGTGAGTGTGCATGTAATAGACAGGTCCCTAGTGGGTCCCTATGTAGTGAGTGATTGTGTATGTAATAGACAGGTCCCTAGTGGGTCCCTATGTAGTGAGTGAGTGTGTATGTAATAGACAGGTCCCTAGTGGGTCCCTATGTAGTGAGTGATTGTGTATGTAATAGACAGGTCCCTAGTGGGTCCCTATGTAGTGAGTGAGTGTGCATGTAATAGACAGGTCCCTAGTGGGTCCCTATGTAGAGAGTGAGTGTGCATGTAATAGACAGGTCCCTAGTGGGTCCCTATGTAGTGAGTGAGTGTGCATGTAATAGACAGATCCCTAGTGGGTCCCTATGTAGTGAGTGAGTGTGTATGTAATAGACAGGTCCCTAGTGGGTCCCTATGTAGTGAGTGAGTGTGCATGTAATAGACAGATCCCTAGTGGGTCCCTATGTAGTGAGTGAGTGTGCATGTAATAGACAGATCCCTAGTGGGTCCCTATGTAGTGAGTGAGTGTGCATGTAATTGTAAGGTTTTTCTTCAACATTGCCATATTTTCTACCACGTTCTTTAAGTCTCATTTCAATACTTTTATTCGCTTGATAAATTTCGTTTTGGAAAACTAGCAAATTAAATGGAGAGAATACGCTTTAAATTTCAGAGCATGGAATAAACTTTATAAATGAAAGACTTATGCGCAATATCATGCTCTATCAATCGACACTTTGATGTGTATGTTTTGTCATGAATTATTGACGCATATTTGAAGAAGAGATGATTTGATTGGAATATTTAATTAGACATGTTTTGTGTGAAATATTTGCAATTCTAATTATTTATAAGTAATTTATCGCAGCGTTGCTCACATTTCTGCGGTTATATTCATGTCATTATATCTCCATAATTTTTTCATTGAAAATTCATTACCCGATCAGTATTAATTCTGAGCGATCATTACTCAATGATAGCATCCTAATTATTATGTATATTGGATATTATTAGATACTTTATAACAGCGCACTAATGCTCTTATGCATTTTTGATGAATTGTAACATTTTACGCAATATGGATACAATTATCAGTGAAACGGCGATATTTTGAAAGATGATTAGACTATTGACACTTTTAATACACAAACAAAATATTCGAACAATACGGTCAGATAACGTGCTATTGTCAATTTGGGACCGTATTAAGCTATTAAATACTTCCCTGAAGCGCTATACACGTCGATTGTAGCACCGTATACAACGGTTTATCTGCCTACGCTCCCCGGGAGCTTAATACACCATCGTATAATACATAACAGCTTAAATTACATAAATAGATACAAATTACATCTTTTTAATATTCATTATTTTTATGAATGCATTAATGTTGGACAATGCGCGCACTACAAATGTTTCAAGCAGATGTCAAGTTAACCCGAAGATCTAGCTAATATTTCTCATTCCAAAGAGACATGTGCTAATTCACATTAACTCTAGTATCTCTGACATTCCAAGTCATTTGTTGTAGCAATTGCATGGACAGTTAGTGAAGCCAATTCTATTTGTAAAGAGATCAGATATGCAAATTGCCTCACCGAGTGCGACGCTCAGTCGTTATAACTGTATATTGTGCCATATGATTGGTCAGATCTATAAAGCCTGCTTCGAGGCAGCATTTGATTGGTCAAACATGTAGGTCAAACTCAATGTTAAACAGCTAAGCCGAAAAACTTCTGCAGCTTTGTACCCTATGAATGCCCGATTTTTGTAATTTGGCTGTTCTTGTGCCACTCTATTTGTCACATTAATTTGTATTTTCTTTGATCACGTATTGCAATTATTGCAGTGCCACCGTAGCAAGCATCTACACCGCATATTCGGCAGCTATGACCACAATCTACAAGTTGTTTGAAGAAACATCAGTATTACTGGCATTTATGAGACACTACAAAGGTCGGTGGCGTGTACTTACTGGATATATCGCTACTTGAAATACGTATACTTTCAATAAAAACGGAACTACCACTTAATGTGATCCATACCCCTACATGAATACTGTATAATGTGATCCATACCCCTACATGAATACTGTATAATGTGATCCATACCCCTACACGAATACTGTATAATGTGATCCATACCCCTACACGAATACTGTATAATGTGATCCATACCCCTACACGAATACTGTATAATGTGATCCATACCCCTACATGAATACTGTATAATGTGATCCATACCCCTACACGAATACTGTATAATGTGATCCATACCCCTACACGAATACTGTATAATGTGATCCATACCCCTACATGAATACTGTATAATGTGATCCATACCCCTACACGAATACTGTATAATGTGATCCATACCCCTACATGAATACTGTATCATGTGATCCATACCCCTACACGAATACTGTATAATGTGATCCATACCCCTACACGAATACTTTATAATGTGATCCATACCCCTACACGAATACTGTATAATGTGATCCATACCCCTACACGAGTACTGTATAATGTGATCCATACCCCTACACGAATACTGTATAATGTGATCCATACCCCTACACGAATACTGTATAATGTGATCCATACCCCTACACGAATACTGTATAATGTGATCCATACCCCTACACGAATACTGTATAATGTGATCCATACCCCTACACGAATACTGTATAATGTGATCCATACCCCTACACGAATACTGTATAATGTGATCCATACCCCTACACGAATACTGTATAATGTGATCCATACCCCTACACAAATACTGTATAATGTGATCCATACCCCTACACAAATACTGTATAATGTGATCCATACCCCTACACGAATACTGTATAATGTGATCCATACCCCTACACGAATACTGTATAATGTGATCCATACCCCTACACGAATACTGTATAATGTGATCCATACCCCTACACGAATACTGTATAATGTGATCCATACCCCTACACAAATACTGTATAATGTGATCCATACCCCTACACAAATACTGTATAATGTGATCCATACCCCTACACGAATACTGTATAATGTGATCCATACCCCTACACGAATACTGTATAATGTGATCCATACCCCTACACGAGTACTGTATAATGTGATCCATACCCCTACACGAATACTGTATAATGTGATCCATACCCCTACACGAATACTGTATAATGTGATTCATACCCCTACACGAATACTGTATAATGTGATCCATACCCCTACACGAATACTGTATAATGTGATCCATACCCCTACACGAATACTGTATCATGTGTCAGTACAGGGAAATGAAATAGATAATTCGACAAATCAAAGGGACATAACATGAAAATGAACCATGTTCGCTAAAACTATGCGTATGGATGCTTTCTAAAAGTTTTTCAGAAATCCAAAGAGTAGTTCTGGAGATGATAGGGATGGATAATTTCCAAAATAACCAAAGGGTCATAAGTCATTAAATCACTTAGTTGTGCAATCTGGATGATTTATGTGAAGTTTCGTAGAGGTTCGCTTCGGGAGGTGCAGTGCGCTTACTCCGCCTGAATTGTCAATCCTGAATGCCGCGACAACATGCGCAACTAGGCAGCAATCCTGAATGCCGCGACAATATGCGCAACTAGGTCAATCCTGAATGCCGCGACAATATGCGCAACTAGGTCAATCCTGAATGCCGCGACAATATGCGCAACTAGGCCGCATTTACATGTTTCACGTAAAGTTTCATCAGAATCCAATGATGTTTGGGAGATGAAGCAGATATGAAATTTCCGAAGGTATTCAAAGGGCCTAATTAATAGTTGGCAAATTCCCGAAATTCTCACTTTCTTTTATAGTTTTTAACATACCTAAAGAATAGACACATCAAATGCTGTGAACTGTGATTTTTGGTGTAAAATGTTGAAAAAAATAAAAACAAATTAAAGTTGGAATTTCGGGAGTTTGTCAATAACTGGACGAAATTTAGGTATAAAATTACCCAAATACCTGTATTTAACAGATATTAAACTGCTGTACAACATACCTCAGGTGCAGAATATCATAAAATGAGAAAGGTAATTATTTGGGTAAAATGTTAAAAACTATAAAAGAAAGTGAGAATTTCGGGAATTTGCCAACTATTAATTAGGCCAGTGGAAAAATAGGGGGAAACTATGCACAGAAAGAATATTGGTGCATTGTGTCACGGACATATAAATGGTTTATATGTCCGTGATTGTGTCATAGAAGACACCACATTTAATATACTAAAATAATAGAACAATCACATGGTGCAAATAGTGATTTTTGGTGTAAAATGGTTGAACATTTAAATCAAAATTGGAATTTCTGGAATTTGCAACTAACTTTGTCAAATTTTGCAATAAAACTACCAAAATTACTGTATTTAATCGATATTATTACACAGTACAAAATACGGAAAGTATAGAAATATTGTATCATAGGTAATGTGATTTTTGGGTTAAAACTTTAAAAAAAATAGGATTTTTTGGATTTTGCCAATATTAAAACTATGTCAAACTTTGCAAAACAACCACCAGAATTACTGTATTTAATAGATATTATATTACAGTACAAAATACCTAAAGTATTGACACATTGTAAGTCACCATTCAGATTGTGTGGTCGTTTGTTAAGTATGTCTTTAGGGGATAACATTTGCATTCATTCACCAAAATACCCTGAAATTGTGAATAAAATATGTTATAGTATACATGAAAGTATGTGTCTATCTTGTACACGTAATCAAATATTTTCAAAAAGTGAATAGTTTTCCAGAAATAATAAATTAATTAAGATTGTTTGACCAAGTGTCAATAATTGTAATTTAACATGAGCGCTGGTACATAGTCTGAGTAATTGTTAATGTAAGGACTTCCGTATCTTTAATTCCCACCTTACAATGATACAAAAGATCATCTTAACTCCATACGTCTCGATTTCATTTCCAGGCTTTTAATAAGCTCTAAGAATTTGCTGAATATTTTGCGATAATATGTATAATTTATACTTTGTACATTAACTGCAAAAACAGTTCCGTGAATGAGTTGTAGACAACACAAAACAGTTCCGTGAATGAGTTGTAGACAACACAAAAACAGTTCCGTGAATGAGTTGTAGACAACACAAAACAGTTCCGTGAATGAGTTGTAGACAACACAAAACAGTTCCGTGAATGAGTTGTAGACAACACAAAACAGTTCCGTGAATGAGTTGAAGACAACACAAAACAGTTCCGTGAATGAGTTGTAGACAACACAAAACAGTTCCGTGAATGAGTTGAAGACAACACAAAACAGTTCCGTGAATGAGTTGTAGACAACACAAAACAGTTCCGTGAATGAGTTGAAGACAACACAAAACAGTTCCGTGAATGAGTTGTAGACAACACAAAACAGTTCCGTGAATGAGTTGAAGACAACACAAAACAGTTCCGTGAATGAGTTGAAGACAACACAAAACAGTTCCGTGAATGAGTTGTAGACAACACAAAACAGTTCCGTGAATGAGTTGTAGACAACACAAAACAGTTCCGTGAATGAGTTGTAGACAACACAAAACAGTTCCGTGAATGAGTTGAAGACAACACAAAACAGTTCCGTGAATGAGTTGTAGACAACACAAAACAGTTCCGTGAATGAGTTGAAGACAACACAAAACAGTTCCGTGAATGAGTTGTAGACAACACAAAACAGTTCCGTGAATGAGTTGAAGACAACACAAAACAGTTCCGTGAATGAGTTGTAGACAACACAAAACAGTTCCGTGAATGAGTTGAAGACAACACAAAACAGTTCCGTGAATGAGTTGAAGACAACACAAAACAGTTCCGTGAATGAGTTGTAGACAACACAAAACAGTTCCGTGAATGAGTTGAAGACAACACAAAACAGTTCCGTGAATGAGTTGTAGACAACACAAAACAGTTCCGTGAATGAGTTGTAGACAACACAAAACAGTTCCGTGAATGAGTTGAAGACAACACAAAACAGTTCCGTGAATGAGTTGTAGACAACACAAAACAGTTCCGTGAATGAGTTGTAGACAACACAAAACAGTTCCGTGAATGAGTTGTAGACAACACAAAACAGTTCCGTGAATGAGTTGTAGACAACACAAAACAGTTCCGTGAATGAGTTGAAGACAACACAAAACAGTTCCGTGAATGAGTTGTAGACAACACAAAACAGTTCCGTGAATGAGTTGTAGACAACACAAAACAGTTCCGTGAATGAGTTGTAGACAACACAAAACAGTTCCGTGAATGAGTTGTAGACAACACAAAACATTCCACTGTCGAATAAATGAATTTGAAACGATTACTAATGTATCAGGGATGTAATGGCATGAGGACATGGCATGTTTGCGAGAAAGCATGTGCATGTTTTACCGAAGTACAAATAATTTTATATTTATTATGCGGGTTATTCATTTGTGTACACTGTCTTGGAAACTTGAAGTTTTGCAAGAATTCAATATTGATTTAAGAACATGTCACATTTATGTTACCATTAGTTCAAGAAGAAAATAATTACTTGTTTCACTACATGTTTCAATGTGCATTTGTTGAACTAGTTTAGGTAGATATAGCATGTCTTCATGTATTCCTTGTTATTCAGCGAATGAAATGTAGCAATTAATAATAACCGAATCTATAGATGATGATTCCGATAATGAAACTGAATATCTAGTCCTCTTATATAAAGCAGTATTACCAGCACCACGGAATAAATGAATATACTTCCAACGAGATCCCCATTATCAACTGTATCCTTCCATTTATCTATCATATATGTCTAAGCAGTCTGTACTGAATGTATTCTTACAAGAGTGAGTTGTATGTAAACTATCAGTGTTGGCAAATTGTTATGTAATTGCATTTCTACCCGCCTTACAAATATTTTGGATTGAGAATATAATATAGAAATTGGTCTATATATACTTTATTTCAGTCCAGTTTTCTACATAGATTATCACAGCTACATGTTGTGATTTTACTGGGAATACTCCTGTCCCAATAGATCTACTTTTGTTTATTAAATTTATATGGAACTGTAATAGTTACATATTTTAGAATTACTGGAACCCGTACCGTCCTCACCTATTTCATTTTGTTGTATCTTTATATGTTTTACTTCAATGGATGTATGTATGACCGAGGTCTTATATCTATATAGTTGTGACCGCAAAGTAGGCAATTCAGACTTATTCATACTATTTACGTACTCATTCATTTTCAGTTGCAGATACAGCTTCATTATTTGCAATAGAGTTTGCTGTAAGTGAATTGTTATCATAAGTGTAATTTAATGTGATAGATTATTGAATAACTATAGGAAGTAACCCTGGTTGAATCCATGATGTTATTGAGTAAAACACAGATTTGATCAATGCTTTAAACCATTTTGCATTTACATGCAATAAGAACTAGGACGGTCTAGACGAAATATATGTTTATATGTACCTAATACTGTCCAAACTTGTTGAATATACATATCTACAGCAAATATCAATAAGTGCAGACTCTGCTCGATCTTTTTGTTGTTAAATAATGAAGCCTTGAAAACGGCTTGCCATTTTTCACGGCTATCTCTCCGCCATATCTGTGCGTCGCTCTTGTACTCTTATCTTAACGAATTCTAGATTTCAACTTTACGAATGCATAAAATTGAGGTCGTGAAGTTGAAATTGTGAATTCACGAATCGAAGATAACGAATTCGTGAAATTGAAATGGTGCCTCAAAACTGCACATAATACTTAAATGTCCCTTACTTAGGGCTTTCACAGCCCGACGAAATACGTTACATTATGAAAAATACAGAATACCGAGTGATATAGGCAATCACTTTTGTTATTATGTTGTCAGTTGTCAGTGTGTTTATAGGAAAATCACCAGGAGGCAATATTTAATCTTTAAATGTAATATAATGCAAAAATCAAGCAACATTTAACGAAACAACAGAAAAGAGGCGCCATTGTTTATTTCATGTCTGTATAAATGGCTAAACGGATTGCCAAATTGACAGAAAGCTTTGAACTTTAACATTTCATTTGAACACTAGAAAGTATATCTTCTGAAAGAGAAGTATGTTTTACGCATACTAATACATCATGATTTAGGTTCTGTCGATTTCAACGTCGTCATGAACAGTATCTTTTAGTTCTAGTAATCATATAAATGGCTAAATGACAATTTTATCAAACTCCGCCAATAAACCTAACAGCCACTGTTCAATTAGTTGGTGGCAAATCACGTTATAGGTTGGTGGAGTTTAGATCATAGCTGCGACGTAAACCAACTCTGTACACTGACATCAGAGTAGAATGAACTTCAACACACAAATCCACACTACCGCCTAACATTTTTATGTATACCGTTTCTTCGTTTCTACATGTACTAAGAATAATGACTAATTAATAACTTACATATTCCTGTTGCCTTTACATAAGGTTATATATTTAAACTTTTGGGGTTATTTCGCTTTCTGATGTAAACACTTCAGCCACTGATAGCAATGTTAGTATAGTGCTGTTACATTGACCGCGAACAGGTGTATGAACTTTCAGGAAAGATTTATGTCAATTTAGGTGCGTAAAGCTGTAACTGCTGTTGGGTTTACTTCTCTATCAAAACACAACCGTGGCTTTTTCTTCATCAAGCTTACGGACAAACACGAATACACCTATTTTGAAATGTAGTGGTCCAGATAATGTATTCATCCGTTCGCGGTTAATAAAATCGCACTATATATGGCTGTTAGTTTCTTCGTACTGGATTATTAACAGTGTATAATTATGTTATTGTATGCTTAATGGTTAATTGCTCTTTTGTTTAATGATAAGTTACTGCCTACGTAGTCAATGTGTGTATATTTTCTTGGCTTCTTCCGCGATATAAACATCCACCCCTTAAGCGTTGTCTTCCTTGTTGTCCCCCTACATTCTGTTGGTTGTGTTTGATGGTCGGGTAGACCATTTCTTGCTCCCCTATGGTCGGGCAGACCATTCCTTGCTCCCCTATGGTCGGGCAGACCATTTCTTGCTCCCCTATGGTCGGGCAGACCATTCCTTGCTCCCCTATGGTCGGGCAGACCATTCCTTGCTCCCCTATGGTCGGGCAGACCATTCCTTGCTCCCCTATGGTCGGGCAGACCACTCCTTGCTCCCCTATGGTCGGGCAGACCATTCCTTGCTCCCCTATGGTCGGGCAGACCACTCCTTGCTCCCCTATGGTCGGGCAGACCACTCCTTGCTCCCCTATGGTCGGGCAGACCACTCCTTGCTCCCCTATGGTCGGGCAGACCACTCCTTGCTCCCCTATGGTCCGGCAGACCATTCCTTGCTCCCCTATGGTCGGGTAGACCATTCCTTGCTCCCCTATGGTCGGGTAGACCATTCCTTGCTCCCCTATGGTCCGGCAGACCACTCCTTGCTCCCCTATGGTCGGGTAGACCACTCCTTGCTCCCCTATGGTCGGGCAGACCATTCCTTGCTCCCCTATGGTCGGGCAGACCACTCCTTGCTCCCCTATGGTCGGCAGACCACTCCTTGCTCCCCTATGGTCGGGCAGACCACTCCTTGCTCCCCTATGGTCGGGCAGACCACTCCTTGCTCCCCTATGGTCGGGCAGACCACTCCTTGCTCCCCTATGGTCGGGCAGACCACTCCTTGCTCCCCTATGGTCGGGCAGACCATTCCTTGCTCCCCTATGGTCGGGTAGACCATTCCTTGCTCCCCTATGGTCGGGTAGACCACTCCTTGCTCCCCTATGGTCGGGCAGACCACTCCTTGCTCCCCTATGGTCGGGTAGACCATTCCTTGCTCCCCTATGGTCGGGCAGACCACTCCTTGCTCCCCTATGGTCGGGTAGACCACTCCTTGCTCCCCTATGGTCGGGTAGACCACTCCTTGCTCCCCTATGGTCGGGCAGACCACTCCTTGCTCCCCTATGGTCGGGCAGACCACTCCTTGCTCCCCTATGGTCGGGCAGACCATTCCTTGCTCCCCTATGGTCGGGCAGACCATTCCTTGCTCCCCTATGGTCGGGTAGACCATTCCTTGCTCCCCTATGGTCGGGCAGACCATCCCTTGCTCCCCTGTTCCCATACATGCTTACTCTTGTTCCTCCTCAGTCCCTAATGCTTTGTAGACTGTTGTTTCCCTAAGTGTGTATGTGGCGTTTCCGGTCACAACTTAATCTCTATTGTAAACATTTATATTTTGCCCATGGTATTCACGCAAATCGACTGTTATTATATATATATATATCTAATGACTAAGAATATATTCAGATTCTGTAGAGAAATTCCGTAAACCATATTTAAGAAAAATTAAACGACCAAAATTTCACATTCAGTTGGTTATAATACAACTTTTATTGTATCAACGCATAGCTGCAAAAAACATAAACTATTAAGATCTTTTGACGAATTGATTAAGTATTTGTCGTATTGTTATAGAATAAATTTTACTCAATATTAACCAGAACACTGCTAAATTCCTTCAGGAAACGACTTAAACAAAGATTGTTTTCTTTCAATTTACAAAGCAAAACATTTTCCCCAAATTAAGACATTTGCAGTCTGAAAAGTGGCACAAGTTTGATTAATAATAACATTATGGACACTTTCAGTAATGAATATCGTCTGACAAACAGATTAAATGAAGATCAAATTTTAATGACGATTTCGAAATCGTATCGAGTACCACACAAGATATTAATCAGTATAAAGGATATACGACGGAGATTTACAACATCACACAGAAATAAAAATCATGGGATTGAACAACATAAATACAAACAGATTAAGTGTAGATGAAGAAGAGCTGGACAAAGTTGAAGATCGTTTGTTATTTAGCGAGTGTAGTCGATTGTATTGGTGAGGTGAAGGACGAGTATAACATCATACTTGGCAAGGCAGCAGAACAATTTAAACGTGAGGGAATATCTGGAAAGATGTCAAGAAAAACAAAAACTATACAAAAGCAATGTAAGATTAGTACTTTTTTATGCCACACAAACATGGAGAAATAACAGCGAAATAAAAAGCAGACGAAGAGGTTTTATAGGAAGATGCATGAGAATAATACTAGCTAGGAATCAGATGGCAAGAGCTACGAGCAGACGGGTTAGCTATATGGGGGTAATGAAAAGAACGAGCATAGGAGATATCAACTCAGAGACAAAACGCAGAAGGGGGATATATCTAGAGCTCGCGTTGGGAATTTGATGAATAAAGCATTGCTAGAGGGGCAGTAGGAACATGGCGAAGGTCCATTGAGACAGGGATACTGAGATTGGAAATACCTGGTATAATATGGAGAGACGGGAAAGACGCCAGTGGAGAGATCGTGTTGCTGCCCTATGTCTCACGGGAAAGACGCCAGTGGAGAAATCTTGTTGCTGCCCTATGTCATACGGGAAAGACGCCAGTGGAGAGATCTTGTTGCTGCCCTATGTCATACGGGAAAGACACCAGTGGAGAAATCTTGTTGCTGCCCTATGTCATACGGGAAAGACGCCAGTGGAGAAATCTTGTTGCTGCCCTATGTCATACGGGAAAGACGCCAGTGGAGAGATCTTGTTGCTGCCCTATGTCTCACGGGAAAGACGCCAGTGGAGAAATCTTGTTGCTGCCCTATGTCATACGGGAAAGACGCCAGTGGAGAGATCTTGTTGCTGCCCTATGTCTCACGGGAAAGACGTCTGTGGAGAAATCTTGTTGCTGCCCTATGTCATACGGGAAAGACACCAGTGGAGAAATCTTGTTGCTGCCCTATGTCATACGGGAAAGACGCCAGTGGAGAGATCTTGTTGCTGCTCTATGTCTCATGGGAAAGACGCCAGTGGAGAGATCTTGTTGCTGCCCTATGTCTCACGGTAATGACGCCAGTGGAGAAATATTGTTGCTGCCCTATGTCATACGGGAAAGACGCCAGTGGAGAGATCTTGTTGCTGCCCTATGTCATACGGGAAAGACACCAGTGGAGAAATCTTGTTGCTGCCCTATGTCATACGAGAAAGACGCCAGTGGAGAAATATTGTTGCTGCCCTATGTCATACGGGAAAGACACCAGTGGAGAGATCTTGTTGCTGCCCTCTGTCATACGGGAAAGACGCCAGTGGAGAGATCTTGTTGCTGCCCTCTGTCATACGGGAAAGACACCAGTGGAGAGATCTTGTTGCTGCCCTCTGTCATACGGGAAAGACGCCTGTGGAGAGATCTTGTTGCTGCCCTATGTCATACGGGAAAGACGCCAGTGGAGAAATCTTGTTGCTGCCCTATGTCTCACGGGAAAGACGTCTGTGGAGAAATCTTGTTGCTGCCCTATGTCATACGGGAAAGACACCAGTGGAGAAATCTTGTTGCTGCCCTCTGTCATACGGGAAAGACGCCAGTGGAGAGATCTTGTTGCTGCCCTATGTCATACGAGAAAGACGCCAGTGGAGAAATCTTGTTGCTGCCCTATGTCATACGAGAAAGACGCCAGTGGAGAAATATTGTTGCTGCCCTATGTCATACGGGAAAGACACCAGTGGAGAAATCTTGTTGCTGCCCTATGCCATACGGGAAAGACGCCAGTGGAGAGATCTTGTTGCTGCCCTATGTCATACGGGAAAGACGCCAGTGGATAGACATTGTTGCTGCCCTATGTCTAGACATTCAGGAACAAGATTACGTAAGTAGATAATTTGAACGAATCGTGAACTGAATGTTTAAACAAAAATGCCAGCAAATGGATGCTGTGAAAGGGAAACATCCCTGTATTCAACATGATGAGCTGTTAAATCAAAACAGTGTTGTATTAATGTGTCTGAACCATTATTGCATGTCAACATGACACTCGAATATTACCTTTTTAAGACAAAATGTATTAATCGATTTAATGTCATAGTTTGTAAAGTTGTTGTTATGTCTGACGAAAGTTAGAAAGAATGGCACTGCGAAGGTATCGTGGTATCGGCTACGCACATCATGTGCACATACGGAGTTATATCTTAGCTGCCTTTATGAACACACCTATGGATTCCTACCATGAACTTGTAAAAGTATAGCACTGTTTGTTCTTATATAAATATCAGATGGCTTCCTGTGTGACAGTATGAGGGTAATAGTATTTTTTCGAATGTTGACAATATGTACTGTCACACTGGAAAGCCATCTGATATATATTTTATTATATCGAACAAAATATAAATGAAAAAAAATCAACACTACTAGCTCTAACTGTCTGTTTACATATTTCAACGGACGTCCAATAAAAGCGTGGGAATGATATTGTCGTTAAAATGACGTTGACGTCATTTCCTCCGATTGTAAAGATGGCGGACGTTACCAAACAAAGACAATGTAGACGCTGTAGTATTTGTTTGTTTACCATTTCGAGGGTTAACATAATATGCTATCACTTTCCATGGGATCTGATATTTATGTTATTATACCGAACAAATATTTTGATATTAAAATATAAAACAATAAAGTCACTCGGACTATGTGAATTTCCAGTAGTCTATTTTTAGACCCACGCGAGGGCAAACACTTTATGTCACAGGGTAAAAACGTTATGACACAGGCTAACATTACGGATTTGCTTATATAGCGTGTATATTTGAATTGTGCATGAACAAATCACGTGAGGTATAATAATATAAAATATTCCATCATGAAATATTTGATACATATCGAATGGGAAACTATTAAAACCGAGTCGAGACCTATTAATTTGATTAAAACATCAATGCATTGAAACTTAACATTGACAGATATGTGTAATTCAATGCTTTGTTAATCACTCTCTCGATGAATTTGTTAATATTGCAGTTTTTTGTTTTTAATGATTCAATAATGAATGACGCTAATTCGTAATGGGATTACTTTTTCTGGAATTATTTCATTTAGATAATGTTGATCGAAGTATTTCAACATTGCATCAGCCACAGCTGGTATCACAGTGGTGTTCATATTTCTTATGACATATTATCTGCTTCTGTGTTGTCTAATGAATAAATTCATTGATCAATATCAATTTCAGACGTAAGCGATCACTTCGCAGTTTTGGCATTAATTTAAAAAGCTTCTCCTCTCCTATGGACATTTTTTGATATTTTATTGCAATTCATGAAAGCATTTGTGCATTCATAATAAATGTGTGATGTATCAGTTCTGTTAAATGCAACACATTAGCAAGTCCCGGATCAAATTATCATCGATATGATGACATTTGAACAGAATTAGTCTCTTGATAATTTTTTATCTGATTGACATAGGAGGCTCATACAAGGCGACCGAACTATTCTGCTTGCAGTATTAATGAAATATGTAGAAGTGTATATTACATAATATTTCCGCTTACAAATGTATGGTAACAGACCTTTTATTCCAAACAGAGAGTATTCAACTTTATTATGAATTATTTTAGCCATAGTTCTTTGTTTCAGGACTTTCTAAATGCATTTTGGAGAAGTTGCCGGCTCCTTGTGGAAGGGTAAGTTAATACTGGTAAGAATTCAGTCCAGGAAAAACTGGTTAGGTGAACCGGCCGCCGTATATAACTGAAATATCGTTGAGAAACGGCGTTAAACCCGATGAAACAAACATCTAAATGCATTTCCTGGTACGCTCTATTATTTATACAATCTGATAACACTAAACACCATACATGTTTGTCTAAAATCATTTGACAATTAGTTGTTATGTAAGGAACTTAATAACAAAATGTGTGATGGTAAACATCATTAGCTGTATTTTTAACGTTTATATTTCAATGTAGACGTTGGTTGATTGGACTGTTATATCGAGGGTTCAGCGCAGGACTATCCTAACTCCTATGTATTTATATAGAAGTTGTGATCGTCTTGGATCGAACCCTCGATATGTCATGTGGAAGTTATGATCATGTGAAAGGTGTATAGCCCCAGCAATAGAAAGGCCGTTACTGATTGATGATCAATGAAAAAAAAGTATTCAAACCTTTTCTCCATATTTCTTAAACTTCTTAGTAATAAACATCGTTCTATGCAACACCAAGCATTAATGAAACAACTGAAACCCTAAATTAATGAGTAAGTAAAAACCACAGTTAGTATCAAACATGTAATCCACACACAAACATGACCATTTTCTATGATCTGATATAGTCCTTGCAAACAGTTTGCTCTATTTCATTTTCTCAAAGGCTTCGTTAATCATCTGAATATCTGTACTTATAATCGAACATTTTCTTTCGTGCCATAATCGCCTAGTAATATCGTCCTTATGAGGTGTGACACATTTTCCCATTTCTATGCTCCATGAAGAAAGTTGATATGTCAAATCATCATCATTGGGATCGTAAGAAATGAACTTGCCTACATACCAATTACCATTGTACATTGCCACCTCATAGCTACAATCGCATTTGCCCTCAACTGATGTTACTTTACTATCACCAGTACAAAGTTTATCTGAGTTGTTTTCTACTTGAACTGATATGTTCAAAATTGTGCATTCAGTAGGTTTTTCATTAACAATAATAGCTTCAATTATATATTGTAATTTGATTCAACAAAACAGTGTGTCATCCAACCGTTACACTTCGACTTTCGCTGTCCATTCTCAATACAATTTTCGCAGACGCACGTATGTACATATCTTTTGCCGCTCCTTATAGGCTACTGTATCTCTAGACTTTCTTTCTAGGTAAATATATCCTGGGTACATTAACCCTATCTCTATCATAAAATGAGATGTTTGCCAAGTTTGTAGTTTCAGGTGTCGCCTGAAGCGTTTGTTCTGTTCTAATTCTTTGTCAAATGAGTTTTAACTACCGTAATGTCTGGCTTTACTCAATACACAATTGCGCTTTGTATAAGCTAGACATGTAATTCACATAATGAGCTATTTTGTATAGTTCCATATTTTGACACGAGAAAAAACTATTTTGGTGTTGACAACACAGTAAACAGTTTTCATGTTGTTTGTATATGAAGTAAACTTCAAGTAAAATAGATAATTGTGTTTGTTTTATTTCTTCAATAGAAGATAGGGTACGAAAAAATATGAGTACCGTATTTATGACAACGTATATTAATACTCACAGAAGAAATCCATTCAAATTTAGATATGAAAGACACGGATATAAAAAAATGCTAAACTTTAATCGTATTTGATGTCAAAACCTTGTGATTTCATTACATCTAAGGACTACGGTATCCTATCAATACTTGCACTAAATCTTTATATTTCCACGATACCAGAAAGGATAAATATGGTAGAAATAATACTATTCTGCAAACACTCGACAAAATACGTATATGACACTACAAAATACAAACACTTTAAACAAATTAATGATTGACAATAAATCATATCTATTTTTTTGCAAGGAAAGTAGGACAACAATTAAAAAAAAGATTGGCGGCGCAATTTGAATGATAAGATTTGTTGTGGAACATGAACACTTGCCGAGATGTTACGAGTGCTGGTCACTCCATATCCAAAATGGATATCAGGAAAGTTTTTACCTAAATTCATTGGATTTCGGTAAGGTTACGTACACCTTAACAAATCCGTGTCAAGGTTACAAACGTTGTTCGGTTAAAGAGAAGTTGATTAAGCGGTTAACGTGAGATTTGATTTGTTGACACAAAACTGATATACAAATAGCAAATCCATGTTTTTACGGCTGCGCCGAACACTAATTAATGATAATACACAAAGTCGCTCACAACTTGGATATTACTACAAAGTACTTTTATACGTCACAGCTTTTTGTTTTAATGCAATCAATAAAAAAATACTCGAATGAAAAAAACCCGAAACGATATTTAATGCTCGCAAGCTGCAATCATTTAATGGATGTGATTTAATACTGGCCATATAATTTTAAGTCCGGTTTTATCCAAGAAACAGACAAAAATAGCGGTTATTTCTCCAGCATCGTTTCAAGGGAAATAAAAATAAATTACCACTGTGCTAAGGAGAAACAACAAATTGTTTCTGTTCCATTAAATGCGATTATTTAAGTAAATTTCCAATTGAATGACCTCATTCAAATGTTCCCATGGTTGTCCTTAAATGTTGCATGGAAGAACGTATTTCAATTACATTAATTGTTTGAGGTTATTCACATAATGTTACCAGTCCTACAATAGTCAGCTACTTAGTGACTCTAAAATTAATATTCCGCATACATTCCAACCATGATGGGTGACTCGATATTTGAAATCCGTAAAAAAAAATGTCATGATTTATATGCATGTATAAATCAAATATCTGGTTTAAAATATCATTCTCACTTTTATTCTTCTGATTGTTTACAATACAAGGTCAACATCGCCCAATCAACAAACACACAACATCGTTGTTACAGTATAAGTCAACATCGCCCAATCAACAAACACACAACTTCTTTGTTACAGTACAAGGTCAACATCGCCCAATCAACAAACACACAACATCTTTGTTACAGAACAAGGTCAACATCGCCCAATCAACAAACACTCAACATCTTTGTTACAGAACAAGGTCAACATCGCCCAATCAACAAACACACAACATCTTTGTTACAGAACAAGGTCAACATCGCCCAATCAACAAACACTCAACATCTTTGTTACAGAACAAGGTCAACATCGCCCAATCAACAAACACTCAACATCTTTGTTACAGTACAAGGTCAACATCGCCAAATGAACAAACACACAACTTCTTTGTTACAGTACAAGGTCAACATCGCCCAATCAACAAACACTCAACATCTTTGTTACAGAACAAGGTCAACATCGCCCAATCAACAAACACACAACATCTTTGTTACAGAACAAGGTCAACATCGCCCAATCAACAAACACACAACATCTTTGTTACAGAACAAGGTCAACATCGCCAAATCAACAAACACACAACATCTTTGTTACAGTATAAGGTCAACATCGCCCAATCAACAAACACACAACATCATTGTTACAGAACAAGGTCAACATCCCCCAATCAACAAACACACAACATCTTTGTTACAGTACAAGGTCAACATCGCCCAATCAACAAACACACAACTTCTTTGTTACAGTATAAGGTCAACATCGCCCAATCAACAAACACACAACTTCTTTGTTACAATACAAGGTCAACATCGCCCAATCAACAAACAAACAACTTCTTTGTTACAGTATAATGTTAACATCGCCCAATCAACAAACACACAACTTCTTTGTTACAGTACAAGGTCAACATCGCCCAATCAACAAACACACCACTTCTTTGTTACAGTATAGGTCAACGTCGCCTAATCAACAAACACACAACTTCTTTGTTACAGTATAAGGTCAACATCGCCCAATCAACAAACACACAACTTCTTTGTGACAGTATAAGGTCAATATCGCCCAATCAACAAACACACAGCTTCTTTTTTTGCGAAATGCATTGCCATTTGTAGTGGACTGATCTCATTTAAAAGGTTAACTGCACAGCACAGAGACAATTGTCATCCTGGGGTAATTTGGCTAACATTTCTCTTGTCAAATACATCTGCTAATACATATCATATCGACTATCACAGGCAAGCCCAAGCAGCATTACTTAATTAATTAATGGTGTCTTAGATATGTTTTTGACGTTTTATAAGTGCCCACGAGTCAATGTGGACTAGGTGATCAATTTATTGCCATGCAACAGAACGACGTTTGTGGTGTTAAGAACGAGTAAGACATTGGCAATTATAAACGACGACGTTGGTGGTTGTAGTATTTACGTGGATTACATAAGTTCTTAAATGTTCGTTCTGGTCACCCGAATAAAAGGAAAATGGCACACGCAGCTAATGTTTCTTACAAACTGGCCGGCTATGAATAAAACTGTGTATCACGTGTCGGACGGAATGAACTTTGTCAACTTACACCATAGACGTTGTTTATTGATTTTCAATGGTCAACTTCTTTCTCTTCAACACAATGATTTGTTACTCTCGGTTGCATGATTGGCAATCGTTCTGCAATAATGAACATTTTATATATATTACGCCTCTCCCAAAACGTTTAACACCGTTGAACTATTGGCTTTATGGAGTAGTACATAGTACATGACGGACATATTTACTAGTAGCAATTACGTACATTCAATCTCACTATAATGCACCGTATTGTTGAGGAGTGTAGGTGTGTGAAACGAGATAGTTCGTAATTAGTAAACTTTCAACATTCATTATTCAAACGTTTTCGTCATTTTCTTATTCAACTTTCGTCATTTACTTATTCAACTTTCAACATTCAACTTTCACAATTTGCTTATTTAATGTTTTCTTTCCTTGTATTTATTCATTCAGCTCTGTAAATTTAACTTCCGCCATTTACTTATTCAATTTTCAACAAACAACTTTCAACATTCAACTTTCGTTTCATTTACTTATTCTAGTTTTGACAATCAACTTTCGCAACATTTATTCAATTTTCAGCATTCAATTTTCGCCTATTTTTAAATTTGTTATTCCAATTTTCAGGGTCCGTTATTAGCATGGTTTGTTTTATGCATGAGATTTTCACGAACGCGAGAATTCTAAATATATGTTCATGTAATGAATTGTAATCACTATTAAACAGACCTAAGTAATGGGAAATGCAATTTTCCGTCATCGTTCCGTAGTATATCGACGATTTACGGAGACGTACTTTTGGTTTTATTGTCATCCTGTCTGTAGATCGGTCGATTGGTTGTTCTGTCCAATATACAAAATATGTAGTTTGTGTGGCTAACTACCTCTTCAAGTTTCAAGGGATTGCAATTTGATAATACAAGTACCATGATACATGATTTGTAGATGTGGAAGACACAAATTATTTGCTGTGCATTCATCAAAATGTTTTAGAATTCTGTCCCTTTGAACTGAAGTCTCCTTTTAGAACACATGTAGCAAAATACTTTAGTGTTCAATGGATTGCATTGAAACTTGGTATATAATCATCATAATGGTACTGTTTACTTCTTCTCCATCCATCCCTCTGACTGTCTATACCAATTAATTGTATACAATCGTGTTAGCTTAACTCCTCTATTATTTAAAATACTGACATAACAAAGTGTTCTTGATAGACTATTGTGAAAGGTAAACTATATGTCAAAGTGATGTCTGAGATCTTCAGTGAACCCCTTGCTGTCAGCACTTTCAGTGCTTTGATTTAACAAGTGGGAGTTTTGTCCACGCGTAACATGATTAATCAGTATATGCATTGCAATAGTTTGTAGTAAATATGCCTTAGTCAATATAGCAGCACTATAGCAACAACACTGGATTAGGCCCGTTCAAATATTTTATGTTCAGATCGACCAAATTCATCTTTAAAGGTATTTTCTTGATAATGGTACATATATATATTTGCTACTAAGTATGTCTATTGTTTATTTCACCCGTTTCGCTTAGTAAAGCGTGCAATATTTGGCAACGTATTACA
This sequence comes from Mactromeris polynyma, assembly GCA_032209605.1. Taxonomy (NCBI): domain Eukaryota; kingdom Metazoa; phylum Mollusca; class Bivalvia; order Venerida; family Mactridae; genus Mactromeris; species Mactromeris polynyma. The sequence goes on along the minus strand of JASFXZ010000002.1, from coordinate 26,582,831 downwards.
TGACAGTTGCATAGTGATAAAGGATATTGGTCAGCTGATGACTCTGTTCTTCTAGTGAAGCGTATAAACATCGATTTATAAACAGCTAGTCATTCTACAAGACGTGTCCGTATTTGTTAAGTTTTTTTAAGTTATATGATATGTTAGAAAATATGAATAATACTGTTATACTCCCTTGAGACTTTACAGAGCAGATCCAAAATTTATACTTGATTCAAAATGTCTACATTAATAATAATTTTTATGTCTATTGGTAAAACAAAAACTTCTCGGAACTCTGATACTGTTCACTACACAATTCACTGCATGTATTCCTTTTACCCTCCTCTCCGTTTGTTCAAAAATGGTGAAATTAAATATTTGGTGATGAAAATATTTATATTTGGAGTGTGTCCATGGCAGCTGGCTCGCAGTTGTCCTGTCTTTCCTGTATGATCTACATTGTTAGATATACATGTATATTTTATAAAAGAACAACCTCCAGTTGAGACCGAACGTTTCTATCCTAGTTTGGTATACATTATGTGTCCACAGTTCGTAATGTCCTACGAGTGCATACACAAATCACGGAGCTAATGGAATAAGGTTAGGTAGTGTGCTTTTGTTTTGTATACAATTATTTATTTTACTTCGATTGAGAAAAAAGTGTTTACACTTTTGAAGACCGCTATCTGGGTTATTGAATGATATTCGTGTTTGTTTCTGGGATGGTGGATCGCGGTTTAATTTTTCCAAGGCGGGAACTCTGACCTACGACGGTCTGATCAGGAGTCCTTCTGCTTAATAAGTCTCAGACAAATAATGTCATTTACAGTTTTGTTTAATTTAATTATTAGGAGCTATTTAAATATTGTATCATATACTGCTGGAGCCAACATGTAAGATTGAGTCATCAAAAATATGCAGCCATTCGTTTCCTCATAGAATGTTGAGAGTTGAATATATATTCTTTATTTCCTCCAATAAATGAAGAGCATTATATATTTACACAGCATATAATAGAAAAATAAATGGGGCGAAAGTTGAATGTTAAATAAGTAAACGAAGCTTGTTTTGGATATTGAAAGTAGTATTAGCAAAAGGCGAAAGTTGAATGATGAATAAGTAAATGGAGCGAAAGTTAAATGTTGAATAAACCAATTGGAGCGAAAGTTAAAAGTTGAAAGTTTATAAACCAATAAGGAAAATTGAATGTTGAAAGTTGAATAAGTAAATGAAAAAAGTTCAATTTACCTAATCAAATGGACTGTAAGTCGACTGTTCAAAAAGTTAATGGAACGAAAGTTGAAATGGAATACGTAAATGACGAAAGTGGAATTTTGAATGTTGAAGTAAATAATAGATAAATATTGAAAGTTGAATAAGTAAATGACGAAGTTGAATGTTGAAAGTTGAATGTTGAAAGTTGAATAAGTAAATGACGAAGTTGAATGTTGAAAGTTGAATGTTGAAAGTTGAATGTTGAAAGTTGAATAAGTAAATGACGAAGTTGAATGTTGAAAGTTGAATGTTGAAAGTTGAATGTTGAAAGTTGAATGTTGAAAGTTGAATAAGTAAATGACGAAGTTGAATGTTGAAAGTTGAATGTTGAAAGTTGAATAAGTAAATGACGAAGTTGAATGTTGAAAGTTGAATGTTGAAAGTTGAATGTTGAATGTTGAAAGTTGAAAGTTGAATGTTGAAAGTTGAAAGTTGAATGTTGAATGTTGAAAGTTGAATGTTGAATGTTGAATGTTGAATGTTGAATGTTGGAAGTTGAAAGTTGAAAGTTGAATGTTGAAAGTTGAATGTTGAATGTTGAAAGTTGAATAAGTAAATGACGAAGTTGAATGTTGAAAGTTGAATGTTGAAAGTTGAATAAGTAAATGACGAAGTTGAATGTTGAAAGTTGAATGTTGAAAGTTGAATAAGTAAATGACGAAGTTGAATGTTGAAAGTTGAATGTTGAAAGTTGAATAAGTAAATGACGAAGTTGAATGTTGAAAGTTGAATAAGTAAATGACGAAGTTGAATGTTGAAAGTTGAATGTTGAAAGTTGAATAAGTAAATGACGAAGTTGAATGTTGAAAGTTGAATAAGTAAATGACGAAGTTGAATGTTGAAAGTTGAATAAGTAACTAGCTTCACACACTAGGAGCTTCTACCACTTTTTTCTCGTACACGGCCTAATAAATAAATTTGATTTTCAAAATCAGCGATCTTTCCAACGCTTTTGCAACACCCACGGATGACGTGCTTTTTTCCAATGAGATTTCAAGTTAAAAGTATAAGGGATGACATGTCTGTCATATACAATAATTGAATTTCGCATAAATTAGGACAAATGAGACAGGCGGGAATATTGAAGAAAAAACAGTTGAAAAATACGCCACATCGAGACGTTCCTGACGCAAGTTATCATTTGATCCGTTTGTATTGTTCACGACAGAATACAGAATACCTCAGTAGTGCATGCATTGATGTCTTCTCATTCTATAAAAAATGCAATGTTGAACATTTGAAATAACTCCAATGTAAATTGTACTAGTCTTGTTATTGGTATATCATGTATCACATGTTATTGATTATAACACCCAAATGACACATTATTAATCAATGGTGTTCATATAGATAATACAGTCCGACAAATAATGGTCTGTATAATTATGATAATCGCATTTTAATCTATGAAAAAACCAATTACTTTCAACACAGACTGCTGAAAGAGAATAGCATTAACGCTCTCGCATGAGCATTGTCTGTCATAAACATACTGAATACACCCGAAGAGCGTTACATTGTTATATATATTTCAGTACTGACCTAGTAGCGAACCAAACAGAATTGCCTTTAGTCTGCACCCATACTAAGAATACACAAGACACTGGAAACTAAACTACTTATGTAGACCAAACAAAGTACTGAAAGTACTGACAGCCGGGCTAACTTGATTGATTGAAGATGTAGGTTTTAAATGCATATTGCACAGATAAGGTTAAGTTATTTTGAAACTTCATTAAGTTTTCAATAAAAAATCAATCGGACCAGTGACTTTAGGTAAACAGGCAAAGTATTTTATATATCGCAATATGGTCAAGTCCCTCCATAGATAACAAGACAAACTGAAAGCTGAACTAGATTGCGAGACTTGATCTTTCTTCTGGATTTAAATTGCTCACAAAGGCTGGATGTTTTAGCATTCATAGGCTTTGTGCAAATACCTTGGACGATCAAAAACTGATAAAGTACTACATAGTTTATCAGAAAGGATGTCAGGTAGAATATCTCATCATGTTGGTAGATGTACTGTGCACGTTGTTATTGTGTGATAACGCTTCACAACCCAACACATTTCGTGCCCGTACCAAGTCGGGCGATCTGGACCATGTATTGTCCATTGTTGTTTCTTAGTTTCCTTTAGCAAATGGTGGTACTTGTATTAATTGAAGTACAAGAAAAGGCCATGGATAAGTATGTTACACTTAGTTCAGTTTTGACATACTCATGCAGCTATGACTTAAGTTCAAGATCAACATACCGTATTCTGAGTTAAAGATCAATTTACAGAACATTACTACGCTTGTTTATGTTGTTTTTTCAACTAATCGAGAAAGGCCGATTAACATCATATTCAGATTTGTATAATGAAAATCAAACACATTTGATACGTTTTATTTGAAAGACTAAGTACATATTGACAATAAAATGAAAGTTGTTACGCAATAGTTGATACGACGATGCCGATAGCCGGGAAACGCCTTTGGTGTTAGCCCGGCTAAAAATAAACAAGAAGCATTTTGTTTTTAAAATACTAGTATAAATGTAACTTGCAATTGACAGCATCGTTAACCACTGAGCGACCACTACTGTCGCTTGCGTTTGTTATATAAATGTCCTGAAATAATTTAAACAGGTTTTAAAAATTGCATATATCAAAGCGAGGTCATTCAACATACAAATGCAGTCAGGGTGTATATTAAAATCGTAATATTTCCGACCTGATAGTTGGAAAATAACTTTTTCTATTTATGATAGTAAATGTAATAATGTAATACAAATCACGATGCACTCCCTGTCATGTTTCGTCTTGTTTATAAAACGTACTTAATAGAAAATGTAGACTTTCACAAAGCTATCTAGAGTTTAAAAAGTAAGCATGCATGTGCGCCAACATGCACCCATCATGCAGTTTGTTCGTCTCTAACAAGAGACAAACATAAACAAACCCACAAAGACGACTCCACAACCCCCTGACCAATTAAACGACTATCCCTTAGGACTATACACTTCAGTCAGTTAATGAAACAAAACTGACACCTTATATTCAACTGCTAAATAACTCGTGAACGTCTTTGAGGGAATTGCCTTGTCAATATATTAGTGAACCTTATGTTCAGAAATATAGCAGTGTATGCGATGTATTTCAGTGGGAAGCTTATGCGTGAATCTAACAACATATTGTCAAAGTTTCGTGACAACTGGCCGTATATTTATGTATAATCAAAACTATCATACCTAAGTTTTTCTTTACCTCACAGTAGTAAACACTCTGGGCATATTTTACAAACGATTCGTAACAATGTATAAGCGCGATCCTTTACTATGGTGGCATATTACTGCCACCAGTTAGCATGATAGCGTTCGCGAAATAATTCGTGTTAACCACTTAATTAAGCCTGTTTCTAGTTGTATGATATTTATCTTACCAAAAATTTATCACGAGTATTAACTAGATAGCTAGATAATTATCGTAATAATTAAGTGGTTAACACGAATTAATTCGCGAACGCTATCATGCTAACTGGTGGCAGTAATATGCCACCATACTTTACACACTCTCATTTAACTAACATTATTTATGAACGTCTAGTTCCCTGCGATGCCGTCATGACATAAGAAGGATGAGGAAAAAACGAAACGACAAATTGACTTTGAAGATATATAAATATCACATGTAGACTGTTGCATTATTTTTGGATAAATGGCAAAAATGACAAGAAAATGGCAATTCAGAGCTGTGGGAAAACATGAAGTCGTCTATATTCTCTCGGGTTTATTGTAGAGAAGAGAACATCACGAAGTGACTCTGTCATGCAGAGCTATCGACGTATCAGTTAGGATTTTGAGTAATAAGTAGGGATGTCAACGAATATTCGAATCCTGTTTCACTATTCGAATATTCGGAAAAATATACTTACTAAAAACTTGATGAAGAAAAAAATTGTCGTTCGTTTGTTTGTTTATTTATTTGCCGACCCTGATTTGTGTAAGAGAGTAATAAAGGTTGTTGTTGTTGATATATAAGAGCTTGTAAAAGTGTCATTGTGTATATTGGATGGGTGCCAATATAAGTGTATATCGTTGGGGGTAATGACGGTTTGTCTCTATGGATAATCCGTTAATTACTGACCGTGTGTAACCGTTGTGTAGTCCATAGTGTCAAATAGTTGGAAATAGGTGTCTAATCGTCGGTAATTTTGTTGTTGACGAAAGGTGTAAAAAGTAGGATTTTAAAACCACCGACAGGGACTTGAATTAATGACGTGCTTTTTAATTAAGGAATATCAAAGCTGGGACTGAGAAAAAGAAACATGCCGAAAAAATGGGGTGACGGGAAACAACTTAATTTGCATACTAATTTTTCACGTTTTGTTTGGTTCGATTTTTAATTAAGTACTCAATATTCAAAAATAGCGTGGCGATGCATATACTTAGAAGACAACTTTAGACAAATGTTTTTTGTCTCGGCACTTCACAAAGATGTTCATAAACACGAATATTGACATTCAGATGATGATCTATTTACTGCAATAACTTCATACGTCCGTGTCTTAACTTCCGGTGAAAACGAAAGTAGAATACACGCAGCACGTAAGGAAATATGAATTTAAAACAAATTGTCTAAGTTCTGACGATCGAATATTCGAATACCTGATTTGCTATTCGTTGACATCCCTAGTAATAACTTCTTAATTGTGAATTGTTAAATTTCATGACCGTGCATTCATTAATTAAGGTCATACCAATGTGGATATACGTTTAGCGTACTTTCTCGGCAGTCTGATCGAAAAAAAACAATCAAAAACTGTCACATATCCCCGGTAACCATGTTAAAACATAAGGAAATTGGCTCATATAGCCGATAACACTGTCAGATTGCAATGCACGGTATCAAAACAATCGGAATGAAGCGATCGAGTTTTCCCTCATACAGCGCGAGAGAAGTTTTCATTAGCAAAAGGTGGGTGTTTTCGTGATGCAGAACCCAGCCTCAGTTTGTAAACTTGATTAATGTGTGACGCGAGAACTTTTATGACATTCGCAAGTCACTGCAAGAAATATAGAACATGACATTTTCAGTTTGTTGCGTGAAAAAAACTCGAGGGCTGGAGAAAAAGCGAACATTAAGAGGTGAAGTGAGTGCGTTAAATCATTGATCCATCAAAACGTTCACTACACACCTCAGTGCGTTAAATCATTGATCCATCAAAACGTTCACTACACACCTCAGTGCGTTAAATCATTGATCCACCAAAACGTTCACTACACACCTCAGTGCGTTAAATCATTGATCCACCAAAACGTTCACTACACACCTCAGTGCGTTAAATCATTGATCCATCAAAACGTTCACTACACACATCAGTGCGTTAAATCATTGATCCATCAAAACGTTCACTACACACCTCAGTGCGTTAAATCATTGATCCACCAAAACGTTCACTACACACCTCAGTGCGTTAAATCATTGATCCATCAAAACGTTCACTACACACCTTACAACCAAACCGGCACCAATCGAGATTTCATCAGTAACCGTTATAATTTTATTATACAGTTTGCTGCATTGGCGTCTGATTAACCTGTCTCCCATTAGCTGATTTTACTAATTTTTAGATGGATACTAGCTAATAACGATTCGTTTATTTCCTCCAAGTTGGAGAGCAGAACAGTATTATACAGTTTTAACAAAACAAAACAAACATTATTTACTAATATCAACGGAACAAATATCAATGTATATATGATGAATGTACACGTAGTATATTCCTGAGACTAGGGATTAAATATTTTCAGTAAAATTATTACTCGAATGGTTCAAGAAATGGGTAATAATAAGGTTACATGAATCAAAGATTTATTATGTAGGTATGTATTGAGAAAAAAGGTCGAATACTGATGCCAGGGCCACATCTGAATTCAACCTAGGTCGTTATTCAATGCTGATGCCCGGGCCACATCTGAATTCAACCTAGGTCGTTATTCAATGCTGATGCCAGGGCCACATCTGAATTCAACCTAGGTCGTTATTCAATGCTGATGCCAGGGCCACATCTGAATTCAACCTAGGTCGTTATTCAATGCTGATGCCAGGGCCACATCTGAATTCAACCTAGGTCGTTATTCAATGCTGATGCCAGGGCCACATCTGAATTCAACCTAGGTCGTTATTCAATGCTGATGCCAGGGCCACATCTGAATTCAACCTAGGTCGTTATCCAATGCTGATACCAGGGCCACATCTGAATTCAACCTAGGTCGTTATTTAATGCTGATGTCAGGGCCACATCTGAATTCAACCTAGGTCGTTATTCAATGTTGATGCCAGCCCCACATCTGAATTCAACCTAGGTCGTTATTTAATGCTGATGTCAGGGCCACATCTGAATTCAACCAAGGTCGTTATTCAATGTTGATGTACAATTGCTGTGCCAATTTCACAGCAAGGCAATATTTTGCAGACGCCAATCCACTTCTTTGCAGCGCGAAATGTATGGAGTTATTTACTGAATCAGAGAACTACTTAAGATCTTATTTAATATAAATGATTTACATAACAAAGATTATCGTTTGCAACAGATATGTTTTTTTACAGAAAACCATAACCACGGTGACAAATTATGATTAAGGCTTCTCCAGTTATCTGGAAGTCATTAATAATTTCTTCATTCTAAGCAATCATGCAAATTGTTTGATTACAGTCTGATCACAAGAGAGAAGACAGAAAGAGGGATAGGGGAGAGATGGAAAGAGAGTGGAGAGATGGAGAGAGAGAGAGAGAGAGAGAGGGGTGGAGGAGGGAGGGAGGGAGGGGGAGGAGAGAGAGAGAGAGAGAGGGGTGGAGGAGGGAGGGAGGGAGGGAGGGGGAGGAGGGAGGGAGTGAGAGGGAGGGAAAAGGAGAGAGGGAGGGGGGAGAGAGGGGGGATATATATAGCGAGAGCACTCATATTTAAAATTAAGATTGAACTTTTATAGAAATCATGATCATCGTAGCTTTTTAAATAAAACTATAAAGAAACACACAATAGAGACTTGTATTAATTTACAAAATCCAAACGGCGTCTTAGAAATACATTCGAGCAGGCAGAGTGCACTACGGCATACAGCAACAAATTTAATAGTATTTTCGTCCCGTAAGTTCTGAAATCACGCCGTGTTATGCTTCGCATGCTACTTGGAATCAAATAGTTTTAGACAATTCATTAGGTTCTTTAATGAAAACAATCATAGCATTAATAGAATAATTGTATTATATGAATAAGTTCCTTTCTAAGATCGAGAATGTTATCCACCATGCAAATTACCTATAACAATCACGTAAAAGTGCAATAAACGTTCCGATTCGAAACATATACGTAACTAGAAATATGTCCATAGGACAACATTATATGCCCCCACTGATCGCCTTTGTCACAAAAGCAAGGGTCATTTTTTTGGCCATGGCCGATGAATGTGATTCAAATAACCAGGTGCACTGTAGTGCCACATATAGGCCGTGCCGAATTTAGGCCGCGTACGATCTTAATGCGGCACACTTCGCCGCATATAGTACACGCACGAACTAAATGCGGCGAAGTGCGCCGCATTTAGTTACGTAAGCTTAATGCGGCGGACAAGTGCATCGGCGCCGCATTTAGGTCACTTCTCTTTAAAATGTTTTACTGAAACGAATATTTGAATAAGATAACAATATATTTTTTTTTAGAAAAGGACATATACTGACTTATGCATCATAACCAATGTTCCTTAACCACTGTCGGTCGAATGATTTTTCCATGAGTTATGCCCCATTTATGTACAAATACATTATAGTAGGCATATAGATTTTTTTCAGCGCTTCGTCTTTTACATTGTACATTTTGTGGATTTTGACGAAACCTCACAGAAATAATAAGTTTAAACACATTTTAAACACATTCGTTTGATTAATTGCTAACGCACATGGTGTTATCTGTTGAAATGATGATAATAATAATAATTATTATAATAATTATTACGATAATAATGATACTGATAATGATGATTGGTGTTCAATACCATAGTTGGGTTGAAGCCGAAGTGCGTTCTACAGAGCACATTAAGTAAGTACTCAATTTATCATGAATCCCCTTCTAGCGCAGTCTATTGCACAACATTACCAGTCCGAAGGTGGCGGTTTGATCCGGGGGTACTACTTTCTGCGGTTGTGGTGATGTGATCAAATAATATGTTAATGGTTATTCGCTTTTTACTGCTCGAAGTTGTTGATCGGGTTTAAATCAAGCAACACTATACCAAACTATTTTATTTTAGAATATTTTTCAGTTGATGGTCGACGATCATGTATCGATTATCGGTGACCATTGGTCGATAATCGGTGATCGTTGATCAATGATAGGTGATAAATAGTTGATAATCTGTAATTGATTTATAAATCGCAGATCGATTATCAGTGGTCGTTAATTGATTATTTGTGATATATGACGGTGATCGATTATCGGTGTTAGGTGATCGCTAATTAGCGATCACTTTTTGATGACTGGTGTTCGATTATTGTTGATAAATTAATATTGATCAATAATCGATAATGTGTAATGGATTATCGGTGATGATGATCAAATGTGATCAATGATAATGTTTATGATAATGATGATGACTTTAAATAGGACAATACATAAACTATCTATATGCGGCATGACCATGCCCTTTCGCCGCATATAGTTCGCCTCGTTACGACCTAAATGCGTCACGCATTAAGATCGTACGCGGCCTAAATGCGGCACGGCCTGTATGTGGCACTACAGTGCACAACTTCACATGCTGATAACCATTCAAGGACATTTTGATGGCTGTAGCTGGAATACATTTTCAGTTCTGTGTTACACAAATTATTGATATATCTTCATCTTACAGAGTGTTTCATATTTTATGTTATAATTTCAGCTGCTAATAACTTTTGTAATACTACACAAGTCAATGAATAAAAACAATTGTTATGTACGGGAAAGAATACATGTGCAACATCAAAAGTCTTTACAAATAACAAAAAAATGACCAAACCATCAAAAACAATGAAGTTTGCATGGCATATTTGAAATGACGTCCATTATGACGTCGCACTGCATCCAAACGCTTCTTAAAGTTCTCAGTCACTGGATGGGTTGTTCCCCTGATTGCGTGTGCGATAGAACATTTCAGTTTATGTGTAGTAGTTGGGTGTACTCTGTAGACCCGATCCTTCAGATAACCCCCAAGGACAAAGTCCAGAGGGCTAAGATCAGGATGGTGACCAAGGGCGGTCAGTCTTCAGCGATATAACCTGAGTGTCAAAAGTCTTTTCCAGCCATTGTAGGACACGATGTGTTGTGTGTGGTGCTGCACCATCCTGCTGGAACTATGCACTTTCAATATTGAGTCCTCTCCGGCGAAGTCCTGGAACGAAATGTCGTTTCAAAAACTCAATATATATTTTATCCCTAAAGTTTAATTTGAACTGAAGATATTGAGTACAAACAGATTTTTGATCTTGGCCCCAGGCGTAAAATTTCACATGTAGCTTACATTTTTGTGAAGGTTTATAACTGTCACTAAAATACTTTTTGAGATAAGGGTTACACTAAATTCCATATGCCTAAATTCTTTTGCATCAAGGGCCATTTCTACTCTGCTGCTGGACACAGTCACACACAAAACCCGAAATGCACAACTGCACATGCTGGTAAACATTCCTCTTAAGTTTCAAGACTCTGGCTCATATACTTATCTCAACAGCGTTGACAAAAGCAACCATGCTTCATATGCATTTTTAAGTAGGTCAAGGGTCATAACTCTATTCTTACTGAAAGCAGCCACAAGCTTTATCCCAAGTTCACAACTTTTCATGTTGGTAAACATTCCTGTAAAGTAACATGACTCTGACCCTTATACGTTATCGTAGATATGCGCGATACAAGGCTGCATGCTTTGCATGACATATTTGCACAGAGTATAGGGCCATAACTCTGCACTCACTGGGTACAGCGACGCACACAATCCCAGGTGCACAACTTTACATGCTGGTTAACATTCCTGTATCGTGTTGTAACTCTGGCTAATATACTTTTGGAGATATGCTCAACACAAGATATCATGCTCAGTAGGCTATTTTTTAAACTTAGTTAAGAGTCCTAATTTTGCACATATTAGGCGAAGTAACACACCACAAAATGTCAGGTCAACAACTTCACATGCTGCTTCACACTTCTGTAAAGATTTGCGACTTTGGCTCATACACTTCTGGAGATCATGTGCAGCTTTCTGGGATATATATCGATAATGAACTCCCTTGTTTAGCGGCTTTGTTAAAACCATTTCCTCCAAATTGGATTATCTCCCTTGCACGCGAAAATGATAAAATGTCAAAAATGGTCAATAATCAATAATCGATATTGACCCCATGTTATTACCGAATTACTATAATTTAACATCGCCTGATCATTCTCGTTAGCGACTAACTTATCCACCCCGCTGTGTTTAGACAGCATGTTGTAATTGCCTCGGGCTGTAAGTTTTACTGTTTATACTCTTGGAGTGTAAAGAACAACAATGACGAGCGACACAATATTTTGTGACGGATGGAAGGACGGACGAACAGATGGACGGACCGACAAGGGGAACTCTGTATGATGCCCTTTTAGAGTGGGGTATAAAAAGCCACTGGAGATGGTAACATTGTTCATTACAATGCCTTTGTCACTTCTTGTATATACATACACTGAGTCTAAGACAAAACTTGACCTGTTTCCGGGACCAAAATCGCACATTACACATTAAATGTAACCAAGATAAACACCAATTAGTATGCAAATTATTCAGTTTTATCGCAAAACGCTTCAAATCGAGCAGCTGAATACGATGTTTTCATTTTTTCTATATGCTAAATTCGAACAGACGATACCAGCTTCATAGCTGTATTTCGCTAATAATATCGATTTGTATCGTTTGTATAATACATCTAGACATTCATGGTCGTTCAAACGTTAAGAAATCCTAGAGAAACATCGAAATTATGAAGTGAACTACTCACCTGTCTGATACGCTTCATTCTGTCGCAAAAGCTACACATCGTGTTGTATACGAGAGACTGTTCATACATTGCTTTGTTTGTTTCATCGTGTTTAACGCCGTTTCTCAACGATATTTCAGTTATTTAAGCGGCCGGTTCATCTAACCAGTTTTTCCTGGACTGAATTCTTACCAGCACTAACTTACCCTTCCACAAGGAGCCGACAACTTCTCCACATGTGGAGGAAAATCGACATTTTTGTCAAATTTTCATGGAAGGGTATGACCTGCCGCGACCGGGAATCGAACCCAGATCGTCGGGTTACAAGTCCTGCGCACTAACCACTGGACCACGGCCGCGGCTTATATATTGCAAGCCACTGCGTACAGTGTTGATATTCTTCATTGTATAAATTAGTTTTCGATCGTTCCCAGACTCGTGTTAGCACTAAAATAATTGAATGAATCAGCACAGTGATGTTATTATACTTATGCAATGTGACCTTTATTACCATTTAGTCTAGTTCTATCTCACGTGTTGGCGTATAATACCACAGTATAAGACATTATTTCTGTTAATTACACATTATATTGCTTTTTGGGGCATTTAATGGATAAATATATCGCTTAGTTGAGCCAAATGAGGACACTACGTCCTACGTGATCATATGACTTTTGTCAATTTTCCTGATTGTAACCATCTCACGGGCTTTGCAAATCGCATCACGTGGAGCTAATTAAGTTAGAGCGTCATAATCAACATGTAGCTACTATATCGAAGGATGAACGTTTCATTATATCAAGTTAGTCTCGAAACACTCCTCTGCTCTTAAACAACATATACAACAATGAATATCTTACTACATATAGAAGCAAATATACGCAAGATAAGAGTCGATGGAATGATTATCCTATCGTTATAAGCAAAAGAACATAGATTGATTATGAATTATATATGTATACTGGTGTAGAACAGCAAATGAAATTTGTTTTGACGATCTATACATGAAACATAAATCAACACCGTAGTGATGGCACCATGAGAACACCGTAGTGATGGCACCATGAGAACACCGTAGTGATGGCACCATGAGAACACCGTAGTGATGGCACCGTGAGAACACCGTAGTGATGGCACCGTGAGAACACCGTAGTGATGGCACCATGAGAACGCCGTAGTGATGGCACCATGAGAACACCGTAGTGATGGCACCATGAGAACACCGTAGTGATGGCACCATGAGAACACCGTAGTGATGGCACCATGAGAACACCGTAGTGATGGCACCATGAGAACACCGTAGTGATGGCACCATGAGAACACCGTAATGATGGCACCATGAAAACACCGTAGTGATGGCACCATGAGAACACCGTAGTGATGGCACCATGAGAACACCGTAGTGATGGCACCATGAGAACACCGTAATGATGGCACCATGAAAACACCGTAGTGATGGCACCATGAGAACACCGTAGTGATGGCACCATGAGAACACCGTAGTGATGGCACCATGAGAACACCGTAGTGATGGCACCATGAGAACACCGTAGTGATGGCACCATGAGAACACCGTAGTGATGGCACCATGAGAACACCGTAGTGATGGCACCATGAGAACACCGTAGTGATGGCACCATGAGAACACCGTAGTGATGGCACCATGAGAACACCGTAGTGATGGCACCATGAGAACACAATAAATAAAATACAAAAGTATGTATAAGTGTTAAAACCGTTCATCGCAATGTTAACTTTTCTTAAATTGTGAGTGGGAATTCTTAGTAGTACTAAGTGTTATATATGTGACACTAACCCATCAAATGTATCACATAGTTATAGCTAGTACTCACTCGCACACAAACAGTATGTAGAAATTACCGGTTATTTGCTTCAACGCTACCTATTAGTGGTTACTCGGAAAATAATAAAAAACCGCAAGAAAAATAGCAAATACCTTAGGCCTACCCTTCGTCTATCTCGTACCTTGCACATAGCACAGCCATCAATCAACGGAACAGCCATCAATACAGCAGGTTTTACGGGGTGTTGAAAATGAGAAAAGCTTAAGGATCCATTTTCTATTTTATTAGGCGTATGGATAAGAGATTACATAAAACACACTCCACGGGGCGGAAACTATATATCAGTCTACTGTGATTGGGCGGAAACCTCTCTCTTAAGCATGTCCAACGTATTTTCCATTAGGTTTCAATCTAGTACATTGCTTTTGAGATTGTCAGACGACATTCAATAAAACGTTATGACTTTTAGAAATACCTTTTCAACAGTGATATAAGTTTAAACACAGTTACACTATAAGTTTGAACATAGTTACACAGGAGTATATAAGTTTGAACACAGTTACACAGGAGTATATAAATTTGAACATAGTTACACAGGAGTATATAAGTTAAACATAGTTACACATGAGTATATAAGTTTGAACACAGTTACACAGGAGTATATAAGTTTGAACATAGTTACACAGGAGTATATAAGTTTGAACACAGTTACACAGGAGTATATAAGTTTGAACACAGTTACACAGGAGTATATAAGTTTGAACACAGTTACACAGGAGTATATAAGTTTGAACATAGTTACACAGGAGTATATAAGTTTGAACACAGTTACACAGGAGTATATAAGTTTGAACACAGTTACACAGGAGTATATAAGTTTGAACACAGTTACACAGGAGTATATAAGTTTGAACACAGTTACACAGGAGTATATAAGTTTGAACACAGTTACACATGAGTATATAAGTTTGAACACAGTTACACAGGAGTATATAAGTTTGAACATAGTTGCACAGGAGTATATAAGTTTGAACATAGTTACACAGGAGGATAGGAATGTAGTTGGTTCGTGAGATCAACATTTCCAGTTTTCTGCATACATTTTAAGTAATAAAAGATAATGACGTTATCCAGCATGAAGTATATAACAGCATTAAGAACACTCGTAAACACACTAAAAATAAACAATCTTTGATTGGAAATATTTGTGTTTCAAAATAAATGGGTTGTACGGAAATAAAATATAAACAAAATTCTAGCTATGTGATAGTAGTAATTTCTGTATACATATCTTTAAATGCAAAGCAGCGTAAAATAATTATGTAGCTCTACGCAAAATAGTACAGTTCGATAAAGTAGAGCTATAGTATTTAATTGTATGCAAATATGTATAATCTAGTTAGCACTTATCAAATACCATGAAATCCCACAAGAGTCTGTATCGTTAAGATCGTTGTAATTTCATAAAATATGAAGATCATATACAACTGGATTATTGCCACACACAATCTGTATTAGATGTTTTCCGTGGAAAAGCATACTATAATCCATATATAATCAAAGCACTGAAAGTGCTGACCGCAAGGGGCTAACTGCGGATCACAGACGTCACTTTGCCATATATTTTACCTATCACAATAGTCTACCAAGAATACTTTGTTATGTCAGTACATCTATATTAAATAATATAGGAGTTAGATAACAAGATTGTATACAAAGAATTGGTATAGACAGTCAGAGGGATGGATTGAGAAGAAGTAAACAGTAGAGCTACCTCATTTTTGATTATATACCAAGTTTCAATGCAATCCTTTGAAAACTAAAGTATTTTGCTACATGTGCTCGAAAGAGAGACTTCAGTTCAAAGGGACAGAATTCTAAAATATTGAGATGAATGCAGAGCAAATTTATGTCTTTATTAAACTGCATTGTAATCCCATGAAAACTGAAGAAGTAGTTAGCCACACAAACTATATACTGTGTATATTGGACAGAACAACAAATCGACCGACCTACAGACAGGATGACAATAAAACAAAAAACATGTTTCTGTAAATCGTAGATATTCAACGGAACGATGACGGAAAATTGCATTTCCCATGATTTCAATATACGTATAATTGTTCTTTGGATAAATTATATGTTGCACCGTTTTATTGTTTACGTATCTCTGCCTACTGCTATCGTCCGCTGCCTCATGTACACTATTTTATACTATCGTCCGCTAGCTTGTTTTCAGGCCACTTCACGCGTGATACGGCTGTGGCGTAGGCAGACACTTTTTTCTGTAATTTGCAATATTTAATCAGTAAGTTTCTTACATTTAAAAATCCGTTTTCTAGCTGATAGCGCAAATGCTTACCGCTATTATTAGACTAGGATTACTTTCTTCAGGAGTATGTAGAATTTGGCGGTTCAGAATGGAATACTTGGGATGACTCATCCGATGAGAGTCCGCGGATTTCGCCTAATATAGCAATTGGCTCTGACGAGCCCCTTGCTAAAACAAACATATACATGTATATCCATATCTGCGAATAAAAAGTACATGTTGGTTTGGTCAGTTTACAAGATACACAACACTATTTTAGCCACTGTACCATAGTTTTCACTACTATACATACACAACACTATTTCACTTTCAGCCACTGCACTATAGTTTTCACTACTATACATACACAACTCTATTTCAGCCACTGTACCATAGTTTTCACTACTATACATACACAACACTATTTCAGCCACTGTACCATAGTTTTCACTACTATACATACACAACTCTATTTCAGCCACTGTACCATAGTTTTCACTACTATACATACACAACTCTATTTCAGCCACTGTACCATAGTTTTCACTAATATACATACACAACACTATTTCTGCCACTGTACTATAGTTTTCACTACTATACATACACAACACTATTTCAGCTACTGTACCATAGTTTTCACTACTATACATACACAACACTATTTCTGCCACTGTACCATAGTTTTCACTACTGTACATACACAACACTATTTCTGCCACTGTACCATAGTTTTCACTACTATACATACACAACACTATTTCTGCCACTGTACCATAGTTTTCACTACTGTACATACACAACACTATTTCTGCCACTGTACCATAGTTTTCACTACTATACATACACAACACTATTTCTGCCACTGTACCATAGTTTTCACTACTGTACATACACAACACTATTTCTGCCACTGTACCATAGTTTTCACTACTATACATACACAACACTATTTCTGCCACTGTACCATAGTTTTCACTACTATACATACACAACACTATTTCTGCCACTGTACCATAGTTTTCACTACTATACATACACAACACTATTTCAGCCACTGTACTATAGTTTTCACTACTATACATACACAACACTATTTCAGCCACTGTACCATAGTTTTCACTACTATACATACACAACACTATTTCAGCCACTGTACCATAGTTTTCACTACTATACATACACAACACTATTTCAGCCACTGTACCATAGTTTTCAACTCTATTTCAGCCACTGTACCATAGTTTTTACTACTATACATACACAACACTATTTCAGCCACTGAACCATAGTTTTCACTACTGTACATATACAACACTATTTTAACCAAATGACAATTTAACAAGAGAATACAAATTGATATATATATACATGTATGTAAATTATATGCATGTATATAAATGAATGAATAAGTTTACGTACATGTTTACAGAAACCTACTCCAAGTTATACAGACGCTTTCAAATCGAAATAACGCTGTACTACATTGGATCTGTGTTTTTGTAACGATTATTTTTCAAAACCTATCTACCAAACAGGGAACATGCGAAACATATCTTCCATACAGGGGACGTGCAAAACCTATATACCAGCCAGGGAACACACAAAACCTTTCTACCATACAGGGGACGTGCAAAACATATCTACCAGACAGGGAACACACAACAAAACATATCTACCAGACAGGGAACACACAACAAAACATATCTACCAGACAGGGAACACACAAAACCTATCTACCAGACAGGGAAAACACAAAACCTATCTACCAGACAGGGAACACACAAAACATATCTACCATACAGGGAACACACACAACCTATCTATTATACAGGGAACGTGCAAAACCTATCTACCATACAGGTAACACACAACAAAACCTATCTACCAGACAGGGAAAACACAAAACCTATCTACCAGACAGGGAACTCACAAAACCTATCTACCATACAGGGAACACACAACAAAACCTATCTACCAGACAGGGAAAACACAAAACCTATCTACCAGACAGGGAAAACACAAAACCTATCTACCAGACAGGGAAAACACAAAACCTATCTACCAGACAGGGAACTCACAAAACCTATCTACCAGACAGACAAAATGTCGATACAAATATACTATGAATCATCGACATCTTTCTTGGCACTGCAATAATAGTGCTATGCCGGGACTCTATATGTGATGCCACCAACACAATGACCACAGTGGGAATACGAGTTCAGTCTTACTTACATTGCCCTTGGTGTCGGTGTTCATGGCATGGTTATTCTTACTCATGATGTACTTTATTTTTAATTACGTTCATGTTTGTTTTACGAACCATGCACTATGCACAACCCTTTACCATAATATATATTTCCGTCTATAACTAGATTTATGATCAAATCAATAAGAAATACCCATACTAATCGAATGAACCATTATTTTGTTTTATACGTCACCACTACTTGCTGTTATACCTTCAGATTTTGTCCGAAAACCAAACCTCCTTAGCACTCTAAACGTAGAACCAATTTAGTACGACTAATATAATTGCAAGACTCGTTTAGCGTGATAAAATGAAATCAAACTACGAGACTATCATCAAGGGAAAGCACAGTGACGTGTTTATTGGCGTGGTGTGGTGTGATTAAATGCAACTTGATATCCTAATGTTTTGCTAACCGACGATAAATATGAACAGAATTGTTCTAAAACATTTATTTAAGTAGATATATGTATGATAAAAGTATTATCGGCAAATTGTATTAGTACGAATATTAGTATGCCTTTGATATAAAACGCACATAAAGTTATGTTGTATTGTTATTCGTATTTTACAGACGTAGCTTTCAGTTTCAACCAAAGCATAATTGATGTAAGCGAATACTTTAAACCAAACCTGCCCGAGTTGCGTTGTCATTTACTAATTATAATCCATAAACGAAAATGGACCACGATTTATATAAAAGTATCAATATAAAGTACACGTGCTTTTACATTAAAGTACCATGTTGTTTGAACAATCGTATCCCTTGATTAAGTTCAAATGCATTACGTATAATTATATATATATGGTGAAAAAAATGGCATATTTGTTAAGAGAAAACGTTTGATGCATTATATCTTGCTAATCAAAGGACAATACTTTTTTACTGACAGTTCCAAGGCTGTAATTCGCTATATGATTGTTGTTTCTGTTTGTGTTATGAATGTTTTATGTTTCCCTTTCCCCTATGCAATTCTGTCACTTTATACAGTGTTCAGAGTGTTTCCTGACCAATTTTGACCTATTGTGGCCAGTTGTCTTGAATTGTCCTGTGAGCTTTTCCATCCATTAATTCCCCCCTCCCCCTCCTTTTACTGTCCACTTTGATTCTCCTAATTATTCCTTATGGTCTGTTGGGCCGTTCCTTGTGCCTTTGTTCCTTAATATGTGTACAGTTTGACCTCCTTAGGTGCGTTATGTTTTGTGGATTGTTGTTTTTCCTGAGGTCTGCGTGGGGAGGTATTGTCTTGTGTATGTGGCGTTCCCCGTAGTTACGTATTCTCTCTGTTTTAGTATCCAGAAATTAATATGAACCGTATTATAATACACTGAAGAATCTGTAGAAGCTGTAAATAATGATATAAACTGTACATTGTTATCACATCATCAACAGCATGAACTGGCTAATGCAATGGTTCAATAAACGTCACACTACATTGAAATTACATTAAGTATACTTCATCCTGCAATGAACTGATTCTTTCTATTTCTACCTGAACGTTTCCGACTTGTGCAAGAAACAGAAACTACTGTGTTGTATACTCCTAAAACAATGGAAATGTATGTTCATTTTCACACAATGTGCAATAATTGAACTGAAATAAGTTCAGCTATCTAGAGAATACGTTTTTCCTTTCTGATCCGCATATAGCACTTCCGTCTTGCTATTCATCCGAAAAAATAGAATAATTGACGTAGTACGCTTGTGTACCGCTGGGACACATGTCAGGTTAGCCAACATGTCCACAGGCGTTCACAATTAACTCTGCATATCCCCACACCTTATTGTCATTACCAAATTTGATATCGACGATATGATGTGTTTGTTTTACAAGGACATCACATACATCATACACATGGTATAGAACACACTAGTTATGGCAACATAGGAATAAATATTTTTCATCAAACATAAATACATCTATGCATCGCTTGTGTCAATACTGCGTTTTGTTAATTGATTGTGTAGAAATGAGGTGATATATGTCCAGATTGATATTGTATTGTTTCATACATATTCTGTAAAATGATAAAGTCTGCAGTACGCACAATTCTCGCTCACAAGCGTCTGACGCGTCACATGAAATAACAACGTTTCATAATCTATACAGATAACTACACTCAACTGGGCGGAAAAGACCAGACATACATGTACAGATGAATAGGACCAATGAGTGAACCAAACTAAACAGATAGTTTACGGTCTTTGAACTAAAATCGAAATATGATCAATTATATTCTGTTTCACTTGTAATAAATCGATAGTATTAAGTTTATGAAGCCACCTTAAAGTGCATGTTTTATGAACGTAGATAAATTGATATTTTGCTAATAAAAAACAGGTTTAGTCAATACAGTGATAGAATCAGTAAAACATCAAGCCGTATTCCAAGTGGAAACATATTGAGTGTAAGAAACGGATGAAGTATGTCTTGTATTGTAAATGTAATCAAGACGGCTTGAATAATTCTATTAGAAAATGAATTACAATTATATTGAAGAATTTCTATTAAAATCTCTAGATAACGCGTTTATTTCAACTCCGAGCAATTAACTCAAAAGGATTCCTTTGATTTTCTATTGTTTCCATTTATTCCTGTTTAAAAACAGATATGTGCATAGTACCAACATACAATTGTTCAGTGTTGATAGAGCTGTTGTGAATGCACCGTCACGTTTCCTTAGAGAAACAAATGTAGCTCCAATGTTATTTCTCTCAGATTGTTTTAAAGCGGCCTAAATATAGATTTTAGAGATATTTCGGAACTTGATGAGTTAGAATTTATTATATAACTGCTCTATGGAGACTTAAGCCCCGGTTACAACCGGCCGTACACCGGTCTGCGACGGGTCTACGACGGATTTCACAGAAAATCAGTGCGCACGATTTTTTAAGCCCGCATGAGCACGCAGGCCACGGCAGGAGGCTGTTGGACATGTCCAACAGTTTCTACGGTTGGCTACGTTTTATCGTGAACGCACGTGCCACTTGTAGTCATCGCAAGGAGGAGCATGGAGCTGCAAGTCCATCTTGCGGTGACTGAATTAAAGGTTTGTTACTGGCACCACATGCTTATTTATTCTGCGGTAACCAACTTACGTGCACAGTGCAAACGAGGCAGTCGTGTCTAATCTAAAAGAACCGTAGGGATTTGCCCACAACGTTCGCCGTACGGGCCCTTGCGGGTGTCTTGCAGCGTCTGCACGAAAATACCAACCTAATACCCGCAAGTTGAACGTACAACCACGTGCAGGTGACGTGCAACTGACATACGGTAAGGTGTGTTCTGCGAAATCCGTCGAAGACCCGCCGCAGACATGTGTAGGGCCGGATGTGACCGGGGCATTAGAAAAAAATCTTTCAAAACGTCAAATATCGATGGTTTAAAGCGATATTTCATTATTTTTCCCTTCGCAGATGCTACATGGTAGTTTCCGACCACCCAAATTGTATTTTATTCCACGAATAAGTTTCCATTAAATTTCCTATTGACGTGTTTCTAAACCGAAAGTAGCCTATTGTAGAGGCCAAAACGAAAGTAGCATATAGTAGAGGCCAAAACGAAAGTAGCCTATTGTAGAGGCCAAAACGAAAGTAGCCTATTGTAGAGGTCAAAACAAAGTAGCCTATACATAATTAATTACATAAACTGTGTAATGGCACTTCAACAATTACCAGTATCATTTCCATTGACACGTCCTTCCGGACATTTATACGTCAACGCGTTTGTTTTTTGTACATATAACAGTCAGTAGAAATAATTACTATAACTTTTATTCATTGTAATGAATATACATCAACAGCTTTCCTCATCTTGTCAGAAATGCATATGTATGTCGAAATTTTGAAAAAGTATCAAATTGATTGTGAATCTTGATATCTCCATTATAAATATGTATATCCGAATGTCGCTGATCATCTGCATTGTAACAACTTTGCCTTGCACAAATGGCGAAAATCATTGGCATCATAAAAGTCATCTCCTCAACGACACATTTGCAGTTCTTACTCTGTAAAACAGAAAAATATGCATGGTAATTATATATGGATAACAAACTCTTAAAATGTGAGTCTGAATGATAAATCAAACCCCTTACGGAATATGGGGCATGAACATGTCGTCGGTCTAATTCCAAAGGGTCGTAAGTCCATTTTTTGAAAAAAATGAGTGTTTGGTATCGTTGGAATCCTCTTTTCAAGCTCTACAGAATGAGCTGATTTACAATCATATAGAACTTATAGTTTGAACGTAAAATGCAATTCCAATAGGGCGTAACTCGCCTTCGCGTCAAAACGTTATTTCCAAATGGACGCAACTCATCAACCAATGAAAATCGACATGAGTGACGTGTTCGGTGTGCAGTCGCCATTACAGCATCAACACAATTAGAAAACTTTATGTATAATGCATCAAATAGTCCATCTTGATGTAGAAAAAATGCACAATTATGTAAGTATTTATTTAGTTATGTATATCATTCACACCATACTTACCTGCAGTCTTTCTAACAGTAAGCCTAGATCTTGTTTGACGACTTCTCATATAGAGCTGTTTTTCGGACGAATGCAACGTTCGGACATTTTATGTTTGCATTGGTAATTGATGACCTGGTAATGGTGTGTGTATTGCATGGTCAAAAATGCCTATTAGTACCTTCGGTACATGGTGACTGACGACCTTATAAACAAAATACATACATACATACTTTTATTAGTCAGTCGCGGCGACGGGCGACCTCATAAACACAGTATTTTTATTTATTTATTAGTCAGTCCTTGTGTGAATGCGGACCCGAGCACATCGTTTGCTTAGTTGTATAAGCAGATATATTACATATATTAGCAAGTGTTACGATATTGTGTATTAGGTACTGTCTTCTGGTAAGTGACTTCTTGAGAAGCCTCGCTTCCTAGAAAAGCTTTCAGAAGCATATTACCAGTGCAGCACAGGTCGTGGCCTACTAACATAAGTGTTGTTAGGACGTCTATTTCTCATAGTCTCTTCAGAAGAGACTGCGGTACTTTGTGTGTCTCTTGAAAGAGAAGGCTGTGAGTTGAGCGCGTCTCTTGTACTACAGTTGTAGTGTTTGAGTAGAGCACGGCTCTTGAGCTACAGCTACGTTGGTTCTCTGCAGAAGAGACACAAGTTAAGTCAGGTCGTTGCGCTACCATATTATTAGAGTAAGGAACAACGCTACACTTCATTGTCTTTTAAATGATGTGTTTGTATTAACTTCGTTGTGATACTACATCACACATATAACATAATAACTGCAAGAATCGCCCCCAGTGAACCTCGTCATGATCAATCATTGATATTTCAGGTCCGCAATCTGTAACCTGCCAAACGAAGTGGTCGCTTTGATTTTCAAGAACTTGGACATAGAAGACTTACTAACAAGCGTAAACAGAGTATGTAAACAGTTCTATAACATGATTAAGACGACGCCTATCTTTTGGAAAGATATCAGCTACTTTCATCCCTTAGTGAACGTTCTTAGGTACAACCAGAAGCAACCATTGCTTGTTGAACTCAAGTTGTCTTACAGTGAGCAACAAATGCAGAATACTGTACTATGTAGAAGGCGAACAAGAACTCATGGACAAGAGCTAAAGGAGTTGCTAAAAGTACAACCGTTGAGAAAAATCCCTCTCATTCAGACAGATAAGAGAAAGGACTTAACTTAGATGTTTAAAATAGTGTAGAGTGTAGATCAGGAGTTCTATAGGACCGTTAATTTGGTGGTATAAAGCTTTGTGCATTGGACAATACCACATTTAGGTGCATATTTTTTGATTCCGGATTTACGGAAGTACGACTTTCATTTATTCCGGATTTACATATTAGTGACTGCTACTCTATTGTTTCAAACACTACCCATGTTCAATGGATCTGATCTGATGGCTTTGAGCATTATCTTGCATGATATAATTGGCGTGTGTCTTGCCATAATTTGAATATGCATGTGACTATAAATCACGTTTCGAAATACGTTATTGAATTTTACTTCAATCGCGTTTTTCTCGAAAGTAATGAAGTGCAACATACGCCCCTTTGGAATTAGACCGACGATGTGTGACTTTTTGTCTTCAACATTAACCGTCTGTTATACGACTCCATGGCATAAATTGTTTTTACTGCAATATGAGCAGAGGCTGAAGGATGAGTATTTGCAAATGTGGCAGAGTAAGTGCGTTGAATCTAGTAAATTATTTCATTACAGTAATTATAAATTAACATATGATGTAGCAAGTTATGTAACTATTTTAGATATTGATAAGTTCCGGAGATGTATGGCATCCTTCAGAAGTTCTGCTCATTCTATAATGATTGAAAAGGGAAGGCATTATGGTTTAAGCCATGACTATCGCACATGTCCTTATTGTGAAGTTTGTGTGGAGGATGAGATACACTTTCTTTTAGTCTGGCCTCTGTATGCAGATTTGCGTTCTAGATATTTACCTCATGTACATGAGTATAATATGTCAATATATACTTTTACTGATATCATGTCGTCAAAAAATGTAAATGTTGTTCGTAATCTTTCAATGTTTATTTGTCATGCATTGCAACATAGCGAAAAATACTTAATAATGTATAGTTAACATGTTAATCCAAAGAATGATGTACTTGTTCATTACTAATTGTTTTTTTTTAACGATTGCAAAATGTCGGGTCAGATATAACATCTACACTGTATATTGATATCAATGTATTGTGATTGTATTTGTGTATGGGCCGGAGGCCTCTTTGCGCAATAAATTTGAATTGACTTGATTGATTGGCAAGAAAGCAACACCCGTTTACGATGACAGCAGTATTGCTGGCGGTTTGGTTTTATTTGTGTGCATTTTCTGTAGCATAATACTTTTAAATGTTCTACTGTAGTAAATGCGTTTGTACTACAATTCTGATTCATTTACCAAGTAGGCGAAATCCGCGGACACTCATCGGATTAATCATCCCAAGTCTTACATTCATAACCGCCAAAGGCTACATAATCCTGAAGTAGTCATTGTCTAACAAAGAAAAAGCGGTAACCATTTGCGATACCAGCTAGAAACGGATTTGAACTGACATCACCGACGCATTAGAAATAGCCCAATTGTTATTTAAATATTGCAATTACAGAATAAATCAAAGCACCAAAGTGCTGTGGGACGGTACCACTCGTCTATGTAGCCAAGCTGGCAAATCGTTGCATACAAGCTTCCGTTTTGTAACGTAACAGTTTTATAATATCCAAGTATGTGTAAATGGGTAAGATGGTTTGCATGGAATATGGAATAAAACTAAAATGCGAAAAAGAATTATAAAATATTGAAAAAATAGTAAACATTTTTTTCAGGAGATCTTCAATTAGACTTGTTCTAGAAATGCTAGATTTTCAAACCGAAATAAAGAAAAATAGTCAGTAATAATGGTAAAACCTTAAAATTGTAAAACAAGTTAAATGTTTGTCACGATTGTAAATAAATGAAATACAAAGATATCAGACCCTTTAAGTCTGAACCCGAGTACACTCTTCTACGTGCGTTCGCTTAGCGAATTTGCATTTCTGCATTTCTGTCACGCAGTTTCACCAACCGGTGAAAAGTAAGAATCTGTACTAAACGAAAACAGTCGATGCTCTAAAAATATGCACTTTACAAAACGATGACGATTTATGAAATTAATAAGGAATAAAACAAGATATACATTTAATAAGTACTTCATGAATGATGCACAAGAATGAACCATCTTTAAACAAGAAATATCTTTAAAAAAGATGGTCGGCGCAACTTGAAGTTTGCAAATTGGTTGCACTCTCTAGGTTAAATTTTGTTGTACAACATAAAAATATGCCTAAATGTCATTCAATTACGATATACTACAAATACTCGGAGTACTGTAATCAATCGTAACTTCTTGGCGGAGCCAATAATGCCGAGGTGTTCCGAATGAGACGACATTATAAATAACTCCGTAGTGTGATCATAGACACAGTATACACTATAGTTCAACATTACTTATTGGGTTAGTCGTGAACTCACACATCCATGTCAATAAACTTGTAACATAGCGATTTTATCTGATTAAAATAATATAAATGTTCGCGACTGGTACATAAAACCAAGAAAGTCTTCTTAACCCTTTACTCCATAGATACGCCGATTGACGTCTCTACCGTATCTCCATGCAGACCCCTTTTAACGCCTCTACCGTATCTCCATGCAGACCCCTTTTAACGCCTCTGACTTTCTGACCAACATATTGGGTTACTACATAAAGTTTTTGTATAAACTGCATTTAAAACATCACAGGTAGCGATTTTATGCTGCACTCGCGGAAGTGTAATTTCTTCACATACTCGTGGCAAGTTTCCAATAAATTTTCGGATTTTTATAATAAGTACCGTAATTTTAACTTACCCTAATGCAAAGAGCAATCTTGTTAGATAATAATTCCACCAAAAATATATGGTTAATAATAAAAGTTAATCCATAAACGGCGATCAAACAATCCATTTTCAGAAAATTTTCAGAGCACGATTGCATCATTACTATTTTAAAAATGTCGGTCATTTTACGAACCACTTCATTTTGGATATTTTCATTTAGTTTAATTGTACTAATACACTTCCTTGTACGGATGTGAATGTTGGGGCTATGGAAATAACAATGTTCTAGAAAAGGTTCAATTAAAGTTTCTTAAATATGTACTGGGTTTAAAAGCAAGCACTCCAAATTGCATAGTCTATGGCGAAACCGGTGTACAACCACTTCAAATCGAAATCGAAACTAGAATTATCTCATACTGGTCAAAATTAGTTATTCCAGAAACTCCAAAACTCTGTGTATCACTTTACAATATTGCATTAAGTAATTTCACTCACTCAAACAACGTCAACAGATTTAAATGGCTAAGAAATGTTATAGCAATATTTTTGAAATGTGGACTGATTAATATATGGGAAAGTCATAATTTTCCAAACCATAAATGGCTCAAATGTTCTATCAAACATCACTTAAGCGACCTTTTTATTAACGACTGGTTTTCTATTCTTAACTCTTCAAGTAAATGTAAATTTTATAGATTAATTAAATCTAAGTTTAAGTTTGAGAATTATTTAGTAAAAATTCCACCCAAGTATTTAAGATATATGATCAAGTTTAGAACAAGATATTATCGACTTCCGGTAGAAAAATTAAGCTGGGAAGGAGTCAAATTTGATTTGAGAAAATGTCGTTTATGTGAAAAAAATTGTATTGGTGACGAATTTCACTATCTACTTGAATGTGATCACTTTAACGAGTCAAGAACAAAACACATCCCCAAAACCTTTTATCGTCACCCTAACATATTAAAATTACAACTACTCATGGACCGAGACTTTAACAATATAATAAAAACTAGGAAACTTTGTGTGCTGATTAAAGAAATTATTTGTAAATTTAAATAAATGCCAGACTTAAAACATCCGAAAACAACATATTTTTCTTGAATATATACATATTTTAATAAAATTAGAATAACAATACCTTCTCCCTGAATATCTGTTTATAATTGTATCTCTTGTGCATGATGCATTCATTTTCTTATTGTAACTGCCTCTTTACCATTGTATTTGTATTTTGTATATTATGTACTCATGTTGTCATGTTTTACATGAACTGAGAAAATGTAATAAACTTGTAAACTTGTAAACTATATATTTCAAAAGAATTCTGTGAAAAACAAACTGGGTTTAATTATCTTAAAAATGTGTAAAGATCCACTAAACAAAGGATGTAGATCACACGTGCCTGTCGTGAAATTGTCTAGACAAGTCGGCTATTTCCCCATCACAAATGTGTGAACAATCAATACTAAGTAGGTCAAATCCAACACCAGAGAATTCCCCGTGGAAATGAATAACAAGGCTACTGCTACTCACTGGATAAATCTTGAAATACACTATAGAAAATGTTAACCAATCTGCTTCAATGTTACAGCTATTTTTAAATTGAAGAGAAAATGCGCGAAATTGCCTTGGTGGTTAACCTAAGATTTGATTGGTTTACAGAACACTGAATATGTAATTAACAAAACCATGTTAGTACGGCTGCGCCGAAAAATATAAAAGAGACAAACATTTTTCGTTTATTAAATTTGATTATGAGCACACCCAAAACTGTAAACAAACTCGTGTGTATTAACACATTGCTTTAAACCCCATCTGAACTCCACAGAAACAGCTAACTAGTTCACAATCCAATTTTAGCAGGTCACCTTTTCAACATTTCATTTTATTGAAACGTTTATGATACTATTTCGTTCGGTGAACTTTGGAACTACTTTGTTTGCGTATAAATTAGGATGTGGACGTTTTTGACATGTTACCGGCTTTCAGTATTTTTTGTGTTTTGAAAACGGGAACCAATTGTTGTATGCCTCTCAAATTGTGGTACCGTCCAAAAATGTATATTATATGGCCGTGAAATCAATACACCGCATTCACATGAATTTATCACATGACTTGATCATTTACGTATCAGGCGTGTATCATGCGTGAAGTACTTATGAAATGCAGGAATATTACGATAGTACAATATAGTGTACAGTAGGCAGATTCCTCGGTGGACGATAGCAGTAGGCAGATATACGTTTATGTGGCGATTTTCTGTTTATTGTTGATGAACCGATCGCATGTAAATAAACGTTGACAACGTTTTGTGTTTCTTTGTTCGCCTCGCAGTTTTAGTCCCTCGACATGAAGCCCTATTAATTTGATTTGTTTCTATTAACAAATTATTTATCGTTAGCCATCAGAAACTTGTCAACACATTGATGTATAAATCTAGAAATGCCTTTTATACATCAACTGTTCACTTATTTCCGCTTTATATTAGCCATTTTTGGACCAACACGCCAATCAGAATCTTGCTTTCACTCTGGTTCCAATGTCTACGTATATGCGCAAACTAGGACACAGAGACCATTACTCATAGCTAACTATGTGACCTCAACCTTATAAATACCAGGCGAAAGCGAACATCACAATCGCTATACATTTGGCAGCGTAAGCATCGCCTATTACAGGTATCAGTGAAACTCCGCTCATTTTCTCTCACTTTTGTGACCAGCGTGGCGCTCACCCTGAGCATTGGAGTAAATAAATGAGTTATTTTAGCAATACATTCTACCAACGGTCACTCATTTGGAACAACGGAGTGACTTGGAACAACAGTAAATATCAATAACTATTGCGCTCACTTGGAGCAACTGAGTAACTCACATTAAGTTTCAAATATTTGCAGCACATCATATAAATTTTGCTCCGACGTGTGGAGTATCCGAACTCATTTTTAACTCCGAAGCATATATTTGAGGTTCTTCCCTGACGCACTCTCGGTTATTACGCAGAACTCCATTGTTTAATTAGCTTCTCAATATATGTGCCTCATTTTGTTGACTGTAAATGGTCGCTCACTTTGAGAAGTGAGTCGTCGATTGTATTTTTTCGGAAACTGTGACTAACACTGCGACTCTTTTGAAACTCTTTTGGTTTGAGCCGCACGCTAGTACATTGATCACTTTTGTGAGTCTTTGTATACACTCTTCTGGCTTGATCCGCGCGTGAGCGCTTTGCTCATTTTGTGAGTTTACATACCAACTCTTCTGGCTTGATCCGCGCGTGAGTGCATTGCTCATTTTGTTTGAGTCTGTTTAGATTTGAGTCCTGTTTCCTCATTGTCCGTGGAGTTAGCCGGTCAGCGATGCCCATCAATAAACATTTCGCACAGTCTTGTAAATATTTATATTTTTCTACTTTGCTCGCAGCACATGGTGGCTGCCGTGAAGTCTAAAATAAGTTATCGCATTACATCTTTTTATTAGTTATAGGTTATCATTTCTATCTGAGTTGACTTGTTTTAAGTCGTTATTTTGCCAATGTTCTGACTCATCTATCATCTTTCGCATCATAACTTTATTACATTCGTTGTGTTCCTTTGATAAATCAAGTCGCTACCACCATCTCTCATTATTTTCAATCATTCTCATTTTGAGTTAATGTGATTTAAACTCCGCCCTCAAAAAAAGTTTGAGGCTTATCCATCGCTTACTTAAATTACTGCAGCCCAAAATTGAATTGCTTAGGAGAACACCAATATTCGGCCGCACGTTTAGCATACAAGAAAACGGTGACACATATAATATATCCAAAGAACAATTATACGTATATTGAAATCTTTGGAAATGCAGTTTTTCGTCATTGTTCCGTTGAATATCTACGATTTACGGAAATTGTTCTAAATTGAATAAATTCACATTCTTATTGTTTTATTGTCATACTGTCTGTAGGTGGGTCGATTGGTTTTTCTGTCAAATATAAAGCACATGTAGTTTGTGTGGCTAACTACCTCTTCATGTTTCAAGGGATTGCAATTTGATAATACAAGTACCATGATACATGATTTGTAGATGTGGAAGACACAAATTATTTGCTGTGCATTCTTCAAAATGTTTTAGAATTCTGTCCCTTTGAACTGAAGTCTCCTTGTAGAACACATGTAATAACATTATAGTTTCTCCACCCATCTGTCTGACTGGCTATACAAATTCTTTGTATATAATATTGTGTGTGTAACTCCTATATTATATACTGACATAATAAAGTGTCATTGAAAGAATAATTGTGATAGATAAATCTATGTCAAAGTGACGTCTGTGATCTGCAGTGAGCCCCTTGCTATCAGCACTTTCAGTGCTTTGATATATTAGAAGTGGACCACATGAACTAAATACACATTGTCTGTACAATAAAAGCGGTTGGAATGGGTACTGTTGATTGGTCTGATTTGGAGTTCATTATTTCACGCATAAAATGTAACTAATTGTACCTATCATCATTGGTAAACCAATTAACAACAGCGACGTATTATCACCTTATTCATACATTTGTTACGAGTTAACATTATTTACAACATTCCTATGAGCAGACAATATTACAATAGAGCTATATAAACTGAAATATATATCTATCAAATACCTAAGGTTATACCGGAGATGTAAAACTCTCGTTTAATATTCACGATAATGTAATTGCTAGAGTCCTTTAGGGAACTTGAATTAATGAAATCAAAATACAGGGTTATTATCAGGAGAGGCATGATGACTTGTTTATCATCGGCGGGGTTTGTATAATCAAATGTGACTTGATTTGCTAATGCTTCGCATGCAGACAGTAAAACCACATAACTAAAGTGTTCTACAATTTGCATAAACTAATAGCAGATATGAAACTGACATGATGTTTGTTACATATTGAATGCATGTGGTCTGCACTGGAGCAACTGCATATTTTATGTGCGAAATTATTGTATCAACAAAATGGTTGGCTAGCTTAGAACGGTGTAAAGTTATAACTTATCTCATGATCAACGCATTGTGGGATTTGTTGTATATTCCTTTACAGTTGGTCACCACGCCTCCCTTTTTGCTTGTACGACGACAGGACAGGTTTAATACTGTATATGCAAAAATATTGGTGGTGGTGTTTTCCCACTTTACTCAACTGGCGGTTCGCCGAATCTAGACCGCGTCAATATAACATATCGCCAATATAAAATATCGCAGAAATCTTGCGGCTGGAGCACTGTCCCTGTCTTAGAAATTACCAAAATATCTGTCGCTTATCATCTATACCTTTGTAAGTACTTGTTCAGATCAGAAATAAATTATCGGAGATTATTGCATTTGTTAAATTGCTTATCACCCTATGTATTGAAAGACATATATATATTTCTAAAATAAGATTACAATCAACGACATATTGACTATATCAGAGCTGAGCTGATATAACGGTATCTTTGAAGAACATACGCATATGTTACTGCTGGAAATGAATAATCATCACTACAGCTTCAACTGCTAACAGTAAGAGAATGGTCAGAGTGAAATGATGCATGACCGTGACTCACTGCCTTCAATCACTCGCTTTTCCTAGAAATTGAGACCAGTGTTTTCCCACATGAATCGTGCGAAGTTTTTATTAGATTTTATGTCGTTAATTTTCTTTGTACTAAAAATCAGGCATTGAAGTATCATTTGAAATGCTTGTTCTTGACGCAGAACCCAATCACAGTTTGTAAATAGAATCCTGGTTGGCGCAAAACGGCAATAACTTTCGCCAGGTCTCTCCCAGAAATAATGACAGATTCGGTTCATATTTGATAAATTCCAACAAAAGGAGCCAAATACTAAACCCACGTTCTTTCGTTATTCTTTCGCTCAATTTATTGAATATGTTGGTAAAAGGAAATGAGTTTTGGACCAGTTTGTTACGTGAACAAGCTCGAGCGACAGGTGAAAAGGCAAATGATATACGGTGCAGGGAGTATGTTAAATTTTTTATCCATCGTAACATTTTCATTTCACATACATGTATCTGGAAACATTTGTTTAGTAGAGTTTACATACTGAAACACGCAATTCTTTAGTAGCCACCTTACAAAATTGTTTTTGTATTAAAATCAGTAAGTTTGGTTATATTTCTGCCAATGAGGGACAATTTTTATCGGACGCCAGTGCAGCAATCTGTATAATAAAATTAAAATTGTTACCGAGGAAATCTCGATCGGTGCCGGTTTGGTTCTGTAGTGCGTAGTTACTGAGCATCTTAACGCGCATTTCTCCATTGGCTTCGTTTAGCGTTCAATGCGTTCAATGATCATTTGAACAACTTCCGGGTTCTCCCAAGCGCCCCAGTATGGAAACAGGGTAGACGAATTGTTGAACTTGGGCATCTAGTTGAAGAAATGAGATGTGAGGATTGTACTACTAACTTAAACCGGAACAACATTGACAAGGAAACCAAAAAAATGGGGTTGGATCAATTCAGTACATAACATTTGCTTCATCTGGAACATTAAACAAAGTAGCGATCAATAAAACCCACATACGAGGCCACCAAGTGTTTGATGTAAATACAAAGGCAGCTTTAGGTAAGACATGTATGGGTCATAATCAGATCGTTATTATTATACAGATTTTTGCTGTGAATATTATGATTGGTAGGGCTAAGTTTGCTGACTCAGTTGATATCAATGAGCCTGTGTTTATATACCATAGTCAGACTAGTGCTGGCATTTGATTGTATCCTAACATTCATTTAAATTGAATGTGAGCATTTGTCTATGTCTGTGTTTAGATGACATAAGCTATACGAATTGGATATTTAACTATACTCCAAGTGTGTATCATTATAGGGGACACCTGCACTTTACCGGTGTGTAACACTTCTAACCCAACACTTATATACTTCGGTATAACTGGATTATTTGTCAGCAGATTCATTCAAATTTGGAGTATAATTAATTCAACACATCATACATACTTCATAGCAATTTAATTTCAATTGATCAACAAATATATATGAAACTTAACAAATAAAAAACATCACTGTAATATCCGAATTCACAAAATGACATAACGCGAACTTTAACAATATTCATCCATTCATGCACAAGGGCATGTTCCAGTTTATGCAGATTGCGAGGGGGTGCCGGTCGCCTCCGTACTCGCCTGTTTAGCTCGTCTCACACATACTCAAGAACATTGAGATATGGCGACTGTTTTAGTGTTGTTATTGAAATATGATGTTACCTAGTGTCCTGATAATGGGTGGATGTTAATGGAATATCCATCTTGAGGTTTTCTATGTTCAGTTTGTTTTAGCGATGTGAATAAATGTATTTCAGCTGTTATGTATAGTAGGCATAATATGGATTGGCTAATTCATCATAGTAGGCATGCATAGGATTTGTTGATATCTGAATAACATCGTCTGTTACTTCATGTCCGTCTATATCCAGCTTATAACATCGTCTGTTACTTCATGTCCGTCTATATCCAGCTTATAACATCGTCTGTTACTTAATGTCCGTCTATATCCAGCTTATTACATCGTCTGTTACTTCATGTCCGTCTATATCCAGCTTATAACATCGTCTGTTACTGCATGTCTGTCTATATCCAGCTTATAACATCGTCTGTTACTTCATGTCCGTCTATATCCAGCTTATAACATCGTCTGTTACTTCATGTCCGTCTATATCCAGCTTATAACATCGTCTGTTACTTCATGTCCGTCTATATCCAGCTTATAACATCGTCTGTTACTTCACGTCCGTCTATATCCAGCTTATAACATCGTCTGTTACTTCATGTCCGTCTATATCCAGCATGCAAGCCCTGCAAAGGCTCAGTGCAACAACCTGCAATTACTCTGAAAATGTTCTTGACATGTTGTAAATGCTTT
Organism: Mactromeris polynyma; assembly: GCA_032209605.1. Lineage (NCBI taxonomy): Eukaryota > Metazoa > Mollusca > Bivalvia > Venerida > Mactridae > Mactromeris > Mactromeris polynyma. The sequence continues at coordinate 26,547,894 of JASFXZ010000002.1, read as the reverse complement.
TATATATAAAAGCCCTTTATGCCTATGCTACCCTGGTTCAGATCGACATTACCGATACTCACATCAATCGGCCTTAAATTTCTGAAAACATATACAAATAGTGAACATATATGCCTTTCTAATATAAAAACAAGATAATTAAAATGTTCATGACTTAATGAAATTGATACAATTTACTGAATCATTTTATGGAACACGACGAATTAATTAGGCGCAGCAAGGAATCCAACCCGGGTCTTTTGAATGCCAGTCAAGTATGCTAACCGCTACACCACCACGACCTAAATCATGACTAGCTTATAATTTAATTTCTGTTTGTATTAACGTATAATTATAGATATGAAAATAACTAAATACTAAAGGCATTTTTTTGCAAAATACAACACCCATTCAGTTATTTGAACTAGTTAGTTAAAAGCTATTGTTTATAGTGTATATCATATTACCTCTTTGCCCCTTTTCACAATATGTCCTGTTCTGCAGTTGCTCTGTGTGCCGATGCTCTCTTTCTTCCCATTATTATGATAACAAAATAAACTAAATGTACTAATATTTGTGTTATATGTTGTTTCTTTTTGTTTACACGTATCATATTATGTTCTATGTTTTATAAGCCATATATCACATTGATAATTTCACTTTGATGTCTTGGAGTAGAACCTGATTTAAAAACACACTTATTTATACAATAACAATACAATGCACATCTCATTTCTTTCAGGGTTAAACACACTTTTTATTCAACCTCCTCATCTGGCTATGAACAGAGAAGTGCAGCGTATTTATATTCATGATTGTGCCGTTGGTGGAGGTTGCTATAAAAAGCAATCCTCCACTGACATGAAATATAAACATTACATTATCATTTGCTAAACACAACTAGAAATTATCAAATATACTTTTCAAACATTTATATTAACAATAATGAAACAAGTTACCAATCAAACATGTATACATATATTTACACTGATTAAACAAGTAACAATGATTATTATGTATATATGAGATGAGCTTGACTTGTTGAAGTAGGTACTAAATAACTTAACAACAATGATGAAGGAATATTGAATTTCACAGTGTTACATTACGTTAAACCTCTTCCGTTACATCAACTAAGATACAAAATACACGCTAATGAATAACATCATATCTTTTAATTTACATTTAGTGTTTAGTATTTAGACGAAATGTGTGCAACACGTTGACAAATATTGTCTTAAGAACGATTTTATGGCAACTATACATTTTCAATGATATTAATTATTAACATGTTCACTTAGGGGGGTATTTAAGCCAAGCTATTTAATATATCTTTACCATAATTTAAAACTGAATGCAACAATCTGAATAATTGGTTTAAGTACATTAACACATGAAGTTTGTTTTTTTGAAAATTATAGTCTTATCATAGCAAAAAATAAGAAATAAAATTGTAACGGAAATGACAAACTTGACAGAGGAAGGGTTTATAATTTCTCTTATTAACAAACAAGTGCGCTACAACAATAAAAACATTCAATAAAAAAATGTGTTTGAATGATAAAACCTTCCATTAAACTAACCATCATGGCCAGAATATCACGTGTTGCTTATGTATCTCCCTGACCCAAGAATGTACGATACTTTTAGAATCACTGATATATATTTACAGGGACCGAATTTAGCGTGTTCCAGATAAAAAGCATTATTTTCACCTTTAAGTACAAAGTTAGACATAATCATCGCCAAAAATTGTTTTCCAGTTTTACTGTGTTAAATTTCACACCTAAAAGTCCTTGTAAATATTAAAACGTCAAGCTATATATTGTCATCCAATATAATTAACCACACCAATATCTCATCTCGAGGCTATTCTGTAAAAGTCTTGTATTTCCCCCAAACTCCTCCCTAAAAGCGCTTTCGTTGTTATAATCGTTACATCCAGATTCATCAGTTTAATTGGATGCTATGCTGTACGCGAACTGTTGGATACCGATAAAGCGATAATATCTATAACAAAATCCCTGATTATTCTCACCAAAAAGGTTAAAGACTAAATGTCTAGCATCAAAGGTAACCGACATTAAAGCTAAAACTGCCATCGAAAGTACACACAGACATCACAGAATCATAATAATTATTTACATCACCATAAAGAATAGAAAGTTTGATCTGTTACGTTTGTTTGCACAGGAAAGTTACCTTGAACATATTTGATTTATCATGGTTTGAACACATTTCCCCAATAATTCAAGTCAGTCGGTGAACCAGACAAGAACGGTTCTTTCCTTCCCAAATGAAAAGTGTTTTTACTAAAAAGTGATTTTTTCTGGGTTTTTGGACAACAATATGGGTTTTAAGCGAGTCTTTTTGGAAAAAAGTGAGTTAAAAAAGGGATTTATTCGTATAAAATGATTTATAATATAATCATGTAGCGGATCCATGGTCCAGTGGTAACGCACTAGGCTAGTAATCCAGAGATCGCCGGTTCGATCCCCGCTCCACCGTTGACAGTACTAACCGTCTTTCAGATGAGACAAAAACCGAAGTCCCGTGTACGATGCGTAAAAGAATCAGGAGTGCTTCTGAAACTGATGCATTTTCTGTACCAGGCACTATCCTTCAACAATCTATAATGACTAACATTCTTCCGGTGGCGTAAAAAAACCCGCAATAACACAAAACCAATCAATACCAATTGGCATGCAACACACCTTAATAGTCACAACAACAACAACTCATTAGAAATCTACAAAAAGCATGCTTAATTGAATTTGAACTAGTGTACAACGATCCTTTCTCTAACACGCACGCTGCAAATCTTATCGCAAGCTTTTGCTCGTGCCCTCGAAATTGTTCAACAAATAAAGTGACAGAGTAACGAACGGACGCGGGTATAAATGTTATAGGCACCGTATCTTTGGCTCCTTTCGATGGAATTTTATTCAAAATGAAAAGAATATGTCATTTTCTAAATTGGCGGGACAGACCTGTGAAAGTGTATTACTTCCACTATTTCTAGGGAAACAAATCTTCTGTTGCATTGTTTTCTTAATTATTCATTCTTTTATTCATATATTTATGAAATAATATGACTACTACTACTAAATCAGCAGTAACAGAGTCGGCAGCTACTTCTGCCACAAGTATTGCTTTTGATAACGTTAACGCAATTTTGTAAAAATGAAATTTTAAAAATGATCCCACTTGTTCACAAGATTATACCAGGTGAATATTCGCTTATAGCGTACCTATTCTAAAAGATTACAGGAAAACTAGATGTGCCGGTATAAAAACAAATATCATTTGAAATGTTTTGAGGTGAATGTATTCTATGTTTTGACGTAGATCAATATGAAGACTATACTTTATTTACAAGGCTTGTGGTGTCCCGTGATGTTTGAGTTTGTGTTGCAAGGATTATTATCAAACATCAATGGTTATTTCCGGCGCCGCTTTCTTTTATTCAAATTTAACATGCAAGCAAATGTGCATAAACATTGTAACAATTACTTGTTATCCTCCATTCCCATGGGAGTCTGTACCTTCTTCCACTCAATAATGTAACATAATATGGTGATCAGTGGCTTGTTAGTTTATTTCTTCGTATTATCGCATGAATAGCCTGGAATCAGTGACAAACAGTCTTGTAGTTCAGTTTCCTTTTCCATTGACATGTGAAGGATTCCAAAATAATTTACTAAAACGTTCATAATTTCCATTATTCACCAACACTGACTTACTTATCTATTTCAGTCGAGCTTTAATGTCCCGCCTACTCTAGTTTCGTCGTCCAATACAATTTAATATCACACTTGTCTGTCTATACAATCACTATCTTTTAACAGACAGTCTGAAGTAAAACTCTAACAACGGGACGTTATACTGTGTTCCGTTAGAAGTCGACATATGATCAATAACTATACATACATCTATACATATCGAAGAGGATATCAAGGAGCAAGAGGCGTATTAATTGTTTTAAGTTCATATTTTCGAGTGTGTGTATGTGAATGTGAACGATAACATATCAATATTTACTAAAAGGAGTTCCCATATTTATGTGTATACTTTCTAAACATATTCTTACAGCATCATATTATTATACTGTAACACGAAAAGCGACGGAGATGTATATTTACATTTCCTTTTTTCACTTGTATCTTTGTTTTTTCCTTACGGAACAGTAATAAAAAAAAACGCTGACGAAAGAAAAGTCTAATAATCTGTCAGTAAATCAATTCAGTATCAACAATGACAACGGTAACAGTTCGATTCTAACAGTCTGCCAAATAAAATCTAATCTGGAATGTTGTTTCCTCAGGCAAACATTGCATCTGCAAACATAATATCAACCTAGAGTAATAATAGAATACTGTTTCTGTTTGTGTCACTCGGAAACACCATGTATACGACTCTGACGAAAATGAATGAAGAAGTCGAGCGGGAGATTCCAGATACAAAATGAACACCAACCCTAAAAACACATTGAGACAAGAAAACGTGTAGAAATGTTTCTTATGTGATACTATAAGTTATAAGTTTATGTATTCAGATCCATTTGATTTGAATTGTTCTGCACTTGTTTCCATTGTTCCTGATAATTCTTCAACAACCATTATTTTCATCAGAATCAGTTATATACAAAGCCAACCTCTGCACAAAGCTGCCAGTGTATTTATTCACCCCCACGTAACGCGTCTTCCGAATCATGCTCCCCACAGGGTTATATACGGCGCGGGGATTATAAATCATTCCACAAAACCTTCCCTAACTTATAGATAACAGCATATTAGTTATAATGATAAATGATGAATTTCGAAGTGCTAACTTGTAACTATGTGACATGGCTAAATACTTCTATCGTCAAAAAAGCATTTCGCTAATAGACATTGCATCTAAAATCATTGACATCCTGAATCATTTTCTATGGCTTGAGAACCTGTTTGTTTCACTCGCATACAATTTCCTTACGGTTCGTGTCTCTCGATGACTGCTGTACTTCCTTTTGATTCGTTGAGTGTTATAAATAGACTTGCCTTTACATCTTGATCTCCTCCTCCAATGATGAGAGTGCTAGATGTAGCGTATGACTCCTGTCATAAAGGTCTAAGCTTCTGAAACAAAGAGGAGAGGTTCTCGGAGCCATCGCATTAGGCAGCAAGTGTTTTTTTTGTTCATCACGTATTGCATAACATGTCACACCTGTCTAGGAAAGAACATAATGACTTGACAAAACACAATATAAGGATACATACACCTTCTATTAAATTATCGTTGTATTTAAAAACAACAGGAACAATGGGAAATAATAATTTCGTGTAATACATCAAGATTGCATTCTAAGACCTGTGACAAATTACCATCCGTAACAATTGCCAGTTATACTGATGAAACAGAAGCATGATAACACGTCCGAAACATGTTATATGCATTGATTAATATTGCATATATCTACCTTACACAATTACTGAAGACAACAAAGCCTTCACAATCTTATTAAAACCATAATGAAATATATATGTGGTTAACATTACCCATTCATCTATAACAGGCATGAGAAAAAAACCTATTTTTTCAGGAAGTATTCATATGACCGTAATAAGGAAAGTAATGTCACCGAAGGTAGATTAGTCAATTGCATGTATAGCTATAATCTTAGCCATTACTTAGAAATGTGTTTTAAATAACATCATTATACAGCGATGTCCATTGCATTATGTAAAAATCCATCGACGGAAACCAATAATGAGGTTGATGATTTGTAAGGAAAGTCTCAATCAAACATGTGTACGCCAATGACAACCTAATCATTTAGTCATGTGTTATTTTGTTTCTAAACAAACATAGATTTGCGTGTATTCATGTCATGTATTGGAGCAAACATTGAAACCAATATCTTTCCTCATTATCAAGATTACTCCGGCTCGTTAAAGATAATTCAATATTTTTCCTCCAATACTCCTATTGTCATTTTGACTTTCAGTCGTTCAAAAGGATTTGCTAAATCTAAAAGTTATTTATTTTATGTTTTTTTTCGTGCTTTAATAATTGTTTACTTCTTGAGCCATTTTTTTGCCATGAAACAATTTGAGTAGAATCGGAAAATCGTAAAACACGATGTTGCACCAACTTCTGTCCGTGTCATATATACGACTAGTTGATACAACCATTATCGTATGCGTAAATGTCACTTAAGAAATAATACTAGTACATTTACACGAACAAACTAATGCCACCACACAGCTGTATATCGACCGTATCTTGAAAGAAATCAGAAGTAGGATATATGTATCGAAATCTCAGATGGCTTCGTTATACAGAACCAATATGGGTCCTTCTATGAAACAATTTTGGCATCGGTTTCATGTTGTATATGTTATACTTAACCATTATGAGACAGTGCTGGGTCCCACACATAAAACAATATGAGGCATATATGTGTTACCACAAGGAAACCATTCTGGCATTAAATCCATATGGTATGTACAGTGGACTCTCGTCGGCTGGATTCCGGTTGCTCGAACACCCTTGATGACTCGAAAACTGATAACGAGGTCCCAATTCACTCATCAGTATATTATAATCATTATTGTTCTACTACTGTTGATTCGAACTGCATAATACCTCGGTCACATATCCGTGCGGGCCTCGCGGTGTTCCAAATCCGCACAGACATCGTGCGATGCCCGTACGAGCTCTACCGGGGCCCTTGCTCCCGACTTCGAAAATTTCTACGAGCTCGGTGAGAGCTCGGGAGTTCTCTGAAATATTTTCACGGAGTCCATGAGTCCTCTACGAGTTCAAAAAATCCGTACGATACTCGCAAGAGTCAACGATGTCCGTACGGACTCCATGCGGCTTTCCAAAATTTCGACTGAAAACCTACTCGTACGGAGCTCGTAGCGTAGATGTGACCAGGGCATTAGCCAATCGGCTCAATGCTCAATAGTGACACGGCGCTTGTAAAAATGACAGGTTTGTGAAAGTTGCACTACAACCTCTAAGTATGGTGGCATTTATCTGCCACCAGTTAACTACATAATTAATTAGAACATTATGTGGTAATCACGTTAAAGAAACTAGTTAAGTACATAAGTATCATGATACTTATGTTGTTAACTAGAAAAGTATCGTGATAAATGTTCATACCAGATATATGTCTTAACACGAAAAATTGTCTGAAAGTGCCCACAACTGCCATCACTTATCCATTTAATCCTCTATGTTTTTAGATAAATGTCAAGTGGTTAACGCGATACATATCTAGTTTGAAGGTTTTTCTAGAGTTGACCGAGTGACCAAGGTTTTGATCTGTAGTTACCCAGTTTCAAAATTGCCTTAGATTTTATTGAGACAATCATTCTGACAAAAGAGAGATTAAGTTGCTACATGGAACGCCACACACAAAAGACAATGTATAAGGAATTGCCTAGCCGACCATAAAGGACAACTAAGTTTCATGAAGTTGTTATTAAAAGTGTGGCCTATATTGTGTTTACAAGGTTAATTTAAGACTTGACCTAGTGTTCTAGTGTTTGACCCAAGGTGACTCAATGTCAATCTTGGCCTATATTTCATAGAAGCAAACATTCTGACACAGTTCAATGAACTTCTGATTAAAGTTGCGGCCTCTATTGTGTTTACTAGCTAAAGGTTGAAGACGGACGATGGGTAACGAACGACAGAACATGACGACCACTTCGTGCTCAGGTGAGCTAAAAACCAGTTTTACAAGTAATTGATCAAAGGTTACAACATTTAGGAATTGTTTCGCATTGTATGTAACACATCTCGATAATTGTATTATATGTAACACATCTCGATAATTGCATTGTATGTAACACATCTCGATAATTGTATTGTATGTAACACATCTCGATAATTGTATTGTATGTAACACATCTCGATAATTGCATTGTATGTAACACATCTCGATAATTGTATTGTGTGTAACACATCTCGATAATTGTATTGCATGTAACGCATCTCGATAATTGTATTGTATGTAACACATTTCGATAATTGTATTGCATGTAACGCATCTCGATAATTGTATTGTATGTAACGCATCTCGATAATAAATTGGTGAAGCCTCCAACAACGAGTTGACTCTATTTTCGTATTTTAAGTAACACGAGGATGTTTACGAGTATAGCCAGAAGTGTAGGAAAGATGATAACAATAGTCTTGTGTGAGGCGTTTATCTGTAAGTTGTGATTGTCACGTCTTCTATGTTATTATTACAGCGTACACCTTGGGTAAGTTGAGAATTGTACACGTCTCAACAGAGTGTTAAGGTGTCATCATCATCACGGAAGTAATAATTCATTCATTTATTGGCAATTTGGCTTATCTAAGCCTTTGGCCATTTACAAATAACAATTATGGCAAAGACTTGCAATATAGAACACAAGAAAAACATACAGTTACATGTAGGCGTGTGATATGATATAAGACAGCATATTATACATGTATATGGTAAATTAATGCATGTAGATGTTTACAATGTACATTGTATTATTTGTATAGTGACAAAATGAGTGATAAACATGAATGACAAATATGAGTGATAAACATGAATGACAAACATGAGTGACAAATATGAATGACAAATATGAATGACAAACATTAGTGAGAAATATGAGGAAAGAAGATGCTATGGTGATACAGTGTATACAAGAGATAGATAGATAAATATAACAGTATTCATACCCTATGTTTAAATACATCAGTTCATACTAGCTACTAGCTTGCAAAATATTCTTTCTTACGCTCAAAGCTTCTGAAATAAATTTAGCTGTATTTATGATACATTTATTCCTATCCGACTGTAGCAAATGATAAAATTTCTCAACGCAGGGCCAAGAATTATTACGAAAAAACTTTTTCCTTACATCGTGATATTTGGGACAACATAACAAGAAATGGTACTCAGTTTCTATCACATTTTGCGAACACAATTTACATATTCGATCTTCTCTATTAATACCACGTATCCTACCAGCTTCGATTTCCAGATCATGACTACTGAGTCTAAATTGTGTGAATTTTATCCTTAATTTGTCGTTTCTTAGAGTGTCAAGATATTTTTCAAATTCAAATTTTGTTTTGAATTTGCAGTAATAATTCAATTTTGGCATTGAACTTATTGAACTATACCAGTCTTGAATAAACTGATCATGAATTCTTCTTTGTAAAGTGTGAAAATAATTTTCTGTTGAATTTAAATTTGTTCGTACAAATTGAAAACCAAGATGATCAATTACTGAGTTTATACGAGAAGCCCATGTGACGCCATGTACATTATCAGTAAGATCCTTATATGAAGCATATAATTGTGACTGATCATTCTTCATTATTTTAAACCAAAATTTTATAGATCTAATCTTACTTATAACTGACAGTGGAAATCTGCCTAGCTCACCATAAACGGCATAGTTAGGCGTACTTTGTTTAACGCCAAGTATATATTTACAAAATTTCAAGTGAAGTTTGTCCACTTCTTTGTAGTTATAAATACCCCAAACCTCTGACCCGTATAATAGTATTGGAACTACCATGGAATCAAAGAGCGATAACTTAGTTCTTACATCAAATTTAACTTTATCAAACAGTGAAAGAAGATTATGATACGCTATCAGAGCTTGATCATTCAGGGTTTTCACGGCCGTACCTAAAGTTCCATTAGATGTAAATTTGATACCTAAATAACAAAATTCATAAACTCTGTCTATTTTTTCTCCATTGATGAAAAAATCACAAGCATTCAATTGTTTACGTTTTTCGAAAATACACAATTTAGTTTTAGTGGTATTAATTTTTAACCCCCATTTTTCCGAGTATTTATATATGTTGTCTAATTGACATTGAAGACTTTTAGGATCAGTTGTGAAAAGCACAATATCGTCTGCAAATAATAGCATATACATTGATAATAATTCTAAATCTTTGTCGGTTAAATTATCATAATCTATACAATCTACAATATCGTTTATAAATAAAATAAATAAGAGAGGAGACAATGGTTCGCCTTGTTTTACGCCCATCATCACATCGAAAAAATCAGATGTTTGCATAGTACTAGATGATCTAACACAAGACTGTACATTGCTATATATACACTTTACAATATCTATCATCTTACAACTGATACCGGAATTAACTAGTTTCACCCATAATGCATCTCTGTGTACAGAATCAAACGCTCGTTGATAATCGATAAAAACACTGTATAATTTCGATTTTTTGTTTAAAACTTTCTGGATTGTAGTATGTAACAGGAAAATTGCATCGGCCGTGGAACAAGCGTCTCTAAATCCATATTGAGAATTATTAAATGTGTTGGATGATTCACACCAATGATTGATACGGTTACGTAACAACAAAGAAAATATTTTACCCAAAGTATTTACAAGAGTAATACCTCTGAAATTACTGGGATTTTTTAAATCTCCCTTTTTATGAATCGGCACTATTATTCCTTTGTACCATGCTTCTGGATATGAACAATTATCAAAAATACAGTTGAATATCGTGCAAAGATATGGTGCTATAAAATCATTAGCATCAATAAAAAAATCTGCCACATTATTTTCGTAGTCACAGCTTTTATTGCGTTTAAGCATAGAAATTGTTCTGTGGACTTCTCCGACAGTTATTGGTTGATCCAGTTGATCAATATGTAATGTTTCGTCTCTTGAAGAACACTTAAGAATAATACTTTGTTTCTTTGCTTCAGTTTCAATTTTCAAATCAGACATAATGCATGTAACACCTCGCGCCATCCAGCTAATCTATGTCGCAAAGATTGTTTGTCGAGGTATTCGTAAGTCACATATACGACTACATGGCATGACACATAGCATAGTGTCGCGTAATAGTTATGTGATATTGATGGGAACGAATCGCGGATATAATAGACTGTTTGGTATATGTCCGAGGTTGTCGCATGACCATGTCTCAAATTTTCCTGCGCAAGTAAGAGACTCGTCGCAATTCATCATTGGAAAAAGGCAATCGGTGACAATTTGAGACAATCTATACCCATGCCAGACAATCTATGTATGTATGTAACGATTGCACGACAACTTGTGACATCTTCAGAATACGTGGTGCCAACCCTGTGATATCCGATACCCGATATATTGGGTTTCTAGTCAACTCGTACCTTAGTTAACTAGTACTTTAGGCAACATGTACTTTAATCAACACGTACTTTAGTCAACATGTACTTTAATCAACACGTACTTTAGTCAACACGTACTTTAGTCAACACGTACTTTAATCAACACGTACTTTAGTCAACACGTACTTTAGTCAACACGTACTTTAATCAACACGTACTTTAATCAACACGTACTTTAGTCAACACGTACTTTAGTCAACACGTACTTTAATCAACACGTACTTTAGTCAACACGTACTTTAGTCAACACGTACTTTAGTCAACACGTACTTTAGTCAACACGTACTTTAGTCAACACGTACTTTAGTCAACACGTACTTTAATCAACACGTACTTTAATCAACACGTACTTTAGTCAACACGTACTTTAGTCAACACGTACTTTAATCAACACGTACTTTAGTCAACACGTACTTTAGTCAACACGTACTTTAGTCAACACGTACTTTAGTCAACACGTACTTTAGTCAACACGTACTTTAGTCAACACGTACTTTAGTCAACACGTACTTTAGTCAACACGTACTTTAGTCAACACGTACTTTAGTCAACACGTACTTTAATCAACACGTTATTCTTTTAAATTAAGTTTTACTGTATTTTCATGTATTCTTTGAACAGTTTTGAACAGTATAACTATACTGGTAAGGTTTGTCAGTACTTATTATGCGGCAGCTAGTACCAGTTGGTCAACTCGTACCTTCGATAAAACAAGTCATATTCAAGTCATACACACAATTATTAATAGGGTTAATCTGGTAAGAAGTAAGCTTTTCATGTATTGTGTGGCTCAATTATGATCAATGTAAACATGTCAAACTTTCACAGTAACGTCTATCATTACTTAATAGACGACAGATAACGCCTGTTGGTCAACTCGTACCTTCGTAATTCAAGTCATATTCTAATCATTTAAAATGCACAAAATATTTAATTAAACTCATTGCAAATTTTTTACAATAACTGATATCAATCATAAATGATATCCGAAAAAAAACTATAACATAATCATAAGTATACAATTTAAAGTAATAAAAAAGTAATAAAAAATTGAGTGGTACGAGTTGACCAAAACAGGTACGTGTTGACTTGGGTAGGTACGAGTTGACCAAATATAAGGTACGAGTTGAACCTTTCCGATTTCCAGCTGCGATGGATAATTCAAATGACGATTTTACGCGATAATCCGCGATTCGAATACTCCGAATTTTCACATAACTTGTTTTAGGTCGTATTGTCTGAGGTAAGATTTGGACTTATAAACCGGAGCACACATTTAAATTGAGATGTCCAGCAAGAGATTGCAACAATCGTGCTGATTTTTGGATTGTTTATAATACACAGTATATCTCTGTCTTGTGTTTTTTTACCTTATTGTTGTACATTTTTATTTAGAAATTGTTTAAATTATTTAGTTACTTTTATTGCATATGGCATATTTATACATAATATTTAGAGTCAAACGCCTCATCATAATTTTAATCAGCCTCTCCACATTTTACAGAATCAAGGAAAAGTGTTAGCATTCTTGGATACGATCTTCATAAAAACAAATATTTGCAACCAATGACATCTAGACATACATTACACATTTACGTATTTGCATATATGTAGCCGACGGTTTCTAATCCAAATGTTTGAACCAACGTTAACTATCACATGATATTCACGACTGTACACTTCTGAAGAATTTGACGCTAACATGTGATACAAAAATTTGACACAGATATTTCACACATACATTTGGCACAGACATTTGACACAGACATTTCACATATACATTTGACACAGCCATTTGACACAGCCATTTGACAGAAACATTTCACGTATACATTTCACGTATACATTTGACACAGACATTTGACACATACATTTGGCATATACATTTGACATATACATTTCACACAGACATTTCACACAGACATTTCACACAGACATTTCATACTCGTAAACGTTTCATACAGGCATTTCACTCAAACGTTAGTCGCTCGATTTCATTGATGGCGTAAAAACGTGCCATATATCTAACGCTACCAGCCGTTTTTTCATATATTTTCCATTCACACTATTTAAAGTGATAAAAGCAAAACAAGTCTTTGAATAGTTGTGTGTGTTTAATGCATAGATATGGTGTTATTAGGGGCATTATCAGCTCATTATTGATCGTATTTCACGACAAAAGCGCTGGTGTCACGTTGGTAGCTTAGTTAGCCATTCCATTACAATACATGTACATGTAGTTCCTATTCGCCTACACATTTGTTTGTTTTCAACGCTCAGATGATTGAACTATCTCAACTAATAAGAATGTTGTATAGACGTTAATGTTCGGTACCCATTCTAATATGTAGAGTCTTATCTTTATATAATTTATGTTATTGTTTTCTTGATCCAAGTAGTAAAGCTGAGCTGATATTATAAGGTAATATAATATGATAAAAGGATCTCTGGACCAAACAATACATTTAATGAACTAGTAAAAGAAGGATTCTAATGCCATCATTACGAATTATATGTTTTGGCCAAACAACAACAAAAAAGATAAGATATTAATCTTTGAAGGATACTAAGTCTATGAGCAAATGAGTTTTGGAGTTTATACTATTCAGCCTTGTTGTTTTTACAGACACCATTGATTATATAGACCATACGTTATGAACGACGTGACTCAGACCTCATGGTCGTGTAACACGACCTCTATCATAGACAGACATTCATTCATAATTCAGTCAATACAAAAAGAAACGCAAATAATACCTAATCATTCTTCCCCATATAATCGGGGGGTGGGACGTATTGTTTTGCTTGGGTTGTCTTTCCTTCCGTCTGTTTCCCCGGTCTGTCACAAATCGTGTCCACTCCAAAGGTTAAATGCCTGTGTTTCGTGTTCGCTCCATATCTCTTGAACCCCTTGAAGGATTTTGATTTTGAAATAACTTGACACAAATGTTCATGCTATAGAATCAATGTGCAGCGCGTATGTTGCAACAATCTTTTTGCAAGGCCAAAGTCGCAATTACAGGACTATTACTATATTTTTGTTTGCTCTATATTTTATTTGAACATCCTGCCTATATCAGTATTACAATTACTGATAAAATGCCCATGGAGGAAAAGAATTGTTTTGTTTAAAAAACAACCATCTAGTTTGTCATGTTTTTGAAGGGATTCATTGAACTAATGATATTCAGTAATTCAGTCGAATTGTTAATTTAATTGTGATTGAGTGTAACGTATTTTCTTTACCTTTTGTAGAAGCAGAGGAAGAAGGGTTATACATATCATTTATGCTAAGACTGTAGCACTAATCAAGAAAACTGACTAAACACGTTTGAATTGAAATGTCACATATAACGTGCACAACCACCACAAAGGCGCAAGGAGTCATGAACTATTTATACATATAATGTCTGAATACGTGGACAACCACCACAAAGGCGCAAGGAGTCATGAACTACATATACATATAATGTCTGAATACGTGGACAACCACCACAAAGGCGCAAGGAGGCATGAAATATATACACATATAATGTCTGAATACGTGGACAACCACCACAAAGGCGCAAGGAGGCATGAAATATATATACATATAATGTCTGAATACGTGGACAACCACCACAAAGGCGCAAGGAGTCATGAACTATATATACATATAATGTCTGAATACGTGGACAACCACCACAAAGGGGCAAGGAGTCATGAACTATATATACATATAATGTCTGCATACGTGGACAACCACCACAAAGGTGCAAGGAGGCATAAACTATATATACATATAATGTCTGAATACGTGGACAACCACCACAAAGGCGGAAGGAGTCATGAACTATATATACATATAATGTCTGAATACGTGGACAACCACCACAAAGGCGCAAGGAGTCATGAACTATATATACATATAATGTCTGAATACGTGGACAACTACCACAAAGGCGCAAGGAGTCATGAACTATATATACATATAATGTCTGCATACGTGGACAACCACCACAAAGGCGCAAGGAGGCATGAACTATATATACATATAATGTCTGAATACGTGGACAACTTACACAGATGATTGATGAGATGATTGATGAGTCCGTTGTATGAGATGTAAGAAAAGATGTAAGAACTAAATCATTACATATAAAGTGTTTTCAAATCAAATGTACGTACGGTACGAATCAACAATAATAGGTTAATGGAACTTTCACAATTCACAAGTTTACACTAATGACTAAGAGTATTTACAACTGAAATACATACTCCATAATGCGCAAAAGTATGCTTCAAATACTGACTCAACATTGTTTATGTGTGTTATATATTCCCCATTTTCTTCGAAAAAAGCTACATTAGCACTTTGTTACTGTGTCATCCTACGTCTCTGCTTGCAACTTTTTGCATTTTGTTCTCATTTCACATAAATTTCCAGGAAAGCGTTTTTTCCTTCTTATTTTTTAAATATTATTTCAACAAGTTTTTATCCGTTCGTCTGTTGATGCTCTTTAATTGTATTGATTTTTTTTTCATTTTGCATGAACTGCTTTATGATTCTTACAAGCGTGTACGCTTAAACTAGGGATTGTTGATACATATTATTCCTGAGAATCATTTGACTCGGTTTTTTTCTTGTATGTACAATTCTCAATGAAGAATCAAATACAATGGTATTCATAATTCATGTTGAGGTCTCATGACTGAAACAGTTTTACCTCATGCTAGAAATATATCCCATCAATAGTTTTAATAGAATCATTGTCTCATGATATTCAATATTTAATCAAATGGATGTCACAAGTTTTCATAAACTAACCTTTCAATTCAACTTAAATAGTTCATTTTATTTGCATATTGGAAAACATTATTTTCTTCAGTGCTATATTATTTACATAGAAATATAATATTTCCTATTTTCTTTATTCTTTGTTCATGAAATCGATTGTCTTGAATGATTGCTTCACTTTTGTCAAATAATTTGATCAATTTATTGATGCGAAGAACCAACACCTTAAAATTATGTCGCGTAATGTTATTGTACAATTAAATAAAAAACATCTGTGTACAAGTTTTTCGCAAACAACATCCACATCTTTCTTTTTATGCTCAAAGAACATTGAGCAAGGCCGCTGACAATGAAAATCCGTCTAATGTTTTGTCTGTAAATCAATTTAGTTTCAACGGCGACAGTTTTATTCAAGCACGTCTGTCAAATAAATTAGATCTGAAATGTTGTTTCACCATGCAAAATAACAATCATCCGACAAACATTGTATTTATACAAGAGCGTGAGCGGCACAATTCTTGAGAGGGTGTTATTGAAACATAAGCGAGTTTCAAATGACGGTATGATAGCGGGACATACGTTTTTTCATTACACTCTATGTTCTTTACCGTGTATGTCGTTTATTTGAGCGATCAAACCAAAAGCACTGGAGCGCGAATGGCTGACTTAATACAAATGCGGCTTTGTCAACGACATTTTGTATTCTGTCAGTTTCATCAATTTAAACTATCGAGAAAGACACAGTGATAATTCGCACGAATTCTTTGACAGTACACCTGTGTAAATGACATTTTGTTTGCCATTCTGGTTGTAAATTTGAATTATTTTCAACACAATCATTGTTGTGTGGTTTATCAGAATATTACTACCATGTTCAATTGTTAATAATTAAACCTACAAGTCAAATGACTGGACATTCTATGTATATATTTGCTTTGTTGATTGATTTGTTCACCTAATATTTGCTTGCTTGGCATTTCATAAGACAGCATATGATGACATTAATAAATCTAAAACGTTCGGATAACATAACCCAATCTTACAATACCAAATTTGTTTTGGTAAACTGTTTTTCACTCGGGTAGTGTTGTTTAGATTATTACTACAACATTGACGTTAAAGGGTCCCACAGTTCATTCCGCATATAATAATTGTATGACAAGACTGTGAGTACGGAAATTTACCAATTTATGACTCTGTTGTAAAAGACATCTCATTATTTGTGTTATACATTGTGTCAGATATCCATTGTATATCAGCCAGACTTAGTCATGGTTAGTAAATATGGAAAAAATCTTATTTTGTTAATGTTCAGAAAATATGCGAACGTTTTAAATATACAGAAATTGTGACAAATGGTAAATATTTCACCCCGATACAATCGTAAAATTTAGAGAACTTCTTGTGGGTGACACGTCTGGTAAATCTGGTTATTGATCAAAGTGTGGCCTGATACTATTCTAGTACTATCAAAATACATAAATGGTTTTAGACGATAGAATGAATACCCGTTTCCGAAATTAACGTCCGATAAAAATGTAAAATATATATCAGATAAAATTGAGACGAAAAGGCAATTTCTTTATCAAATACATTTGGCATTTCCACAGTAGTTTATTTATTTATAATGATTATCAGGCGCGATTATTGAGATTCATAACTGATAAACTACGCGCTGTTGTAAAGGAACATACGACCATATAAGGCGCTGTTGTAGAGGGACATATGGTTTTCAGGCGTTATTGGAGAGGAAATATGACTTTACTAGGTAATATTGTAGAGGAACATATGACTATACTAGGCAATGTTGGAGAAGAACATATTAGTATGCTAGGTAATGTTGGAGAAGAACATATTAGTATACTAGGTAATGTTGGAGAGGAACTTATGATTTTACTAGGTAATGTTGTAGAGGATCATATGACTATACTAGGTAATGTTGTAGAGGAATATATGACTATACTAGTTTATGTTGTAGCGGAATATATGACTATACTAGGCAATGTTGTAGAAGAACATATGACTATACTAAGCGATGTTGTAGAGGGACATATGGTTTTCAGACGCTGTTGTAGAGGGTATTGTAACGACCCCTAAAAGGGGGTGTTAGTAACTGTTACCTTTCTCGTGTTCTGTGAACATCTGTTTTAGTCGTTAGCTTTCATTTTAATTCCTTGGTATTTTCTACTCAGTTGATATTAACGAAGCATGAAATAGTATACATATATGTTGACCAGATAAGAGGGTCCAACCAAACACTTATTATACAGGTACATGCTCGATTATTCCTATCCGAGTCTGTTTTCACTTTTCTGAATGACATCTGTTTTCGCTACTGGATGTTTCGTCACAGTAATTCACTACGTTCCAACTTCGCCATTATTATTACACGTCGTACATGTATTACACAATTATTAAATGTTTGTTTTAGAGTTGAACAAAACTTGTATAAAGCGTATTTCTCGTGTTATTGTCAGAATTATGTCGGCACATTGTTTTTGTCTTGGTCGGAACTCCCATGTTTAAAATGCATGCTGGGAGGAATGCCAAGAATAACCAATAATTTACGCGAACGTCCGATTGGCATGCTTGATGCTGGCATGTCGACAGAAGACGCTGCAATGCATGTTGGGAGTTCTAGTCTAGCGATACAAAGGGCGCTTTTTTCGAAACAAACGGAGTTTGGTTTAAAACCGGTTTGTCAAACTTTCCATTTGTTTTGTAAAACCGGTTTGGATCTAGAAAAGGTTTGTACCATTTGTTTTTAAAAAATCGCAATCCGGTTTGTCAAACCGACCGAACTCCCCCCAGAGGCGGTGTGTCGGGTTTGATTTATCCGAAATAAGGTGCAGTTCTGCAAGAAGCATATGTAATCTACAACCAGAATTTACTTGTCCTGCTGGCTGTAGTGACAGTTCAAATGGTAGACTTGCTTCATCATATTCACCAGAAACAAGTTCAGAAGAGGGGTGCAATAGAAAAAAGGCAAAGAAAATTAAAACAAGGCAAACTAGGATAAATGTGGTTATAGATTTTTTCAAAGAAATGAAAAAAAATGACATGGTTAGAGACTGTGAACAGATACCATCAAGACAGAATAAACAAAAAATATCTTTAAGAGGATGGTCGGCGCAACTTGAAGTATACAAATTTGTTGCAATCTGAGGGTTAAAATTTGTTGTACAACATAAAAAAGCCTAAATGTCATTCAATTACGCTATACTACAGAAACTCCGAGACCTGAGAGGGGAGATCACTGCGTAGGAGACAGCATCAATCGTAACTACTCGGTGATATTCGGCAGAGCCAATAATGCCGAGGTGTTCGGAATGAGACTGCATAAAATAACTCCGTAGTGTGATTAGTCATAGACACAGTATAGTCTGTTTCAATATAGTTCAACATTACTTATTGCACAAGTCGTGAACTCACACATGCATGTTATCAACTAGTTACATAGCGATTTATCTGTTTAAAACAATATAAATGTTCTCAACTGGTACATAAAACCAAGAAAGTCTTCTTAATTCTAACACCGGACAATTCCCCGTGGTGATGACTATCATCACTAATTACTGGATAAATCTTGAAATACACTATACAAAATGTTAACCAATCTGCGTCAAGGTTAACAATATTTTTCGGTTGAAGGGAAATTGCCTTGGTGGTTAAATGTAAGATGTGATTGGTTTACAAAACACTGATATGCAAATAGCAAAAACATGTTAGTACGGCTGCGCCGAAAATGAGGGAAAGAAATTAGAATTAATTGCTGAGCTTGTTAAAGCGGTGAAAGAGTAGATAAGAGTGTATACATTGTACTGGTACTAATTTGTATCATTTTAGAGGAGCTGAACTCCAAATGGAGGTAAACAATTTGAAATGTTGGAAACTTTTGCAAATGTTGCTTATAGTGACAAATAGTAAGTAATACATGGTTCAGAACTATTTTGGCAGTAAATGTTGAAAACAGTCGGTTGAAAGTCCAGAAAATGTACAAAATTTGGCTTACTGGATATGTCTACCCAGTAAAAGTGAAGCTTGAAAGATCAATATTTAGATGGTTATTGTAGTGAAAAGTGAAATTATTACTCTAATTCTTGTTCGTTTCCAGGACCTATTTTGGAACTATTAACCACATCTTCAGCTTGAAGTGATTCTTTTGTTGGCCTTTTTCAAACGAATTTGTTTTCACAACAAATCAAGAGTATCACCTTTATAGAAATGTCCATATATACGAGTAGTTACATGTAATCTGAGAGAAGGGCTTTGTCAGTTATTGTAACTAAAGATGAAAAGAGTGTTGTCCAGTGTTATTACTGATTTCTGCATCATCCAGTTCCGGTATACCAGAAGAGGATAGAAGCTTGCTCAGAAAAATGTATTTTAAGAAACAGCATTACAGTTCATTATTGCATTTAATTAAATTACTTCAGACTACAATGATAGCACCGAAATAGTGTTAAGACTGCATAGATTCCAAAACCCACAAACATATGGAACGCCAACTCACATAAACTCAAATATTTGAAGAGCCATAAACTCAAATATTTGAAGAGCTCTCCAACTCAATTGAAGAGAGCACAAATTGAATTAATGATAGCATCCAAATCAACTTAATTGAAGAGGTCTCGAGATGAATTAGAGCTCTCTCCAAATCAATTTGATATATCTTCAAATCATTTACGGATAAGTATGAATTTGTTAGAATTGGAGCTATCTCCAACTCATTTGTTGCCCTTATTAATAGATTTAGAGATCTCTTGATTTGAAGAGCTCTCTAATTTAATTAGTGAGAGCAACAAAATAATTGTTGCTAGCAATAATTATATAGTGATAGCAACAAATAATTAGAGACCTCTTCAAATCAATTGAAGATTGACATTCGTATGGAGACTGGCCTTGGATGGGTGATTTTACAGTCAGTAAATAAAAGATTAAGGTAGTGGCGACCTAAGTCAAGTGGTTTTTAAAAAACTAAAAGTTTGCGTGACGTGTACATTGCTCAAATTCATTGGGGTGTCAGTAGGTCAATGACTGCATGGACGATATAAAATAAACGCTGTTTTTGGTATTACTGGGCTAATGTCATTGGAAGGCACATATGGTTTTACAAACTTCCATTGTTTTGTTAATGTTTGTTTCGCCGATTATAACACTTGCCACTTAGTTTAGTGACCCCTTTAACTTGAACATATCGGCTGTGGGCAAACTGGCGCTCGAAGCCATGTTTCTATTGTAAACTATACTAAATAACAATTTTGGAAACGCAGTTATATAAATGTTTCTGGTCTGAACTCGATCATTACTGAACTCATCTGAAATTTTAATATGGGCATTTATATTCTATTCATGACATTATGGTTTTAACTGAAAATGTGGCCTCTGGCCTGCGTTTCACAAAACATCTCAACTTGAGATTATCCTCAACTCAAATAGCTCAAATTCTGTATCAGTACAATCTTGAAATGTGGAATGAATTGAAGATTGTATTCTATAAGAACATGCTGATAATAACATACATGTATATACAACTCTATGTTCATAAATTCGGGAGTTTTAGATCTTCAAAGTTTTGAGTTGAGGAAAATCTCAATTTAAGATTTTTCGTGAAACAGGGCCCTTGAATGTAAACAAGCAACTTTTGATAGGCAAAATATCCTAACAATATAAGCTTTATTCTCTAGTGCCAGTTGACCACCTCTTGCTTCTAAATGTGATAAAAAAGACAAGAAAGCAATTCAAGTATTTAAAAATTACTTGAACTTGAAGTACGAGCGTACATTTCATTTTAATCCCTTTTCAAAAGTATACTGGTATACCTTCGTACTGTTACTGCAAAATGTGAAATAACGCATTTAGACAATACAACAATTAACTCATTCTATCCACCTAATTAATACCAAACCAAATATCATTGTAAAATCGTTTCTAGATGTGGCTTCATCTCTTACAGCACTATAGTCTCTCTTGAAATATGTCATCTATTTTAGATATCACTGAAACATCTCTACAATAGCATTTCTTTTCTTAAGTCCGCCCTTTTATTCACTCGTCATTTCGTCCGAACAATTCCCTTCTTACATCTCTACGATACCTTCCTGAATATACTCCTGAATGTCCTCGATAGTAGCCAAACAGATCTGGTGAATGGCACAGCAACTCAGTATTATGTGGATAACAGTTTTAAGATCAAATAGTTCAATACATTTCAAGCGCCGAAAACGACCCTTTAGAGCTCCGAACGCACGTTCAATGCCCATTCTTGTCAAGCTGTGTTTAAAGTTGAATATTTTTTGTGCTTTGTTCAAGTTCCGAACTCTTTGAAGGGCACCAGCAACCACGATGTTATCGGATAGGCAGCATCTCCGATGAGATGTGTGTCATGTGCAAACATATCGTCAGCGTTGTCTTCGGCTTTCTTACAGAGGGGTGAATTTCTTAAAATGCATGCATCATGCACAGAACCAGGCCACCCACAGTATATATCGATGAAGCTCATATTGTGGTCACAAACTGCTTGTAAATTCACAGACGGGAAACTTTCCTGTTTATGTAACTCTGGATATTATGTGGGTGTTCTTATTGGAATGTGGCTTCCATCGATAGCTTCTATGACCCCAGGAAAACCTTGCATTTCCTTAAAACCATTCTCAATAGTTTGAAGTGCACGTCCCGATGGCCATGTTACAACCATGTGTAGTAAATGAGATGAAATGAGTCGTGACACTTCATGCACAATGCCATGTACAGAAGTTTCACAAATACCAAACATATCTGCAATAGCTTGATAATGTAACTGGGTTGCAATAAACTTTAAGTATACCAAAAGTTTCGTTTCAATGCTGATTTTCTGATGCAGACAGTTAATAAGCGGAGTCATATGTACTACTAGTTTGTCAAATGTCTTTCTACTAATGAACTGGCCCTTGAACTCGTCAACACTATAGCGTGGCAAAACAGTATCTACATAGTCTGACACTCTGACTTTCTTGTCACGCATAATGGCTGCCATACTGCTCATAAGAAATGCAGTTGACCTCGCCCGCGATAAAACGGCATTAATTGTAGCAATAGCATCATCTTCGGACGCTGAAATGCGTTCCATCAAAATCCCTTAGCATTCGCCATCTTGTTCATACCAAACCGCCTGTTTGTCCACGAGCTCCCTTTAACAGAAACAAGCTCAAGTTAACTGTTGATTTTATAGCCAAACCAAAACCTAAAACCCAAACCGGATTCTTTCAAACAAAAGCGCCCTAAATCTTCTCGCACGATTTAGAACGTCATGACACACCGACGACTTGCCACGTCGTGGACGTCCGCGTGTTACGACGCGTGGTCAAGACCGCTATATCATAAACACGCATTTGCGCAATCGATTCCAAACTGCCACTGCTACTGCTGCTAGCACACATGGGCTTCATAATAGCTGATTTTATGATGCAGCAGTTAATATGCGGAGTCATATGTACTACTAGTTTGTCAAAAGTCTTTCTACTAATGAACTGGCCCTTGAACTCGTCAACACTATAGCGTGGCAAAACAGTATCTACAAAATTCCAAAATATACTTAAAACCATGTCAAATTACCCCACCCACTTTTTTACAATGGTAACAATGGTAAATTATTTTTACAAAGTATCTACATACATTTTAGTTAAGTACTTTCTGAGCATATTTACTTCCTGATTCCTATCCTTAATGACAGTTACCAGGCAGGTAGGCAAATGGTAACCATTATTTAACTAGCTGGTGGCTCATCAACTGGTCATATCAGAACGGACCCCTTCCATGATTCCAACCTTCGACTTCCTGCTTCCACTCGGCCACAATAGACGGTTACATTTCTATTCCAGATGCACATTTATTTCCATAATAATGATTCCTGGTTTACTTGTAGTTTAAATGAATGCAAAATCTTGGATTATCCAAAATTGGTCAAATTAGCCTTGTCCGCTCTCTAAGTCAGAGTTTTCATCCGATCTTTACCAAACTTGGTGAACATGTTTGTAGGCATAATATCTCGGCCAAGTTCAATAACCAGCCATATCGCTCAAGTCACTCGGGAGTTATCAACCTTTGATTTTAGAAATTACCTAAAATTTGTCTCGTTTTAACTCTGACTTATGACGGGCGTATTTTGTGACAGTTTGCTACTCTTGTTGAGATATGATTTTACTTTTATGCATCCAGATGTTTTCACGAACATTTCAAATATAAACGTAATTGAACATGCGATCTAAACATATAAACGTATAAAATGTGAAGTGTTAAACTAGAAGCATAACATATTAACACAATCACTCTTAATCTGCCAGTAAAAGATGTTTCTGTGCCATTCTACAGAAAACGTTAATTTTATAATATGTATACCATGATATTTAATTGTTTATTTTGGGTCAAAACATATGTTTGTACTGAAGAGCTATTATTTTAGGGTGGCATTTTACTTATGCAACGATAACATTTCCTATTTAAAAATATATATGACTTGCTAAATCAGGTCTGGTATTAATTAATGTCCCAACTGTAACGCAATTTAGATACTTTGTAACTTTAAAACGCTAAAAAGATATAATACAAACATAACAAATTATCAAACAATCGTAATGTAAGTGTTTACAGATGAGAGTTATAATTATAAGATACAATTTTGAATCAAATATTTGTTAAAACAACAGTTCAGTTGGAAAATGGTTACTTGATACGTGCTTATAAAATGCTGTACTACTTGCCCCTTATTCTATAGGAATATATTAACACATGTTTGTATATTTATTCAGTTTA
The DNA here is from genome assembly GCA_032209605.1 of Mactromeris polynyma. Lineage (NCBI taxonomy): Eukaryota > Metazoa > Mollusca > Bivalvia > Venerida > Mactridae > Mactromeris > Mactromeris polynyma. The sequence goes on along the minus strand of JASFXZ010000002.1, from coordinate 26,523,160 downwards.
TTTTACCTTTTTTGCATATTTATGATGAGTTGCGGTAGTGACATAGTGGTTTGGTGGTGACATTTGAAGTGAGCATTAACATAACTTATATTGAAGCGTCAAAACTTTGTTTAAACTTTCCCTTTATTTACATTTGACTTATAATTGTCTCTAATGGACTTATTTTAGTAATACATTCATCAATGTTTTATTGATCAATTTTGGTTTGATTTTATTCATATGATTTGATATCAACAAGCTCCAATTATTATAGAGAGGTAGAAATATCATTCAAATTATATACTTCATTATTATTATGATATATTTGTCTTACCAATAGATGCATGCGAGTCAGAGGCAGCGACTAGTGTTGCGACTGGAGCATCATAGGTCAGAATTGAACTGTACATTGAAACGGCTGACATTCCTGTATTTAATATGCACTGGCTTGTCTGTGAATATCTGAAAACAGATGATAAGAAATTATGTTTTTGTTTGGCTCCCAAAAACATAAAATAAACAAACTGACGCATTTTATACTTAACAAAATAATTTGTTCAAATAAAGTGCATTTTCAATTCCATCTAAAATATTATAGTATTGAACAGCTGGAGGAACTCGTTCTATACAACAAACTGTGTTTTAATTATATGTACAGTAGCCGTGTGTGCTTGCACATTTACTTCCGTAAATAATACGAACACTAGATGATTTAATAGTTAATATAGTAACTATACGAAATAAACATGACGTTTGTCGTCAAATTTAATAGCTTCGTAAGGAAAACTATTTTTATATTGTAGTTGAAATAATTGAAGCCATGAAACTAAAATGATTAACGTTTATCAGTTGATCGGTATTCATGATTGTTTTACTTCTTGTTGCTTATGTACGTTTGTATTGCAATTTTAATTCAACATACTAACATAATATTTCACATTTATAATATCTAACAAAAATATAGCAGAGCGCAGCTTAACTTACCTGGTGTACTTTCATGGTCGCAGTCACAACTTGAAGGTCCCGAGGCATATTTTTTTCCTGAGAAGCAACGTCGTCCTCGCTGACAAGAAAAAGTTACGACGCCACACCAGATTGCAGCAATGTTTCGTGAAGGGAATGTGCACATGTAATATCTTGACCGTATGAAACTGCACGGTCAGCCTCACGTGTCACCACGGCACTAATGCCGTCGGGGGCCCCCTTGCCGTGACCTGCCTCCGCGAATGACCAATTTTCGGCAGTAAAACCTAATTGGACCATCACTGATAACAAATAGTTGTCACGTTCAGGGTTCTTGTCACGTGCATATTTCAGGACGGGAAGCGTGTGTGTCCAAATGTCCACGGGACCGTGCCTTAGACATAGTGAGTACATAACCCCTCATTTGCAGTTGTTGTGTACATCTCGCCTGTATGCATCAAAATCTGTTTTTGTGATGCCCCATAATGGATACGTTGAATTTCAGCCCTGTATTTACAAGCATAATTTTCTGGAAAGTCAACATGCAATATGATGTCATTTCCAGTCAATTTATCTTGGAGACTACGAATTGCTTGATACTGGTGTTTAATGTTATTGAGGTGTTTACAGTATTTTTCTAGTTCATCTCTGAATTCTTTTACCAACTGACCAGTTGTGTCCTTCTCCTTTTCCTTCAATGTTAAACTCGCTATTTTAGTTCCAGGGCCATCTTTTTTCATTGTTCCATTCGTTTTGTTTTCCACTCAAAACAGTCAACCATTAGCCCCTCTTCAAAATCATGTACAGGAACCACTCGTGTCTTGCAGACGATGCACTCTCTGTACATACAAGTTTTTGCATTTGTGTCACAACTTAATGATTTAGATAACTCGTGTAGGTCACTTTCAATAAGCGCTATCTGTTTGAGTGTCTCTGCTTTGAATTTCACTCTATGTTTTTTACAGAGGCAAGTCTCTCTGTTAGCGGCATTGGGACGCAGTACATTAAATGGCCTTAATCTGCAGAACAATGCATACGAAATCTTGCGGTTAACATTTTCAGACAGATACTTTAGGTGCAAATGTTTTTTTGTTTTTTTTTAATCGTTTATTTCAATAAAATATTATGTACAATACAGAATATTTTGTCATATCAACAATTTTAACAGTTTTTTGGAAATATGATCTTTCGTACCATGAAGCATATAAAAAAGGTAGGTGAGATGTTTCAAGTAATAACATCGAATATGTTTATCTAGTACGAAACGAAAGTAATAGATTAACAAGATGTATTGTATATTCGTCTATGAGGAAAACTGAGAAAGTAGTTGGAAAAAATCGAAAAGTGCACAATAAAAGGTTTTCTATTCGCGAAATAATCAACGAAATAGAAAAGAAAACACAAGACGTACCTTCCACATTATAAATATATTAATTTATGTATATCAATTACGTATAAGAGATTCTTTTAGATAAGTGGTAAATTAAGTAAGGATTAAATGCTTCTCTAGTTTATTTTTGTAATAATGTTGTAGTACTAAAAAGTCGTTGTATATTGTTTTGACAACGTTTATACTTTTTTTTCTTCTTTTCTTCATAACACTTCATCTCAATTTTGTATCAAATAACAATATTTTCTAGACAATTTACATATTTACAAATTCCAAGCTTGCTAAATATTCCATTTATAACATCCCAAACTGGAGTTATATATGGACACCTATACAGGAATTGATCGATTGTTCGATATTTTTTACTCATATATTTTCCATGTAAAAAATGTTTTCATTTGTTGCTATGATTTTATGAGTCAGTTTAATTTAAACTCTTTGACTTTGTTATGTTTTAATACATAATTCAGTAAAAAATACACTGATTTCCAATTGATATGCCTGTTAAAGTTTTTTCCCAATATATGTGTATATAGGGTTTTTCACATATTTTCATAGTTAATAATTGTCTTATTTGTTTATTGTTTAATATGGTTAAATCGACAACAGGCGTTAAAGATGTTTTGACAATAGATTGCATTGATCTAGTTGTTTTCAATATATCTTTCCATGCCGATGGGATTGCTTTTATTAACTTTGAGTATTCCGACATCCAGTTATTTTTAGTTTGCAATTTGTTTAACAATATGTTGATTAATTTTTCCATTTTTTATAAGATCTTCAATAAATATTATGCCGGAATTTATCCATTTTTCATAGATTAAACATTTTCCGTTGAATTTTATAAATTGATTTCCCCATATAATTTGTGTTTTGATGTCATACAATTTGGTGGTTTGTTTACATTACATACTTCTATATAAGTTTCGATAATTTCACGGTAGAATTGAGGTATATCGGTTTTTGTAGATGGGAGGGATTTTTATAAGTAAATATTCATCTTAAAAATCAATAGATCTTGGCCAAATTGATTTAAAAAATATTTCGGTATAAGTTTCCAATTAGCATCTTCTTCTGTACTTAGGGACTTAACCCATTTCATTTTTAATGTTTTAATGTATGTAAATACAGAGTTAATTTTATTTATAATATTTTTGGGGTAGTTATTGATTGCATCAAGTATGCAAGTTTTAGTAAGATTAGAGATTATATGATTGTCAATTTGCCAAAGAATGTTAAATATCTGTTGCTCCATCTATTAAATATATTGTTACATATTTCTAATTTGGAGTTCAAATTCAGCTGTTCACACTATTTAGAGTTAGTGCTGAAATATGTAATATCATAAAAGGAGAGATGGTAATTTATTTTTGATTTCCCAATTAGGAGGCCTTCTGTTTTGTTCTTATTAAGTTTAAGGCCCGAAAATAGTCCAAAATGTTCGATTACTTCTAGTGCCTTTGGTATTTCCTGCACATTTTTAAGAAACAGTGTGGTATCATCCGCAAACTGAGTAATTTTTAAATGTTAAGAATTCTGCATATCTATAGTTATACCCATTCCCTTAATGTCTTTGGATTTTCTATTTTTTGTGGATAGTATTTCAGCAACTGTTAGATATAACATAGCAGACAGCGGACACCCTTGTCTGAGGCCTCGTGATACAGGGCAAAACTTTGATTTCCAACCATTGTTGATAACTGAAGAGCTTATTACAATATACAGAGTTTGTTACCCAGTTAATGAACTCGTGTTTGAAACCAAATTTGTGAAGAACATCAAACATATATTTCCATTCAACCGTTTCCAATGAATCGACTTTTTATAAACCCTTGCTGATCGGGACTAATTATTTTCGGTAAAACCTTGTAGTCTGTCAGCTAAAACTTTCGCTGTCTCCAGTTTTCTAAGTTTTCGGGATCTCCTTTTTTTGTAAAGTAATGAAATGACACTTTGTTTTTGACTTCTTGATAATTCATGTTTCGTAAACGATTGCTCAAAAGATTTAATAACGATGCATGATAATTTATGCCAATCTACTGTGAGACCATCGAGTCCAGGACTTTTATTTTGCTTCATGTTATTAATAGCTTGTGTACATTCATTTAATGTTATTGGTCCTTCAAAAGTGTTTGTCTCAGCAGACGTTAACGTGTAATCTAACTGCATATTGTTAAGATAAATAGTATTACTTGTATCAAGTTCATTTCTAGAAGATGTATATCATTTTTGATAAAACTTTACTTCTTCAGCTAAAATATTTTTTTGTATTTGCAACACGTGTGTTATTAACTAACAATGACTGTTTTGTCTAGATTTTTCTAAGTTTAGAAAATATTTTGAATATATTTTTTCTCCTTCGTCTAAAAACTGTACGCGTGATCTTACTTTTGCTCCATTTAATTTTAGGTCGTAAATTTGTTTATTTCATTTTCTACCTCGACAGTTCTAGGATTTTCATTTTGCTCAGTGTACAACTTCATTTTCTAGTTTATGTAATCGCTTGTTTGTTTCTTTCGATTGTCTTTTACTATAATTAATAGAAATTTCCTGAATTTCATATTTACAAATTTCCCATTTTACTATGGCATCTAATGATAATTTCATACAACGGTCAATCGTATCTGAAATTAGTTTACAATATTCTTTATCTTCAAGATACTTCCAGTAGCCTGGTCCACGTTTGCAAGGAGTTTTCAGTTTAAGAGATATAGCAAGATGGTCTGTACTTTGTATAATTGACGGTCTAATGTCGGTTGAAAGAACAAGGGGTGATATATTATTACCAATAAGCCAGTAGTCAATGCGACTTTTTTCAATACTGTTTTTTCGTCGCCATGTATATTGCATTTTGTTAGTGTTATTGAGCTATTTCAATATATCTATAAGATAATTATTCTTGATAAGTTTTTTCTAGTTTTTTTGCCAATAATATTACTTCTGTAGTTTTGCAAAGTTTTCGGTTTCGTAATTATATCATTGTTGCACAAAGTTTCATTAAAATCTCCTGCAATTACCTTGATACCATTAGAATTGTCTTTTAGAGTAGTTACTATGTTTCCGAAAAATATGTCCCTTGATTTTTTATCATTGGGAGCATAAATGTTTAACATTGAATAATTATTGTTATTTGTCTCCAAATTAATAAGTACATATTTTCCCTTCCGATCATGACTATAGTCGAATAGTTCATAGCTTAATGCTTTGTTAATTAAAATTGAGCATCCTTTACTATTAGTTTCTCCAAACGTTATTTAAGTTTTGAATTAAATCATCCGTAAACTGTGTTTCTTGTAAAAAGACAATATTTGCTTTTTGTTGAACTAGCCATTGTTGAAGTCTAGCACGTTTCAATCTATCCCTTAAACCTTGAACATTAAGAGATATTAGGTGTAAACTATTATCAATATGCGTCATGATTATACATCATAAAGGCAAATAATGGTCAGAAAAATACTGAAATGTTCACATCATGCTTATCAACAGTACATATGTAGCGAACTACATACACAAATCAATTGTATCATAACATATTGTGTTGTGATTGCAAGCAATGTACATTTGTACAGGTGAGTACAAAATGTATACATAATAAACAGGTGAGTACAAAATGTATACATGATAAACAGGTGAGTACAAAATATATACATAATAAACAAGAAGTACAAAATGTATAATAATAAACAGGAAGTACAAAATGTATACATAATAAACAGGAAGTACAAAATGTATACATAATAAACAGGAAGCACAAAATGTATACATAATAAACAGGAAGTACAAAATGTATACATAATAAACAGGAAGTACAAAATGTATACATTAAACAGGAAGTACAAAATGTATACATAATAAACAGGAAGTACAAAATGTATACATAATAAACAGGAAGTACAAAATGTATACATAATAAACAGGAAGTACAAAATGTAAACATAATAAACAGGTGAGTACAAAATGTATACATAATAAACAGGAAGTACAAATGTTTTAGTGCATCAGTAATCGTATCTGTTTCTTCTGACCCTTTACTGTCTTTGTAGACTGTTTTCCTGCTTTCAACCTACTATTACCGTCCCGGCACAAAAACTCTGCTAATTTCTTCTTTAGGGGGCGTAGAATCGCATTGCTTCTATTCATACGGCAGCTCCTCTTGATGCTAGATGTAATTTGCCTATTTGTTGTACCAAGGGCAGCCTGTGCCAAGCCCTGAATTCTATATTTCTTGAACAAGTTGTTACGTACCACCTGACTTAATAATTATGTGTTTCTCTCTGTGTCATTTAATCTTCCAGTATAGTGCGATTTTATTAACCGCGAACGTATGAATATATTGCCTGAACCACTACATTTCTAAATAGGTGTATTGAAATGTTCTTGTTTGTCCGTAAGCTTGACGGAGAAAAGGCCGTGTTTCTGTTTTGATAGAAAAGTAATCCAAACAGCAATTAAAGCTTTACGCACGAGAGCATTTCCTTACCTAAATTGACATGGATTGATCCTGAAAGTTCATACACCTGTTCGCGGTCAATGTAACAGTACTATACTTTGGTTTTAGATTTTCTAGAAACACATCCTGAAAAAAAGAATTTTTCTTGACTCCGATCTCACCTCTTGCCCTTGTTGAATACTTTGTTCAAATTATTCTGGTGGTGCCGATAAAGTCTCTTTCTTTACTCTTCTTTGCCTTGCTTTTATCCTCTCTGTTGAAGCTCGCTCACTGGAGCCCCTTCTGGTGTTCCTGGTGGCGTTACATCTAGAACTGCACCGATCATACATTTTCTCACGCGTTTTCCTTCTTAAGATTTTACACTTACGCCAGTTTTTCCGTGTATGACGCTTCTCACAATCTGACATACTCCCGACTAATTTTATATCACCACTTTCTTTTCGCCTTTCATACCGCTCATATTCTTTACTTGGGTATTCAGCCAAAACGAGTTAAGTTAAACAATATCTGAAATAAAATGTCCCATTACATTTATAGTTAAGAATACATGCATAAAGGGTTTTTCCGTTTTGATAAACATATCCAGCACCCATTTTTAACAGTTATAGTAAAATATTTCGAGTTGCTTATTGAAATTGGTTTGTTTGAATGGAACCACTAAACTCACACGTGACTTACGTTACCTATGAGGGATATAATATGTTTTCGTGATGATAGGCTTAATAGTATCAAAAGAACACACTTTACACGTGAAAATAATTCATTAAACAACAAACTTCGAGAACACAATGAATATTAAACAAAACTAAAATAAAATGACTTTTAAGCAAGCAATTCAAGTATTTTGTCAATTGCAGAACAAAAATACATACGTTATGACAGCTCTTTAACGTGTTGGATTTGAAAAAATGACAGAACTCTTTGTAGTATTCACACTATTTCGTACAAATTATCACAGATAAATGCGTTAGTAACAATACACACATGGCAAATTAAAGGTAACGTAATTCACAAATCTAATGAATTTGTATGTAAACATGTATTCAAGGAAAATCTAGCAATTAGAGGGCTAATATTGTCACATAACTGTGATGTGGATGTCAGAAAGATAATAAAAATACGTTTTTTATCTTTTGGATTAATATGAATAATGCTGGATTAATATTTTATACAAATTAACAGTCATGTTAGTAAACTGTGTTACTATGCTATAAAAGTTAGTGTTATCAGTATTTTATCTTTTTTTTTTTTTTTTTGACAATTATTACGATACAATAAAGTTATTAAGCTATCTTGTGAAATTTTGAGTGAAAACAATCTTAATTTACAGTAAGAATAAAATGTAAAATAATGTAACGTAATTCACTAGGATACATGCTTCATGACTATTACCATTTCCTGCTTACACACTATTTTAAGACTTGAAAAGAGGAACTGTATGTGACTTGATCCACAAGGGATCAATATCGGCAGATGAAATATGTATTTCCTTGATATTTTCACTAATTATCACAAACGAATGCCAAACTTAAACAATTACACTAACAATTTTAGAGGACACGAGGAAATTATGGATTGATTTCTTTGCTGAGCGATATTTACGTTTAAAAGCTTATCATAATTCTCCGTGATTACTTTTAACTTTTCCTTTGTGTTCTTTAACTCTTTGCTTACTCGCATTCAATCGCTCTGTTGTTAAAATGCATTCTTATCATGAGTCTATTCCGATTATCTTGCCCAGATGTTTGGACATTTTCATATCCACTACTATTTAAACAATCAGTTTTAACGTGTCCTACATCCTGATCAAGTTAAACAAGTCGATTCGCTTTCTTTATCCTTCGATAAGCTTGTAAATATTCTCGATTTTTCTTGTTTCTGTCTTCTCGTTCTTTACGAGGTAACACTGCATTGGGAAGGGAGTTTTTCTTTCGCCTTTCTCTTTCTGTTGCCACATACCGTGCTTTCAGTCTCTCTCTGTATTGTCTCTGTATCTCCGCGCTTGATTTAGGCATACTTGTGAAAAAAATAACAGTTATAAGCATGCATAAATGCTTGAAATGTTCGTTACTTATGAGTGACATGTTCGTTGTCTCGCCTTCAAAAGTACATACATTTTAATATATACAGGACGTGTATTTTGATATCTTAAAACGAACGCTTTAATAATAATCGTCGGTGTAATAATCAAACGTCTCGATCATGACAAAAATGTAGCATGAAATAATGATGTAAACATCCATGGTGCTTGTAAGAACTTCGAATATAATTATTGTTTGAGCAGCAGCTAAACACATTAAAAACAATATATCTACATTGGCAAACATGTTCCAATACAAATATGTATTTAATACTGAAGCTTTTAAAGTTGCAGATTGTTTTGATTAAATTCATCAGTAGAATTATGATTAAGAACTCTGACTTAGTTAGCCAGATCTTTAGATATATATCCATATCTGTAGAAAGCCATTTATTCATATGGTTTTGGGTTTTAACTGTGTAAATTTCAAGAATAATTTTGTGAACTGTAAACTGAGTACTTTAAGTATTCACTGATTGCATTTTATCTGAATGTGCGGAATATTTACAGTATAATCTATATAGAAAGATCTATATTTTCAATTAACCTTTCATTTGAACATGTAATAAACTGGATGAACTTTATATACGAGTTGTAATATCTTAGCTATTTATTTTGAGTAAATGCACATACCTAGTAATCAATATTGCACAGAAACATTAACATTTATATATGTATAAGCACAGTAAGAAATACCAGCATATAGTAGCACCTTCATCCCAGAGACGTAACAATGTGACTATACTAGGCGATGTTGTAGAGGGACATATGACTATATCAGGCGATGTGGTAGAGGCATATAGGGCTATATCAGGCGCTGTGGTAGAGGTATATAGGGCTATATCAGACGCTGTGTTATATAGGGTTATATCAGGCGCTGTGGTAGAGGTACATGTGACTATATCAGGCGCTGTTGTAGAGGTATATAGGGCTATATCAGGCGCTGTTGTAGAGGCATTTAGCGCTATATCAGGTGCTATTGTAGAGGTATATAATGCTATATCAGGCGCTGTGGTAGATGTATATAGGGCTGTATCAGGCGCTGTGGTAGAGGTATATAGGGCTGTATCAGGCGCTGTGGTAGAGGTATATAGGGCTATATCAGGCGCTGTTGTAGATGGACATGACTATATCAGGCGCTGTTGTAGAGGTGCATCTGACTATATAAGGTGCTGTTGTGGAGAGACATGACTATATCAGGCGCTGTTGGAGAGGGGCATTTGAAAAAGTCCAATTGCACAGGAGATAATATATATCGCCTAATCCAGTGCTTATGCTGTAATGTTAACTGTAAATGATAGTGCAGTAATTAAAATGTGTATTACTTGTACCGACTATGTAATATATCTAATTGAATGCATCAGTCTTTGTGCGCAATGTCTAGATAAAGCATTGCATATTACATATTCTGAGAGTCGCCTGATATGATAGCTTTCTTTGCGACCGTAATAAACTGTGTATTGTAAGCTGCAGCATCCTGTCCATGTTCTTATTTAGCAGATCATTCTTTTGAAGTCATTCCTTGTTCTTTATTTCTTATTTTATTTTAGTACCGAGTTTTTATATCTTCTTTGTAAATTGTTTGTTGATGGTGTTTCTACCAACAATAAACAATATTTAGCGTAGGTCGATTGTTTCGGATTTTTCTATATCATCCAGTCACGAATCAGAACTGACACAACAAAAGTCCTGCAAGGATTGCATTCAGGCCAATTTCAGTTGATCGGTCGTTGTAAATAAACAATTTTAGGATATAAAGTAACTATAACGATATATTTTCATTAATAGTTTTCAAGCATAGGGGCTGAACATTTATACTTAAGTTTGTATGGACCAGGTACTGCAAGAGCTGTGTTGGCAACAAGCCAAATTTATATAAATGGAGTCAATGAAAGATACAGCCCTATACGCAGTAAATGAGAATGTTTTAAAATGAAATAATGAACCATAAAAACGCCCACGGCATAATTATCTATAGTTCCCAGTACAAAGAAAGTTTCCTTGTTTGTAAAAATTCTACAACGGAAAACAACTATTATGTATACCACAGATATGTTCGTTTTGTAGTATACCAGTTGTTAACATATAAATATACATGTATATAACACAGACTGTCTCTGCAGAAAAACGAATTTTTTCTCTCGATTTCACATTGTCAATTATTTACCACATTTAATATGGTTCTGACAGACAAAAAGGCCATTCTCGACAGCTCTCGGGCATTTCCCTCTAGTGTATGTAAGGCGGAGCACTATGTAGCAAAACTCAACATTTTGTGCGGTCAAGAAATAGTTCTCGTTAAAAACGGATTTATAATTTCAATAACTTCGATAAATTCACGTAAGAGATGGATTATCGTTGTCATTTCTAGTTACAAACTTACATATTTCAGTCTTCATAAAGCTTTAATATTACATTCATCAGCATTCCAGCGTTCATGCCGCCATCTTGTTTTTATGACATTCGAATGGTATTTCCGAAAGTAGTGCCTAATGTACATCCGAGGCACTTGACGTAGTTGGCCGAGAATTTCCGAATGACAAAAAGGCCTGTCAGTGGATAGACAGCAAGTTGGTTCCGTGTCTGGTGTGTTTTACTGCACAGTAAACAATGCTTTACCAACGCATATCTCCCGTTTTCTTTACATAATTAATCAGCTTTTCATCAGTAAGAGTGGCATGGATAATTCAAAGTCTACATATCGAAGACAATAAATATATCAGCTGGGTATTACAGCAGTTAAATTTTGTTTGTAGACACTAATAGTCTTCATGACAAAGAACCTACCATTTTGCACGTCAGACAAAACTATTTTGTTCATAAATAAATTTCGTGTTTGAAAGTTTTGTTCAAACTGTGCCCGTTGTAAATACGTACGCGCTAACTAAGATCGAAACAAATGACTCTCTTAGATATTCGATAAGAAACAGAAACTTTGGTAGGGGTATAAACTCTTTAAAGGAAAGACATTGAGCATATAATAGAACATAAAGTGTCGGGGTGAAAAACTAAACGATGGATTCATTGGGAACCACGAATTGCTTTAATACATATAACTTATATCGAAATGAAACACTGTAACACAACGACTCGGCAGACCTGGAAAGTAAAAACAATAGAAAGGCATTGCACTGATGATGGATGATTTATTTACGAGAATAGCTACAGTTTTGACTAACAAGACATGTGGGTTGAAACAGTTAAGTCGCTTGCAACAATCAATATAGCTTCAAGTGTCACATTTTTGAGCTTATTAGTAATTTAACAATTATCTTTCTAATAACAACTAATTAATCTGATCTGTTTATAAAAAAAAAAACTTTATTCATTGCAAATAATACAGTTGCCCAGAATGTTAAAATTATACGTATGAGATGGGACAACCAATCTACATGTATGAGATGGGACAACCATTCTACATGTATGAGATGGGACAACCATTCTACATGTATGAGATGGGACAACCATTCTACACGTATGAGATGTGACCACCATTCTACACGTATGAGAAAGGACAACCATTCTACATGTATGAGATGGGATAACCATTCTACATGTATGAGATGGGACAACCATTCTACATGTATGAGATGGGACAACCATTCTACATGTATGAGATGGGACCACCATTCTACATGTATGAGATGGGACAACCATTCTACATGTATGAGATGGGACAACCATTCTACATGTATAAGATGGGACCACCATTCTACATGTATGAGATGGGACAACCATTCTACATGTATGAGATGGGACAACCATTCTACATGTATGAGATGGGACAACCATTCTACACGTATGAGATGGGACAACCATTCTACATGTATGAGATGGGACTACCATTCTACACGTATGCGATGGGACCGCCATTCTACACATATGAGAATTCTACATGTATGAGATGGGACAACCATTCTACACGTATGAGATGGGACAACCATTCTACATGTATGAGATGGGACTACCATTCTACACGTATGAGATGGGACTACCATTCTACACATATGAGAATTCTACATGTATGAGATGGGACAACCATTCTACATGTATGAGATGGGACAACCATTATACATGTATGAGATGGGACAACCGTTCTACATGTATGAGATGGGACAACCATTATACATGTATGAGATGGGACAACCATTATACATGTATGAGATGGGACAACCATTCTACATGTATGAGATGGGACAACCATTCTACATGTATGAGATGGGACAACCATTCTACATGTATGAGATGGGACAACCATTCTACATGTATGAATATAATGGGCGATTTTGTTGATTTACGCATCATCTACCTCAAAGTTTCTAAGTTAGTTTAGTAATGTTCTAATAAATCATCATTCAAGTCAATTCAGTTACGTTATACAATGATTGTCATACTATTTTCCATAACAAGATGGCTATTAGAAAGTGATGAGATTTAAATACGTGCACCGATGTAAAATTCGTTTGCGTCATTTTCTGATCGATTTTGCTGTTGGTTCATTAATGATAAAAAGTAAGTCAAAGTGAACACCAGCATCTCCAACTTTACTTTAATTGTAGTTATATTATTGATGTCAATATTTGAAATTTACCTAATTTAGTCTCTTAATATGCTGTCTAAGAAACCCCATGTATAACTGAAAAATAGTTTGAAAATTGCATTACTCTCAATAATATACATACCTTCAAAGAATGGTCTTGCAATTTTATTACTATCCATATGTTTGTATACATTACTTGTACTATGATAATGATACTTCAAAATAAATAAACTTTTAGTGGTATACACGAAACAGGCGATGTTACAACTGAAATGTAATTGATAACTAGTTGAAAAGGCTGAACATCTCGATAGTATCGACTTATCGAAAGGTACAAAACTGGCAAGGGAATCGGAAATAAAAGAGAATAGTGTATCTGTTCAACCATTCAATCAAATATATACAATTTGTGTGGAGTAATGCACATATCTGATAAAATGAAGAAAGTTTCAAAAGAGTAGCATAGTGGGAGAGACAACAATTTGTGTGATTTTTTTTCAGGGCATTACGTGGTTTTCAACAGTAGTTCAGTTATATAAGGCGGTCAGTTGACCTATCAAGTGCTCCCGGGTTACAAACCTGTACTAACCTGCTCCACAGCATGCAACTCAGAGTTCAATAGTGAAGGACACGTGACTTTGGGGGCATTCTCTTTAGTCCAATTGTCACGGAAGAACATACGCCTCCATAAACTGCGCTCCATCGACTGTGCTTACCGGGCGGGGAAATTGTGTGAGCCATTCTTGCATATTGTGTTTGTTTTGTCAACAAGGAGGTCGCATTTATTTCAGTAGTATGTGCTGTGCGGTTAAAGAAAGACACGTCTAAGACGTTCAGGTCTGTACAGTTGTTTATCAATTGCCAACAATGTGATGTATCTGTGCTATCAGCTCAGAAATATTGTGGGGTAAAGGTATATTTCGGAGAGACGAAACATCATTTAAAATAACGCATGATAGAGCACTGGAGAAAAAAGTGTCACTTATGTACAGATATAGTATTGGGTACTTAGTATGATATACGACGTAAATCCATAACTTATTTCACACTTTTCAAACATGTATTTGTATCGTACTGGACACCACGACGCTTTCAATTTACCCTGTCGAGGTTAGTGGTAAGTTTAGAAATGAAACAATACTCTAATTCTAAACAAATATATTACGAGCGTGCAAGACAATTATGTGACGCTGTAAATATTACATATTTCTTCTTGTAAAAAACTTTATACCATTGTACTTATTTTGAGTGAACTTAGTTTAAATTCTCAATCTTCTAAACGACATGTCATTCATTACTGTATTTGTTGTCACTACACGATCACTCCTGTGTAATAGTAACTGTTTCATTATACGGTCATTCCAGTGCAATAGTAACTGTGTCATTATACGATCACTCCTGTGCAATAGTAACTGTGTCATTATACGATCACTCCTGTGTAATAGAAACGGTGTCATTATACGATCATTCCCGTGCAATAATAACTGTGTCATTATACGATTATTCCTGTGTAATAGTAACTGTCTCATTACACGATCACTCCTGTGCAATAGTAACTGTGTCATTATACGATCATTCATGTATATTAGTAACTGTCTCATTACACGATCATTCCTGTGCAATAGTAACTGTGTCATTACACGATCACTCCTGTGTAATAGTAACTGTCATTATACGATCATTCATGTGTTTTAGTAACTGTCTCATTACACGATCACTCCTGTGCAATAGTAACGGTCTCATTACACGATCACTCCTGTGTAATAGTAACTGTGTCATTATACGATCACTCCTGTGTAATAGTAACTGTGTCATTATACGATCACTGCTGTGGTATACTAACTTTGCCATTACACGATCACTCATGTGCAATTGTAACTGTGTAATTATACGATAACTCCTGTGCAATAGTAACTGCGTCATTATACAATCATTCCTGTGTAATAGTAACTGTGTCATTATACGATCACTCCTGTGCAATAGTAACTGTGTAAGTGTACGATCATTCCTATGCAATAGTTAATGTGTAATTATACGATCACTCCTGTGTAATAGTAACTGTGTAATTATTCGATCACTCCTGTACAATAGTAACTGTGTAAGTGTACGATAATTCCTATGCAATAGTTAATGTGTAATTATACGATCACTCCTGTGTAATAGTAACTGTGTAATTATACGATCACTCCTATGCAATAGTAACTGTGTCATTATACGATCATTCCTGTGTGTTAGTAACTGTGTCATTATACGATCATTCCTGTGTTATAGAAACTGTCTCATTACACGATCAATCCTGTGTTATAGTAACTGTGTCATTATACGATCACTCCTGTGTAATAGTAACTGTGTAATTATACGATCACTCCTATGCAATAGTAACTGTGTCATTATACGATCATTCCTGTGTGTTAGTATCTGTGTCATTATACGATAATTCCTGTATAATATAAACTGTCTCATTACACGATCACTCCTGTGTAATAGTAACTGTGTCATTATACGATCACTCCTGTGCAATAGTAACTGTGTCATTATACGATCATTCCTGTGTAATAGTAACTGTGTCATTATACGGTCACTCCTGTGTAATAGTAACTGTGTCATTATACGATCATTCCTGTGTGTTAGTAACTGTGTCATTATACGATCACTGCTGTGTAATAGTAACTGTGTCATTATACGATCATTCTTGTGTAATAGTAACTGTGTCATTATACGATCACTCCTGTGTAATAGTAACTGTGTAATTATACTATCACTCCTGTGTAATAGTAACTGTGTCATTACACGATCACTCCTGTGCAATAGTTACTGTCTCATTATACGATCATTCCTGTGCAATAGTAACTGTGTCAGTATACAAATGTATGCTTGGTACGCATTTGCGACTTCAATCTAATCTGAATTGATAACACATCAGGTGTTTTTCTCTGATGTAATCAACAGCGAAACAACTTAATGAGGGTAACCAATTTGTTATGCTAAATACGAGCTAACGTATGTCTATATTAAGATCAAGAGAAGAGAATCAGGAGTAAGTCAAAGTTAGTCAAACGCTGCGTCAGTATTCTTACAGTACGCATTGACCTGTGTACTAAATGGAGAAGCAGTATTTTTCACAATACAGGAACTATAACCAATCTACTGAACTTTGTTGAATGCATTACTTCCTACAGAGTAGAAGTGAGTCGTGGGTCACGTAATGGTTCCGATTGTATGTGTGACATGTAACTGGAATCTTGTGATAAACAAGTGAGTCGTGGATCACGTAATGGTTCCGATTGTATGTGTGCCATGTAACTGGAATCTTGTGATAAACAAGTGAGTCGTGGATCACGTAATGGTTCCGATTGTATGTGTGACATGTAACTGGAATCTTGTGGTAAACAAGTGAGTCGTGGGTCACGTAATGGTTCCGATTGTATGTGTGACATGTAACTGGAATCTTGTGGTAAACAAGTGAGTCGTGGATCACGTAATGGTTCCGATTGTATGTGTGACATGTAACTGGAATCTTGTGGTAAACAAGTGAGTCGTGGATCACGTAATGGTTCCGATTGTATGTGTGACATGTAACTGCAATCTTGTGGTAAACAAGTGAGTCGTGGATCACGTAATGGTTCCGATTGTATGTGTGACATGTAACTGCAATCTTGTGGTAAACAAGTGAGTCGTGGGTCACGTAATGGTTCCGATTGTATGTGTGACTTGTAACTGGAATCTTGTGGTAAACAAGTGAGTCGTGGATCACGTAATGGTTCCGATTGTATGTGTGACATGTAACTGGAATCTTGTGGTAAACAAGTGAGTCGTGGATCACGTAATGGTTCCGATTGTATGTGTGACATGTAACTGCAATCTTGTGGTAAACAAGTGAGTCGTGGATCACGTAATGGTTCCGATTGTATGTGTGACATGTAACTGGAATCTTGTGATAAACAAGTGAGTCGTGGATCACGAAATGGTTCCATTTGTATGTGTGCCATGTAACTGGAATCTTGTGATAAACAAGTGAGTCGTGGATCACGTAATGGTTCCGATTGTATGTGTGACATGTAACTGGAATCTTGTGGTAAACAAGTGAGTCGTGGGTCACGTAATGGTTCCGATTGTATGTGTGACATGTAACTGGAATCTTGTGGTAAACAAGTGAGTCGTGGATCACGTAATGGTTCCGATTGTATGTGTGACATGTAACTGCAATCTTGTGGTAAACAAGTGAGTCGTGGATCACGTAATGGTTCCGATTGTATGTGTGACATGTAACTGCAATCTTGTGGTAAACAAGTGAGTCGTGGATCACGTAATGGTTCCGATTGTATGTGTGACATGTAACTGCAATCTTGTGGTAAACAAGTGAGTCGTGGGTCACGTAATGGTTCCGATTGTATGTGTGACATGTAACTGGAATCTTGTGGTAAACAAGTGAGTCGTGGGTCACGTAATGGTTCCGATTGTATGTGTGACATGTAACTGGAATCTTGTGGTAAACAAGTGAGTCGTGGATCACGTAATGGTTCCGATTGTATGTGTGACATGTAACTGGAATCTTGTGGTAAACAAGTGAGTCGTGGATCACGTAATGGTTCCGATTGTATGTGTGACATGTAACTGCAATCTTGTGGTAAACAAGTGAGTCGTGGATCACGTAATGGTTCCGATTGTATGTGTGACATGTAACTGGAATCTTGTGGTAAACAAGTGAGTCGTGAGTAACGTAATGGTTCCGATTGTATGTGTGACATGTAACTGGAATCTTGTGGTAAACAAGTGAGTCGTGGGTCACGTAATGGTTCCGATTGTATGTGTGACATGTAACTGCAATCTTGTGGTAAACATTTCACAATTACATGTAACTGAATTACTCAACTAATTCATCCAAAGGAACTGTTTGCTGTCCAACAGTCGTGTTGAATCTGTCTGATCGGTGTACAATCTGATTCGCCCGACATGCTTACCTTGCTTCCACAGAACAAACTTGTGTATGTCCTCAAATAAAGAAATTATGTTATATGGTTCCGGTTGATTTCACTTAAATTACAAAACATAATGAATCAGAGTTTAAACAAGTTGTATATTCAACATTGTCAAAACTAACATTTTCTGACCATGTTCCTTGATCAGCTTCAAATTGGTACGTGTAATCTATCTATGCAATTCTTTGTGAGAGATCTATCCACATTTATAATAATTCTTCTGGGAAGATAAACGAAATGTCACCTTTATTCAATACGATATATATGTTTGCAAACAAATCGCTCTATTTACTTTTTTGGCTGTAATGTCTTTGAAGTGCAACTTTTGATCAAACCGGAGTAAGTGCATGTAGCTGTCATAGTCTCTGTCAAGATGAAGTAGGTACTTTACTTATTCTGGAAGTCTTTAACTCAGCGGTATCGCTCAGGTGGTTCGTTTTCTATAATAGTTTTTGAAGTGTGAGTTTTTAAAGATTATGGGTATGGAAGCCTTTGTTAGCAATAATGTTGTCCTTAAGGTCACAAAAGAACTTAATACGTACTCGTTCCGTCACTTACACTACCACCACATGCTGTTGATATGAATTACAGTCTAACCTGCGTTAAGCAGCCAACCAAGGAAAGCAGCCAAATTGGCTGCTTAAGCCAGGTGACCACTTAATGCAGGGTTGGTAGAATGCCCGATTTTGGGAAGATTTCTTGTACCAAAATTGTTTACTTTGTTGTATAGTACATATAATAACAAGTAAACATAAAAACATTTCAATCAATTTATTTGATAAAGATTTATCATTTTAATCATTTATAAACATGATAAACATATAACATGTAATCATTTTTATTACACAAAATAATGTACACTTTGTACATCACATCAACCGACAATTTTCAGTCACAACACTGTACTTAAGAAAGTCACTTCTTAAAAAAATCACTGATCTTAGTTTGCTTTTCATTTGCATCAATCCTTGACTGAACAAAACAGTCCTCAAAGTCCATGACTTTATCTAACAAAGACGGCTGGTTCTTACACACAGCATAGTGCCTCATCTTTACAAGAAAGTCAGCAATTTCCACAAATGAGACTGGCGGTTTCTCCTCAATTTCACAATCATCATCACTTTCTTGATCTACCCTATTTATGTCCTCTAGAATATCATTTGCTGGTCTGTCCCAGTCTAACATGTTATTATCACATGTGGAGAACTATTCATCAATTCCGAGAAGTTCCTGAAAATCACAGTCGAATAATTCCCTCGACATTTTTAACACTGCAAGTGGAAAGTCATCCTCCTGATCAAATTCAACACAATCACTGGCACTTTCACTTTCACTTACAGACTCACTTGAGTTAGCAATTATTGAAGGAGAAAACCCACACTTGGCAAAACACTTAGCAATTGTTAAGGCTTCAACTTCTTGCCAGACTGAAGAGGTCCAATAAATGGCTTGGAGAATAGAAACTTCTCTGAT
Organism: Mactromeris polynyma; assembly: GCA_032209605.1. Classification (NCBI taxonomy): domain Eukaryota; kingdom Metazoa; phylum Mollusca; class Bivalvia; order Venerida; family Mactridae; genus Mactromeris; species Mactromeris polynyma. The sequence continues at coordinate 26,503,306 of JASFXZ010000002.1, read as the reverse complement.
GATCTGGGGACCGAGTTTTGTAGGGTTCTTCTCCAGTTCCATCAAAACGTGTTGAAGTTGTCGCTTTCTGTACTTCAGCTTCACAGACTGAATAATTCCAGTATCCATTGGCTGCAGAACTGATGTGGTGTTGGCAGGGAAGAACTGCAACTTCACATTCTGCAGTGCGATTTTAGGGTGGACCGGAGCATTGTCTAACAATAGGAGGATATTGCGGTTCTGGGCACGCATTTTCCTGTCAAGATCATGAAGCCAGTCTTCCATCAAATGGGTCAACATCCATGCCTTACTGTTTGCTTCGTACCGCACTGGCAACTTATCAACAGACATTCTACCAAGCAACGGGGTTTCTTCGACTTGCCAATCACAAGGGGCTTCAACTTCTCTCCCGTCATTGATGCACACAGGGCTATGGTTATTCGCAGCTTTGACCTTTTTCCTCCTGAACAAGTTTCACCTTTCTTGAAGAATGTGGATTTTGTAGTGTCACGAAAGAAAAGTCCACTTTCATCCATGTTAAAAATATCACAAGGTGCAAATCCCTGACAAACATCACTGATTTTTGCCTTCCACTGACTCACTGTATATCATTTCACCAAGAGTAACATAAGTAAGAACTATCACCGTGTTTCTGTTCTTTTGGGTACAGAATGTTTCTTGATAAATTAGATTTTGTTGTGCGTTTGCTTTCTGACAGCGAGTCTGTTTAATTAACTTTTCGAAGTCCGTTGGGCATAAACTATGTCACAATTTCTTTTTGCTGCACATATTTCAAGTTCTCCCCAGTGACAAAAAACCTTCTGTTACCATGTCTTTCTACAAATAGTTCATACCTTAACTTGCATGTGTTTCTATTTGGGGATTAAAACATCCACAATGCATAGAAACAGTACAGGTGTATGCTTGCAAACGATTTTTGAATGTCTATAACACTGCATGTAATGATGCTGTAATTGGGGATACAGGGAGATATCCTATGCACATTTATGCTTCAAAACGATGTATTAAATATTGGTTAGATTACTCATTTTGCCCAAAGATAGATATACAAGATTGTGTTATGAAATGCTTATATATTATGACAATATAGGGTATGAAAACTGGGTTACTTATGTTAAGCGTAACTTATACAGCAATGGGTTTGGATATGTGATGGAAGCACAAACTGTTGCAAACCCAAGGTTATTTTTAATTCAATACGTTCAGACTTTAAAAGACCAGTTCATACAAAACTGGCAGTCAAGGTGTAGAGACAATATTAAACGGCAATACTATTGTAAACTATAAGTATTGTTTTGAATTAGAAAAAATTGTTACTGCTATAGATGTTGAGAAATTTAGAAAGTGTATGGCAAGATTCCGTAGCTCTTCACATTGCTTAATGATAGAGAAAGGTAGACATTATAAAATCTCGAGAGAATATCGTGCATGTATGTATTGTGAAACTGTACTGGAAGATGAATATCACTTCATGTTATCATGCCCTTTATATTCTGAACGAGATATCTACCTATGTATTATTGTCAATATCCAACTCTAGAAAAGTTTTATGATTTGATGTCAAACAAAACTGTGAATGTAATTAGAAAAGTTGCCATGTATCTTTACTACTCTTTTAAAGAGAGGGACAAATATCTAGAAATGTTCAGTTAAAAATGACTTTCGATATGCATTGTTAACTATAAAATGTCAACATTGTTTAAATTGACTATGTTGTTTAACTATTTATGTCATAACCTCATGCATTATGTTTATCTCATGTTGTATATATTGTATTGGGGCCGGAGGCCATATATTGCAAATAAATAAATCGTAAATCGTCTGAGTTTTAGTCCTTTACACGGCTACATATTTGGTACTACTGACTGTTTTAATACCGGTCCATCAGCGGCTCATTCTGAAATACAAATGCGGAATACAAGAACATGCAACGATGACTACTTTATTTGTTTCGCTCGATGTGTTTGTCATTGGCATTCTGATATTAAGATTTTAGTTACTGAGAGCAGGACAGACTGCGGCTGCTTGCTTTTTTAAACAATACAGTTACCGTTTGTATTTAAATGTGTGCGTAAAGGTTAATATATGGATAACCTGCTGCCTACTTAGTCAATGTATGTATATATGTTGGTAGTCAATGACCATATAGATGTTAAGAGTGAGGTTAGCTACCTGTTAAATAGAGATTTAAGCTCAAGTAGTTTTATTGACAGATCGATGGCTGTTAATCACTGTATGATTAATATTTCCCTTTGATTTAAGTTCACATTTCCCAATGTACAATACCTTGGCCTGGTGTAATATTTGTGTTCATCCCCCTTTTCTGTCCGTGGCCAACTTGTTTTCTTGGCTTTTTCTGTTATGTAATCACTCCATTTAACCCCTTCTTCCCATCTCCTGTTGTCGCTTCAAATTATCCATGGTTGGTTTTTGATAATCAGTCAGACAATTCCTTACTTCCTCATTCCCACAGATGTTTGCCCTTACATCTCATCCACTCGTAATGTATCGTATGCTGATGTTTCTAGCTGTACTGGGAGGCATTGTCTTGTTAAGGTGGGATTCCCTGTTGCAACTTAATCCTTACCATTGTTCCGGATTGATCTCCACAATGGCAACCACTCGGTTCCACACCAATTTATTATTTCTTCATGGTTTCATTTTCAAATTTCAAACAATTTAAACGAGCCGAATGGAATTTTACTACACATTTCATGCCCCTTTGGTGAATTCTGGTTTAGGTATATGTAAATTCGATCTATGTAGCTACAGCTAGATAGAAGTTTAGACCAAATATTGCAATCGAGATTCCACTCGAGACAATTGTCTACAAGACACAACCAAGTTTAACAGCATGCCTTTTGAGCTTGGCTTCAATGGATTGAACTTTGAATGTATTGAAGTTGGACATCGGATAGAACATGAATCATTGACCGTCATAGGGACTTACAGTCATTATCGCTGAAAAGGCTTCGAAATACGCGGCATAATTATCTAAGAGGCGATCCTATTTCTTCCTTGTCTTTTCCACGATTGATGGCCTGAATCCAAAAATAACGGCGTTGTTTGTTGGCAGGTAAAATAAAGTGTCCATTGCTTTTACACTCAGGAACTAAGTAGTTGGTGTAGTGCGCTGTAAAAAGACTATTGTTTAAACTGCTATTCCATTTGAGCGTGTTTATCTCTAAGTGTGTAAATTAATCAGACAGTCGCCAAAGTATTTCAAAACATACGATCAATACAGTCGAAACACCGCCTAATCTTCGACAATGACCAATTAAGCCAGCAACGTTGCTTTTTTAATCGAATGTCTGTACATGTATCTCACTAGTAGTGTGCAACATAAAACAGATTGTGTGAAACAGCATATTCCATTAGAAATGTGTGCCAACTAATTTGCAAATGCCACCTGTGTCTTTCTCAGTTTTGTTCACAAAATAGTAGAGATGTATAACCAATGACACGCCGCCTTAGGTGCACAAGGCATACTAAGTATACAATCATCGCAGTTGCGTATTGGTATTATTATATTGTTGATAACTAGTGAAGAGTCTATTACAACAATTACAAAAAAGGTAATTGCAATTTTCACAGACAGTAGTTTGAGGGGCTGAAGAACTGCATATGGCGTTGAGTTAACATGTGGTCAATAGGATGCCTAGAAAGATAAAAGGTACAATATATATCTTCGGGGTTTGAATTGTATTTTTACTTTGTAATAATTTGTAAAGATTACAACGATGTTAACATAAGAATGATAGCTGACAACCCTGTCACAGTAGTTTCCGAAGTAGACAGGATTCAACAAAAAATACATATATAACTTAAAGTGAGAAATGTGTATTTGGTATACCTCAATTTAATACATTTTCCTTTGAAATTAATTGTAACATCAGTATATTTGGACATCAATACATTAGGACATCAGTACATCAGGACACCATTTCATTAGGACATCAGTACATTAGAACATCAGTACATTACTACTGAGGACATCAGTACATTACGACATCAGTACATTAGGACATCAGTACATTACTACTGAGGACATCAGTACATTACTACTGAGGACATCAGTACATAAGGACATCAGTACATTAGGACATCAGTACATTAGGACATCAGTACATTAGGACATCAGTACATTAGGACATCAGTACATAAGGACATCAGTACATTAGGACATCAGTACATTAGGACATCAGTACATTAGGACATCAGTACATTAGGACATCAGTACATTAGGACATCAGTACATTAGGACATCAGTTAATTAGGACATCAGTACATTAGGACATCAGTACATTACTACTGAGGACATCAGTACATTAGGGCATCAGTACATTAGGACATCAGTACATTACTACTGAGGACATCAGTACATTAGGACATCAGTACATTAGGACATCAGTACATTAGGACATCAGTACATTAGGACATCAGTACATTAGGACATCAGTTAATTAGGACATCAGTACATTATTATTGAGGACATTCGTACATAAGGACATCAGTACTTTGTAAGAATATCTGTGTCTATAATAAAATCACAAATGTAACAACATGTTACTACAAAGTATTTATATTGATCAACACGTTCTATAACATTGGCTCCTATCCTGAATCTATGTTCTGATTGACGGACTTGTTCTTATCGGAAGTGAATGCATTTTGATTTGTCAGTGTGAATAAGAAAACGTCATTTCATTCACCATGCATGAATTGTGCTGAGCATAATCCGAAGATCGTTTTCTGTTTTAGCAAGCGCACAAATGTCGTCTGTGTATATTCACTTCATTTGCAAGGTCATTGTTAAATATTGAAGACAGTGTTGGGAACATGTTATCGCCTTGTTTGACTCCCATTTTACAATCAAACCAATCAGTAAGTTTTTCATCAATTCTAACACAAGCGATTGTATGGTCATATATAGATTTAATGGCATTGTATATTTTACCATTCATATTATTCAGCAACAGTTAGTACAGCATCAAATCGCTGTTTATATAGTCAAAACATTTTCTGAGATTAATAAATGCGGCAAACAAAGATTGAATATTCTTCACAGTATTATTGAGTGTAAAAATATATGGTCATCACAGGATCTATGAGATCGTTTAAGAATGAGCTATAGAGCTTACTCACACATGATAACAGACTAACACCTATATAGTTCATCGGTACACGCTGGACATTTGAACTGTCTTTCAGTATAGGGCAGATAAAAGCCTTTCTATAGTTCCGTTGCGTTTGCGGCAGTCATAGTCTCGGTTTCAATAGCTTTAGATTGACTGTTAGTCCTTTCTGTGTACCCTATTGCTTAGTCAAAATTACTACGCGAGATTATGTATTCCCGACAAAAGCATTTCTTAAATGTATTGGGCCCTTTCACATAAGGAATTGTTTTTCCTTCAAGCGTATGTCGTGCCACGAATTGCAAAGATACTCATTTCAGTATGGTTTTCTATTTTTAAACGTTTTTCTGTGTCCTTATTGTCACTATACTTTGGAATTTTGATTATTCATCTCTTGATATATAACTTTACACAAATTATCGTACACTAGATCAATGTCTTTTGTGTTTCCTTGCATCTTTCAATTTGATGAATTATTTCCGTTAAAGCTAATCTCGACAGATCACTGTTTCATGAAATTATACCGGGTATCTTATTCCATTTAAATCTTGTCCGATTGCAGTTATGATGCCCAGACTGGCGTTGAGCGACCAGTGTTTTTAATTTGAGTCAATACAAATTATGTTATTAACATTGAATGGTCGGGTAACTTTAATCGTTCACTTAAAAGTCCGTGCAGATTATAGTCATCAACAGTAGATTGTACCAGTATAACTTTGAAATATTTACAAATAGTGTAGAAGTCATGGTGAACACAGACATGATCTACAACTGCTCTCACTTTCCGCGACACGTAAAATTAGCACCTGTATCCTTACCGACCGCTCAATACACAAACTTTGAATCGTTTAAAAAATCAAGAGGATTTTTGTCCATGTTGGTAAATAGTATTGTCAATAGGGTTTCTATTCGGGTCTATATGTCCAAAATGTCGGATAAATTCCCGATGTGTTCATTATATCAAGGCATCACTTTCACTATGTACATATATTTGTGCTAAACTATGAGCAAAATAACTGCTCCTAAAGAGATAGTTTCTGAATTGTATCGCATACATGGTAGTTCTACGGTGACATTAAAAACAGTTTTTCGCTGGGTTGAAACTTTAAAGGATTTCTATATAGTCTGCAAGACAGTAACCGTCCTGGTAGGCATGTTGTTGCAGCAACAAAGGGAAACATTGCTGCTATTAGAGCTATGGTAGATAAAGATACTATTTCCCTGATAGCTAAGAGTCTACTAGGCATTTCAGAAGGGATCGTCCATCATATTCTGACTGTTTGAAATTAAAGAAGCTTAGTGCTAGATGGATCCCCCACTTGTTGACACCAGACCAGAAGGCCGAGCGTTTCGATTGTTCCAAAAAACTTTTGAAAAAATATAAAAATTGTAATCCTAGTAAAATTTCTGAGTCGCTAACTAGGGATGAAACTTGGGTGTATTATTGTGAGCCCCAGCTTCGCATAAATAACAAGCAATGGCTAAGTAAAAGTCAGGTCAGGCCGGTCATTGCAAAGAGGACAAGTAGCGCCAAGAAGGTATGCCATTTTATTCAATTCTAGTGGCTATGTTGTACAAATTCCTTGCGAAGAGGGTAGAACCATCACAGGCAAGTTTTACAAAAATAAAGTACTTACATCTGTCAATTTTTTTTTTCGAAATAAACGCCCAAGTAAAGATTTGAAAGGCATACAGCCCATTCATGACAATGCTTCAGCCAAAACAGTAAAATTGTATCTTTCTTAGAACAATAAAAGGTTATTCAGGTTGAACACTCACCTTATTTCCCTGACCTAAGCCCCTGTGACTTTTTCCTTTTTCCCTTGCTAAAACAAATGCTCTCTGGTAAGACCTGCCGTCCACTAGTCTTTTCCCGAAAGCGGAATTCGCAAAATCGGGATGTTTCGGCATGTCTTTGCGATGTTCTGGAACCCTTCCGTGTCCTTCCTTAACACTTCTGGAAACCTTCTCGGCACTTCGGGCCAAATCGGGATCGAAAAAACTTCGGCATCCAAATTTTAAAACTTTTAAAATTTGGACGCCGAATGTTTTATTCGGGACGGCTTCGGGATCTTCGGCAAATCATCGGCAACCATTCGGGACGTTCGGGAACCCATCGCCATTAACTCGGTGTCTTCGGAAAGCCTTCTGCGAGGCTTCGTTATCTTTTAGCCATCCCGAGCGGTCCCTGAAGGAAGCTGAATCGATGCCGAAAGCTGCGTATACACACGGAAGCTATGCCGATCATGTAATGAAAAGATGCCGAATCGTCGCAAAAGGGATTCCGAGCAGGAGCCGTATTCCCCGAACTATAAAAGAGCGACAGCAGAAGCGATGCCGTCAGTTTGCCGATAGTTTTCGAATTGACAACATCGACATTTTTGTTGTGAATTGAACACTATATAGTCATGGTGCGAGGCAAGGGCAAGCTACCCAAAAAGAGATGTGGCGTGAAATGTACCAGCCAGCCAGCACCTGAACACTCAAGTTCGGATGAAGGTGTAAACCCTATCTGCCAGCCCAAGCTGAGAAGAAAAAAACTATTGGGAATGGCAAGAACTTCATCCTTATACTCCTGAAGCAGGGCAGTGCACACTTCTGGGACAAAATGGCATACACTTTCCGCAGCAACACGGAAGTCATACTCCAATGAGGCGTACGTGTCCCCAGATGCCATATACCTCAGCATCATCGCAAGCTTTAGGCCAGCAGGAAGGGCGTTACGGAACCTGGTGTCCTTTTTCTGAATGCGAGGCGTTAGACGCTGGAATATGTCGTCAAACATTGTTGGCGTGATCCTCAAATACTTTTTGAAGGGGGTGACATCTTCATCTCGGAGTTCCTGCATCAATGCATTGTACTGTCCATACTGAAGACTCCTGTCGTCTGTGAGCCAGGGGCGGACCCACCATCGATGACGTATTCTTCTTCTCAGTCTCAAATACATTGCCAAGGCAAGCATGGCATCAATTTCAGCTTGGATTTGAAACTGAAGTGCAAGGTGAAGGCCTCTAACATCCATGATGTCCCACTAGCAACTGATAACAAAATAGTAGTTCGGCATCGTTTATATACCCCGACTCCCAAATCGGCAACATTTCAGCATTCTATCGCCAACGATTCGGCAACTCTTTAGCATGTTCTGCAATGTTACCGCAAACTTTCCGCACGATCGGGAAACATTCGGGAGCCAATTCCGGAACTGTCGGCATTCTTCCGCGTCGCATTCGGCTACTTCGGATAGGTTTCGGCGTTTATACCGCAACCTTTTGTATGCCACTCCGCGAATACGTGCCGAACGAGCCCGATGGCAAAGCTTCGCCCATTTATTGATTAATGATCCCGAAAGCTTCCCGAAACTAGCAACATTTTATCGGCAACCATTCCGCAAAGCATCGGGGCTGTAGTGGACGGCAGGCTTAAGCGCTATGCTACTATAAGTGCCATTGGTTCTGCAATTTTTCAGTGACGCAACAGTATACTAAGGAGAGACTACTTTGCAGCATTTAGGTCGTGGATAGCCCGACTTCTAAAGTGTGTATCTGTCCAGGGGGGAATACTTTGAAGGGTGTACGCGAACACATTTCCGATGCAGTGAAAAGTTTAACTTACACACGAAGACCAGTGACATAATTTATTGAATGCCCCTCGTAGTACGACTGTAAGAAGAGAGTCGATGTTAACGTTGGAGCCGTACTATCATGGCTTTGCTATGTGTATATCAGTGTTGTGTAAACCAATTCACTATTACGTTAACCAGTAAACAAACTTCTCTTCAATCGAAAAACGTTTGTAACATTTACGCCGATTGGTTTACCTTTCGATCAGGATGCGTTATCTTACCAAAACTCCACTGAATTTCGGTGAATTTACCGAAATTCATTTTGGAGTTACCAGCAATCGTACCATCTCTGCATTTTTATGCTGCACAACAAATCTTAGCATTCAAATTGCGCCGACCATCTTTTTTCAAGATATTTATTGGTTACGTTGGTTACGTCTGTTTGCCCCCAATTTAATTAAATACTTTCAAGCATATTATAAGTCAAATTTGTCAGCAAGTTTATATCCAGATATATTTCCACAATCATTTCGTTTCGAGGATGTCTGCCATAGCTGATCACGTGATCTATGTATTAGTAAACATTTCTTACATGAACTACATGTACTTGCATTATTAACCCTTCTCCTGAATACCACAGTGACTTATTATATGTATGTATATAATGTAAAAACCGTTGTCAACGTTGATAAACTATACCATATTGTTATTATACCTTACGTGATTTATCCATGCAAAATTCACATATACACGCTATAAGCAAATCCGTAATGTTACCGTGTGCAAAACGTTTTTACCCTATGACATAACGTTTTTACCCTCGCGCGAGTCTAAAAATAGACTACTGGAAATTCTCATAGTCCGAGTCGATAGGCACTTTATTGTTCCTGTTTCACATTGACTATATTGTTTTATATTTTAATATCAAAATATTTGTTTGGTATAATAACATAAATATCAGATCCCATGGAAAGTGATAGCATATAATGTTAACCCTCGAAATGGAAAACAAACAAATACTACAGCGTTTACATTGTATTTTGGTTGGTAACGTCCGCCATCTTTACAATCGGAGGAAATGACGTCAACGTCATTTTAACGTCAATATCGTTCCCACGCTTTTATTGGACGTCCGTTGAAATATGTAAACAGACAGTTAGAGCTAGTAGTGTTGATTTTTTTTTCATGTATATTTTGTTCGATATCATAAAATAGATATTAGATGGCTTCCAAGTGAGACAGTACGTATTGTCAACATTCTAGAAAATCCTATTACCCTTGGCTTCTCCTCGGGTAATAGTATTTCCCTAATGTTGTCAATATGTACTGTCACACAGGAAGCCATCTGATATTTATATAATGGTGTTTTGAATGGATAAATCGTATTCGAGTGGTTATTTACGCATACTTAAGATATCAGACAGAAACATTATGTTATTGAGTGAGTATATGAATGTTTATGCAGGCCTGACGTATGTGACAGTTGTCTTACTGACCACAAACTAGGGACAAGAAAGATAGGAAGATCAATATCCGTACTCAAATATTTGCAGACATTATTAGATTTAATCCAAGCTTTTCTTTGATCTTCATTTTCGAATAAAATTTAATGTTATATTGATAGTCATGTTATTGCCTACGAATCCTGTTAATATGTTATTAATTGTACATGAATTTTGTATTCAATAGATATTAAAGATCTTGGCTATCTTCAAAACATTCCGAAAACAATTTTACTAAGCATGTAACATATAAGTTAGAAGTACTGTGGTGCAGAAAATTCAACAAGACAAAAATAGGTAAGACACACCAGAAACAAATTACACATCACAGGCAGCTACTCATTTTTAATTATTTGAAATCTCTCTGAATTCTATCCTAGCTTAAATCGGCTCCCGAGAAATCAAAGTTAACAACAATGCGTTCTGACCAATTGAATTATATCTTCATATTGCTATAAACAGGTTTAATATTGAATAATCTGTCATGAACTGATACCAAGTGAGAAGAAACATCTGCATAATTTTCAAATAGTGTTTGTGCATATCAATACTCATGGTGTAGCTCGTAAAAAACTAATTCAAATTCTGAACGTTGAAGTTATGTGATGTTGGAATGAATGCAATTAATTATAATTGTTATGATGATGGTAAATGTCACAAATGAGTTAGTAATCCACACCACACTATCGTCTATTATGGTACAGAGGGAAATTATTGGAATTGAAATACAATAACTAATAAAGCCATGAAGCATGGACACCGATTTTGCAGGGCTACACTCTTGTTAATCGCCACAATATAGGCAGAAATATAATACTATAAGACGATTATAACTACGACAGTAATAATAAGTACCTAAATTTGACAAAAATGTCGATTTCCCTCCACATGTGGAGAAGTTGCCGGCTCCTTGTGGAAGGGTAAGTTAGTACTGGTAAGAATTCAGTCCAGGAAAAACTGGTTAGGTGAACCGGCCGCCGTGTATAACTGAAATATCGTTGAGAAACGGCGTTAAACCCGATGAAGAAAACAATAATAAGTACCAAACACGACTCAATACAATTGTCCGGGACAATGTAACATTTGACTTTTCCGACATAGGTGTCCTAGGATATCAGTCAATTTAGTAACAAATAAACACACACTATGATCGGTTCACAATCTATAATTAATATTGACATGTATGAGTGTGTGTGATTCTAAGGTTTGTCTTACAACTACGATTTCTAAACTGACACATACCGTATATATAAACCAACAGCTCTCATTTCGCAAATTAAAATTTATATGTAATTTGAGATGTTCTTGTAACCATGACAATATAAAGCTGGTTTAGCTTGTGACACTATTACATGGCATCACCGGTGCCTGATTTTTGTATGATTAGGTTTGTATAAAGTACTTTTGTTAATTTATATTCACTTATCTGATGTTGATTGTTTTTAAATAGAGACTTGTGTGGGACTCACTTCAACTCAACTGCCCGAATCAGCATTAGAATAGCCAGGGACGTCGGGCTTGTGGATTTGCCAAACAAGCAACTGTTAGAAACAACGTAATATTTGCCTCATGGCGTTTCGTAACATCTACACAAGAAAAGCATTAACTTAGATTATAATAATGAGAATAATAACCCTTTGTGGGTAAGAACGCCTTCATGTTGGCATTTACATGCATTGGTATAACAACCATAATTATGTATAATAATGCATAATAATTCAAAACATATAATAAACAAGAAATATCTTTAAAAAAGATGGTCGGCGCAACTTGAAGTATGCAAAGTTGTTGCAATCTGAAGGTTAAAATTTGTTGTACAACATAAATAAATGCCTAAATGTTACGACTGCCGGTCATTCAATCACGCTATACTACAGAAACTCCGTGACCTGTAAGGGGAGATCTCTGCGTAGTGTGATTAGTCATAGACACAGTATAGTTTGTTTCAATATAGTTCATCAATATTACTTAATGCATAAGTCGTGAACTCACACATTCATGTTAATAAACTTGTTACATAGCGATGTATCTGATAAAAACGATATAAATGATCGCGACTGGTACATTACACCAAGAAAGTCTTCTTAATTCCAACACCGGACAATTCCCCGTGGTGATGACTAATTATTCTGGTACTCAGCGTACTCTGCACACCGATAATGTAATGGTATGGGCATGACTTACAACACTACTTACTGGATAAATCATGAAATACACTATACACAATGTCAACCAATCTGCGTCAATGTTACAAATATTTTTCAGTTGAAGAGAATTTGCCTTGGTGGTTAACGTAAGATTTGATTGGTTTACAAAACACTGATTTGCAAAAAGCAAAACCATGTTAGTATGGCTGCGCCGAAAAAGAAGGTCGGCGCAATTTGAAGGTTAAGATTTGTTGTGCAAAATAAAAAAAATGCTGTAAATTCACCGAAATTGAGTGTATTTCAGTAATTAACGTGACATTTATCGAGAGTGTTAACCAATCCGCGTCAAGGTTACAAACGTTGTTCTGTTGAAGAGAAATTGCCTAGCAAAACCATGTTAGTACGGCTGCGCCGAAAAATAAACAGTCGAAATTATTGACAAAAAGGGTACTAGAGAAATCACAGTACGGTGTCAATGTTCAACAAATACGAAGTTCATGTCATATTTAAATATAAATATAGAATAATACTACCATATTTATCAAGATTTCTGCACTCGTTTTGGAAATATGAAATCTTACCATTCTAATGCAAAGACTTTCTGTTTAGAAGATAATCTATGGAATCATTTTATTCATATTATCAACAATGTGTTATAGTTTAAAGTACCCGTAGTTAATTCGATTTAACACTCAGTTGCAAAATTCTGCCAATAAAATTAAAATGCAATACATAATTAATATAGAATTTGAAAAGGAAAATCTATCCAGGTTTATACCGCTGAATTATGAAATCTCTCTAAGGTAGAATACAACATACAAAATCATATGGAACAGTGGCGCACACTATGCGATTTCTCCATCATTCTGTTTTGTGAAGTTGTTTCGAAGTTATATAAAGTTATTTTATAGACAACATTTGGCAAAATTTGCGGTTGGTTAACCTGACACAGGGGCCATTTAGTTTTACTTCATACCCTTATTTCATTGTTCCACATTGTCTTCCTTTTTATATTTTACTTGGGGGCTATATAGTAAAGACCCGTGTTGACATCCGCACTTCATTATATCTCTACTCGGAAATATTAAATTGGAGAACTTGAAATCATGTATTTCTGACTTACTCTCCTAAACCATTGAGTGATGGTTTTCTATGAAAGTTTACTAAAACGATTTGTATCAAGCCAAGTTGTACGTCGGTATAGAAGTGACATGTGTGAAATAATTTGTATCTCGTGGCCACAACTTTCTTACTCGTAGAAACGAGATTAAAATAATTTCACACACGTCACCTCTATGCCACCGTAAAGTTACGAATATCGTTAGCGCGTTCTGGTTGGATGATTATTCCGGAAAAAAAGTGTCAGTGAGTATACTGGAGTCACTCTGTTTGTTGGCCTGAGCGAACTACTTCTACAGCTTTTGGATGAATTGCATGAAACTTCATACAAATATTCACAATGAATAGTTGAAGTGTGTGACATATTTAATTATGACCGATCACATTCAAGATGGCTGTCAGTTGGCCATCTTGGATACTCTGAAAACATGTTGAAATAACTTCTTCTACAAAATTTTGAGGATTTGTATGACAGTTCACACAAATAATCGACATGATGAGTTGTAGTATGTGTCATAATTGTGTTTCAATCACATTGAAGACACAGGAGATTGTCACGAATTATTTGCCTTTATTTACCATCTAGAATTCTCTCCTATTGCCCCTTCTAAATATCTATATACATATATTCTTCAAGGAGTATAACGCTTTTCACACCTGACCTCTTTCTGCGGCGGAAATCACGCGTAATACAATTTCTAATTGCGTCTCCAATTCAGTAACAATAGTAATACTACCATATGTACTACTACTGTCAGCAGAAACAACAAGAATACTGATGGTACTGCTGGAAGAAGTAGCAGTATTACTGTAATAACTATTGTAAATCAATGAAAATGACAGTGATAATCATCACTGCATACAATATTGCTAGCAGTAAGAGAATGGTCAGATTGAGATTCATTGTTACTAGGAGCAGTAGTACAAGATGGATAGGAGTGAGAGGGTGTACTGCTGCTAGCAATAACATTGAAGGGTAATGCTCTTACTACTGGTAATAACATTACAGAATAGGCACATCAGTGCTCATTCGCAATAACCTTACCGTGTATAACAAGCAATACTTTTGGATAGTCCAAGGTCCAAAAACATTAAACACTATAAGTGCCGGAGTATTAACTGCTACTACTACTGCCAAAAATATCAATTGTACTAAAGTTACAACAAACAAAATTAAAACGTCTATCGTCTCACTCATTGAGACATTTCTGTAGTGATATACATAATTCAAACGCTAAAAATAAAAAATGCACACAAATATCGAAACTATAATTTATTATGTTAAAATTATGATATATATACATGTATATAACTATAATATTGTACAGTAACTGGTTTGGATCGCTTTAGAACGTGACTAATTCTCAAACAAATACTAGGAAGAATTTAGAATTGCAATGGTTTCAATGCACTCCACCAAGTTCCCAATCTCCGTGTTGGTCGTTAGTGTGTTGCCTTGCTTAATCGTTGCGTTTTTTTCGGTTTCGATATAACCGACCATGCTTTTATCAGTTTTGCAACGAATTTATGAATTATCTGGCAAGTTTTCAGTAGAACGTTTGAATTAAATATTTAAAACTGGAGTTATATTCAATGGATACAAATGGAAGATCAATACATTAATTATTCCCAAAACGTAAAACGTATTGATATCTGTATCGAGAGTGCTAGGTCGAGTAATCATCTCATCTATAGAAGAAGAACTGAAAGTTTCTGTCTTTGTTCACTTGTTAAAAACACCTGAGCTTAAAGAGTTGACTCGCTTTAATCATTTGTGTTTTGTTCTTGACAGGACACAATTACTGTGAGAGTCATATTCTTAAACCAATGTCTTTACTCGTATTCGTAGCATTAATGCCAAAAAATGCATCATTTGGAGCATTTTTTGTTATTTCTTTATGATATAACTTGATACATATAGTATCGTGAGAGGCGAATCATGATATGTATCGTATCGCGTCACGTTTATATACCATACCCAACTTTCGTGTCACTGCGGTCTGACCAACTTCCTATAGAATTATAGAAGGGAAATATCTTTAAATCGCGATAAATCAAAATCTGTTAAAGGTATCTTTCGTGTGCAAACAATCTTAGAGATCAAACCTTCTACTTTATGATGGTGTAACTATTATATTATGTTTCTGTGTTTTCTACATCACTGTCCTGTTTTGAGTTTTTTAAGATCCCCTTTTTTACATTGAAATAAGAAAGGGCTAAAACAACATCTCTGAATTTAAATAGTTTCCAATAGAGGTATATATTGTGTGCAGAGATATAATAGAGTTCAAAATATGCACTTTCAAACGCACTTTTTCGATTTAATGTAGGTGCTCTATTATGCTGTCCTTTTTAACGATTTTTGTTAAAAATTGCCAGTTTTTTCCTACAATTTCGAATACACTATATATCGCGGTGTACGCGTGATCGGTTTTTTACAGAGCACGCGCAGCATGACATATGATTGAAGTGACCAATCCGGATGCAGCGATTATACAAGCTGTTAATTAACAATTAGTGCTCTTTATAGGGAAGAATTTGGGGGAAATGTGACATTTTATAGAATAGCCTTGAAATAAGATATTGGTGTGGTTAATAATAGATTGACTTTTTAATCATCAAAGGTGTAAATTTTAAAACAGTTTAACTCGAATACAATAAATATGTTTTTATAATGATATTGTTTAACTTTATATTTAAAAGTGAAAATATGATATTAATATTGTAGTACAGATGTTACAAATATTTAGACAAATAGCCTGCATTACTCATATAATGTAAATTTAATACCACTAGTTTTGATATTCATTTTATAAGTTTTATATCGTTTTACGAGAAAAGAGAGATCATTCAATGAATAATATACATGTTCTTGCCATGTGCCAAAGGCATTCAAAAGTGCTGTTATAAGACCTCTTCTGAAGAAACCTGAACTTGACCCGAATACACTGAAAAACTATAGACCAGTCTCCAACCTTCCTTATCTATCTAAGATTTTGGAAAAAATCGTAGATGTACGTATTGAAACACATCTTACAGAAAACGGATTACACGAACCACATCAATCTGCATACCGAAAGTTTCATTCAACTGAGACTGCATTGCTAAAAGTCCAAAATGACATTCTTCATTCTTTGGATAATAATTGTGTAACTGTCCTAGTATTACTTGATCTGTCTGCTGCATTTGATACAATAGATCATGATACATTGCTTGGTCGACTAGAGAACCACTACCAGATTTCGGGAAAGGCCCATTCTTGGATATCTTCTTATCTAAATGATAGAGTTCAAACTGTATGTGTCGAAGGTGAACTTTCGGATCCAGTAGTTATGAAATATAGTGTTCCACAGGGATCTGTCTTAGGCCCGAAATACTTCACTATGTACACAAAACCCGTAGGTGTGATTTGTCAACGGCATGGACTGTTGCATCATTTTTATGCCGATGATTCACAATTATACATTTCATTTAAACCCATAGACAATGTGTCAAAGTCTGAAGCAATCCGCCGCATTGAAGGCTGTCTGTCAGAAGTTGTTACTTGGATGAACAACAATATGTTGAAACTCAACGCCGAAAAAACAGAGGTTATGCTGTTTTCCTCCAAATCTAATCGTAGACACATAGAGAATGTTACAATTACCGTTGGTGAATCCCCTATAACATCAAAAGACTGTATCAGAAACCTTGGTGCATATTTCACTCCACATATGGATATGGAGAAACATGTGAACACTGTTTGCAAATCTGCCTACTTCCAGTTAAGAAATATTGGACGTATTCGTAAATATCTTACACTTGATGCTACTAAAACACTCGTTAATTCTCTAGTTACTTCAAAACTAGATTACTGCAACTCACTGCTTTGCGGTATCTCCAAATCTTCTTTGAGTAAACTACAGCTTGTTCAAAACACTGCTGCAAGGATCATTACAAGAACCTCACGCTATGATCACATCACACCTGTGCTTAAAGATCTGCATTGGTTACCAGTGTGCCAACGGATAAACTATAAAATTCTGGTGTACACATACAAAGCACTCCATAATCAGTGCCCTCAGTATATTTCAGAGCTTCTGAATGTGTACAAACCATCTAGAGACCTACGTTCTAGTAGTACACTGACATTAGTAGTGCCGAAAACAAGAACTGTGACATTTGGAAATGGTTTCAGCCAGGCAGCACCAAGGTTGTGGAACGCCCTCCCTGTCTTGGTTCAAAGTGCCCCATCACTAAATGTTTTCAAAAAGCAGTTGAAAACGCATTTATTCATAAACCATTATGGTAACTGATATTACTGATGTTATTGTTGCAGCAGAACTTTTTTACGCAGTTTTAAATTGAGTCACTTTTTATGTTTATTATTGGACATATGATTTGCCAATTCTATTATCTTAGCATTGTTGTGTTCTTAACTTTTAACTTGTTTTTAACTAATGTGTGATAATTTATGAATTGTAATGTATTTGATATGTATGATTTATTTATATGAATTTACTGTACAGCACTTTTGAACATATTTGTAATATGAAAAGAGTGCTTTATAAATCTGGTATAATAATAATAATAATAATAATATACATTAAATACTTTTCGGATGCATAATTTCACTTCAATAGTAAGACAGCGTAGCTTGATGTTTTTTTGCAAAAATGATAAAACTAATCATTTATGACTCTGGTAATATTTGAAAATTAATGCATCCAGATTTTATTCCTAAATCATAGACTAGTCAGGATCCCATTATAGTGCCCAAAACCTGCTTGTTAATTGAATGTGTGTTAGCAAATATATTAAACAAATACCCGAATATAAACAATGCAAAACTACATTGAACAGAACAGAATACTACAGGAATAATATATCACAACTAAATTTATATTTACTATCAATTAGATAGTATCACCAATGCACATATGATGATGGTATAAATAATTGCATTCCATCGTCATAAATACAAGATCAAGTTCTTTTTTAATGTTACAGACAAATTAAGTAGTTGTATTGGTCGGTGTCATTATAATTTCTGTTGAAAAAAGATAAATGTATCTTTGCGATGTTAGAAAGCACCATCTGCCGAAACAAAGTACAAGGCCAAACCTTATAGTGCATAATTCAATATAATTTTTTTCGAAAGAGGCTAAAATATAAGTATCATGAATGTATAATACATTCCGATAAATCAGTACAGCCCGGGGCAATTTTACTATGCTGGCTAAACACGGCGAGGTGGCCAATTAAATGGCGAATGATAATGATCATGAGACGTTATAGTGCCGTACATATAATCGGTTATAGCATGGAGCCAATATCGATCAGATCTGGGAATCTTGCGATGAGCCAGAAAGTTGGACATGCATTTAAGTAACATCAAACTTGACATCGACCCAGCGTCCCTTATTAAATATCCATGCTAGGCGCTCATATCGCCCGTACATACTTATCATATATCATATTTTTGTTGACACTTTGATTTATCATTAGTACTTCAAACAGTCTCTGGCTTATGACAGTCATAAGCCAGAGACTGTTTGAAGTACTAATGACATTGATCTTGGCTCAAGCTGTCCTAAACGCAATCCATAGCTTGTTCCTCTCATAAGACTCTACGTTTGATTCCACTACCGTTACATTCACACGCTGCTGTATTACCCAGTATATTTTGATATTTGTCCTTACGAAATCACCGTTCGTTCATGATACTAAATGCCATTGGTCGGCACAATCACGTGACTACTGAGTTTACAATAGATGGGTATTTTCCAGTGTTAAACCAATAAAATGTGTACTCAATGTATAGCCTTTCGCGTCGAAGGAAATTTTGAATCTCTAGCTAATTGGATTTATTTCATGTCATTAAAACTGTAGCATTTACAGAAGGCAGTGTTTCGTTCGTTCATTCATCGAGGATTGTACTGATACGTATTAAAAATAGCGTGGCGAATCTGAGTAACAAGTAACGCTATGACGCATTTTAAGATATCTGCAGATTCCGCATCGACAGTTGTTTAAATGACCTTTAGTTTTTCTAGGAATTTTCATAGTCACAGCGGCATTTCTATGACAGCGAAAGCTGTATATTCAATACACAATCGCATATGCTTTATTTACACATGTTTACTGTCCTATATTTGGGACATTAGCGAGTCGTTGTAAGCGGCACGCTGAATGGCTGTGAACGCATGTCGACTCGCCTGTCTAAATATAGAAAATATCAGTTGTGCGGGAGTTATAAAGCAGAGGGTGAATATGAAGGTATCGGTGTAAGCGCCCGATGCTAAAGGAGAGTGAAGGTATAGGTGTAAATGCCTGATGCTAAAGGAGAGTGAAGGTAACGGTGTAAGCGCCCGATGCTAAAGGAGAGTGAAGGTAACGGTGTAAGCGCCCGATGCTAAAGGAGAGTGAAGGTATCGGTGTAAGCGCCCGATGCTAAAGGAGGGTGAAGGTATCGGTGTAAGCGCCCGATGCTAAAGGAGAGTGAAGGTATCGGTGTAAGCGCCCGATGCTAAAGGAGAGTAATAAGTCTCTTAAATACTTGGGTACCGAGTTTTATTATAAGTAAGAGACCCCGAATACATATTTGGAATCGTACATTTTCTTAAATATTATGTCATATATCCGAGGTTTCCATGTGGCCAATGGAACGACAACACATTTGAATTACTGACATTGCGTTTTGTGCGAGTTTGTGTGCGTCTCTCGTTTCTTGTTCAAAATAGCGGGAACGAGCGAATCGAATGAAAAAGTAAGACAGAGACGAAAAATAATTCCTTAAAAGGCACATCAAAACGCGCGGCATCAAAGAGTAAGGCCCCAGCTAAACCCAATCTTGATGAAGAGAGCATGGACTCTATATTTCAACATTTGCAAAATAAACAACTTTATGACAGTAAAGTGGATGGGTTATAGGATATGATTAAGAAAATAGAAGAATGTTATGAATATGATGGGAACCTTAATGAATATGACAACTATGAGGAGGAAGAAGGTCAAGTTTGCAGTGAAGTAGTTGAGTATAATAATACGCCTTCTTCTCCCAAGAAGAGTAATATGGCAAACAGTGGGTTTTCTAGTATGGTCCGACGTTTTAAAGACAAT
Source organism: Mactromeris polynyma (assembly GCA_032209605.1). Lineage (NCBI taxonomy): Eukaryota > Metazoa > Mollusca > Bivalvia > Venerida > Mactridae > Mactromeris > Mactromeris polynyma. The sequence goes on along the minus strand of JASFXZ010000002.1, from coordinate 26,482,740 downwards.
GCAATATGTGACTAGATAGCTCATTGGCTGACAATATCAATGACCTTTTCTGAAAAGGCGAGGATTGGGAGCAATATGTTCAAATGGTCAAAAGGATGAGAATATTTCACGGCAAGACAACTGTGAGGCTTGGTCATAGTAAAGTGCAATAAACTCATTTGGGATGTTTGCCAAACAAATACCAAATGTTTTGTTTAAAAAACCTGCAAAACACAGAAACATCTATGATTAATGGGTCAATTTTAGTTAGAAATAAAGAATTATATTTAGTTTTATACCACTCGGTTGATAATAAAATCCCCACAACAACAATTATGTTTTAGAAGAACCAGAAATACATTAGATACTTTCACCTCAAGTTGTTTTGTTTGAATTTCTAATCCGCAATGTTTCGCAATTATTTACAACTTTTTGTTAACTCATGTATCTGTTTCAAATAACTTACACTAAACATTGTTTCTTAAGTGTTACTTATCTGCACACTTAGGCCTATGTTTGTGTCCTTTTGAGCATTAGGGTAACAATGGTGTAGTTAAAATCAAGTTACTATAGATGTTTAAAGTTAAAATGTTAATACAATACAATACAAATAGTTTATTGCATTAAAACATAACATGTTCCATAGCAACATAATGTACATAATAACAAAAGACATGGTTTTGCAGGAGCACATGATGTTATACAGTGCATATTCAAATGTTTAAATTTCATTACATGTATATTAGCAAACAGTTATGGTGATCAATACATTTTATATTGATTAACAATATGTGTTCAAGTTTCTGACATTAAGGATGTATATGATATAGTTAATACATTATCAGTTTCTAACAAGACTAGCATAATAAATGTATTTGGATAAATTAATAAGAATATTTCGAGAGGTAGCTCTCATCAAATTAGTAAATTTCTGTTTCGTTGGCCATGTATAATACAAACGTTTAATATAGTTTGATCTTAAGTTAGTGGTTAGTGCTGTTAGTGCTGTTCTGAATCTGGTCTCTGTTATTGTATTAAGGTAGACTTCAAAATTGAGCGAGTGTTTAAATAGACAGTAAGTATCAAGGCGAGTAGAATAATTAATTGATGAATACCAATTTTGTTTATAGATAGCTAGTACTCGCTGTTTAACAATTTCATAGTTAATAAGCATATTAAATTGATTTTCCCACAATATAGATACTCCTATCTGGTCTAACAAAGTTTTGATATTAAATGCCCATTTATTACCGTTGCATGTTAGGCCGTTATCAGCATCTGTTATTAGAATGTAATAAGTTTTAAAAGTATTGTTCTCACTAAGAGTAAGCAGTCTACTCCAGTATTTAAGTAATAATTATTTTCTATGAACAAACATAGGTATACGACCTAATTCACCATATAAAGCGTCTAGGTTAATCGATTGTTTCACGCAGAGTAATCTTCTACAAAATTTAGAGAAAATTGTTTCAACATTTGGGCTCACATGACTACCAAAAACTTCCGCTGAGTACATGAGTATTGGAAGATACAGTCAAAGTGGCCCGTGCTGAACTACACTTTGGGGGAAATCAATACCTACCTAAATCACTTTATCTTGTGCTTCTTACATAATTTCGTCACTTCTTCGTCTAATTTTTATCAACGGTGCGAGAATGCTTCTTTCAGACCGTGTTATATACGATTCCATTTACTCCATTGGCGTTTAAATTCAGTAGTCAAATATAACTCAGCGATCGCATACATAAATCAGCATTTGTTGATGGAATGGTTTTGTCGGAAACAGACTATAATTCACTTACAATTTCAGTTTTGTACCCCACAGTAACGTAGTTATTTTCCGATTTCGCAAGATATTTTGATGCGTTTAGATCCACATTTACTTTCCTTTGGGACTTGTTTAACTTTCGTATTTTGGCTATACATCGTTTACGAGATATGACCTGAAATACTGTAGGGACAATACTAGCTAGTATAATATACTACAGCACGGTCATTGATTTTGGCCTCGGGTTTTAGCCCAGTGCCTTAGTATCTATGCTACATTTCATATGCTACGCATTTGACCCAATTTCCCAAAAGTGTACGAGGTACGTGCGCGTGACAAAGTAGTTCAGCACTTACCACTTTACCTGCATCTATAAAAGCTGAGCAGTTGTTTTCAACAGTCGACTTATATTTCAAGAAATATTAAAAAAAAGAATTTCGGCTTAGCTTGTATAACATTGATTTCACCCAAAAGGCACCAAACGGGGTTTTCGTAATATGTGCGAACATTATCAGTTAGATATTGCATCATCTTTTTACGGTGATCAAATTGTTTACAAATCAGAACGGGGAGTCGATAAAATTATCCAGTAACTAAAGCATCATCACCCGGCTACAATTGTTGAGTGAATGATGTTTATGTTGTGGGATATGACGTTCAGATTGTTCATGTCTACATTTGTTTGAAAGGACATATTGGATAACTTACGTGGATTTTAAGAATTATGCACTTGTCCATTGTTCTATTGCCTAGTGAGCTGATAGAGTGGTTTAAATTTGCGAGCTTTGTTTCACACTATAGATACATATGAATGGAAAGAGGATGGTATTTATACGTTGTGATTGTTCAGTACGACATTCATTTGTACTTAACTTTCGTTAAATTTGTTGATATCTATTAAGAGATCACTTTATTAAGCGACCACTTTTTGGCCATCCGTTGGGTGGTCTCTTAATACAATGTCTATTGTAATGTCACTTTATTAACTCCCTTTATGAAAAAAATCAGGTTTTTTAAATTTTTGCAATTATTTGTCAATAGAAAAACGTATTAAAGCAATTTTGAATAGGATTTTAAAATTCAAATCAATTATAAATGATAATATTTTGATATTAATTTTTCTAACAAGTTTTATATTTTGCTTACTGAGCCATACATATACAATGGAAATTAAGTATTTCAGTTATGGGTGGAATACATTAAGTCGTTTGATCACATAGTATACGAATTTTTTCAAATTTATTTAAACTATTAGAATACCACTATGGTTTTACTAATGAAAAGCACTTTTTCAGTAGCAGAAACGACATAGGCCCTCACAATGGAGAATTGGATGTTGTGAAACGGACCGTTCGACATGCATTTGCTGGAAGGTAAGGATTGATACACGCGGATTTATCTATAAAAGTTATTTCCGAGAAAGAAAACTTGACACCATTGCTGTAATATGAAGATGCATATAGAAGACATGTACATGATAATTGTGACACTAAACACGCTAGCGCTTTTTGCTGACTACCGTCGGAGGCACTACTTTTAAAATAAGAGCCATCAACAAGAAATGTGGAACTTTTTTTTTTAAATTGTATAATATAGAACATTCATGTACGTACGATTTATTCTCAAGTATTCATTGGAGATAAATTTGAAATTACGTTATTTAGGTAATAAGATGTAAGTTTTATATTCCGTTGAACGTTGTATTCGTTCCACGGAACTCTTATTATTTTAGTTTTTCTCGCGAGACTGTATGTTCTGAAGTTATATATATAATTACCAAATTTTGATGGTCCGTGGTACAGAGCTCAGGCGAAAGTAGTGAAACGTGTTGAATTATTACGATTGCGCGTGGTTCACATGAAGCCCTAATTTTTAGAAACAGATAAACTGTAGAAACCAATTTCGTACATAGATGTGTGAATTGTTTTATTATCTTTAATCCACCGAATTGAAACAGGAATCTTCATCAATCATCGTACCATTGAATTTTTGATAGCTAAAAGCGTACGCTAATGATTGTGTTTACTCCATTCCGGCGTACATATGATATTAGTTTGATAGAAAGGGATCATGCACTACTTTTATGCCCATGAGATATAATGGGTGTACGATGTCAGTCATACTATACCTAGTAAGCAAAGGGGATGTTACAAGTTATATCGCCTTCTTTAACCCTTCTATAGTAAATGTATGTGTAATACAGGTAGTCAAACGCTTTTTACTCCTCTTTCCGCGGCTGGAATCGCACTTCAAACATCAAAACATATCTATGAAATTCACCGAATTCTGAGCATGAATAATTTATATTTCAAACGACAACTATTCTTTTTGTGAGTCCGCCAAGAATACTTGATTGTTAAATAATATACTCAAACGCAAAAGAAAGTGTGCTCTTTTGATTTTTTTGATTTTCTGATAATCCAATCATTTACCTACCCTTCTTACCAATGTGTTTCTTTTTTTTTGAATATCGTTAAAACGTACGACGCGTCTGCATGCAGTAGGGGTCAAAATCAAAAATACACAAATAGCAAAAGGGATGTTTTCTTGCGTAGATTTACTGCAATTGGTTGCAAAATGATGCTAATGTTGCATTAATATCTGGTTTGACCGCCATTCCGTCTAATAACTATTTAGCAGAATGTTTGGTACCGACGTCTCATGTGCCTCAACTCAATGTAACTGTGCAGTCTGACGGCAGTCAAGCGTTGCCTGCCAGATCGGGGACGGTCGGCAACAGTACCCGTTTGCACAAACCTGTCACGTAACTTGATTATAGTGTTGCTATGGCAGTTTAGTGCCTATGAAACTTAAGCGATTGAGTCACCTCCGACCAGCATCATTAAGGCGTCAATACGCTGACGTTCTGATAGTCGTGGCATATTCTCTGTTATGAATTTTCTAAATCTACAGTGGTATTCGCACTATACATGTGTGAAAGAATGTAGAGAAAACAAGTTGGGCCACTTGTACTTGTGTATACATGTTCCAAGTGGAAATTCTGCAAAATCCCAATTCGGGCTATTACGAAATAACTAGCCATAGTTTTACTGATTTTGTCGTTGTTGCTATAAATCATAACGACCGTATGTTTCAAATTTGACAACTTTATACCTTGTAGAATTAAAATAATCAAATCTGCACACCTTCTTTTGCGTTTGAATATATGCATGTATATGTTATAGAAGATAACGCCATTTGGAAAAAAAATTTATAAATTAAAGCTTGTTCTCAGAATATTCCAGTTTTACACTCTAGGTTCTAAAACCAGTTTTAAATAACACTAAGCACTGCTAAACTATGAAAACATTTGCCAAATAAAACCACGGAATGCTTCTAATAGACCACGATCCTCCTGTGTTTGCCTATTGCTCATGCTATTCATTCTATTAATAAGTGACCACTGTGTGGTATGCAGCAGAATGTTTGTGTTTAACCTTTACGGTTCCCATTTAACTAACATTTTTTCTTTATGTTATTATCCTACGTATGTGACGCGCAATGCAGTTTAATGTCTCATACATGTACAATGTACTTATTTGTTTGCTAGTTTGTCAATAAGAGTATCTAGTAATTTGTTGTATGTTACTTGTATACACTCGCGAATGTTTGCCTTTGTTTGCTTCAAGATGTATTATTACGTTTCCGTGTATTTCAAAATTACCGTTTATATGATGTTCTGTGTTATATAAATAGCCAACATGTGCTAGTTAGAATTAATGAAGTTATTTTGTTTGAATAATTGTTTTAATAAATTAAGAGAGCGGAGCATAACTTATCAATAGTACCTCATACATTCTTCACGACTTATTGTTGGTCCTCCTTGTTGTGTACGACTAAAACGTACTCGCTGTACCCTTCAATCACTGTCCTTAGTAATAATACACAGCATATCGACATAAACGTACTCGCTGTACCCTTCAATCACTGTCCTTAGTAATAATACACAGCATATCGACATAAACGTACTCGCTGTACCCAACAAACACTGTCCTTAGTAATAATACACAGCATATCGACATAAACGTACTCGCTGTACCCAGCAATCACTGTCCTTAGTAATAATACACAGCATATCGACATAAACGTACTCGCTGTACCCTTCAATCACTGTCCTTAGTAATAATACACAGCATATCGACATTAACGATTTCATGTAATACAGGATAGTTTGGTAAAGCTAAATTATTTCTGTATTCTGACAGTTATTCAAAATTATGGTAAAACTTTCCCTAAACGTCAAGTGTGGAAAACCCTTGTATTCAAAGTTGAGATATATTTGTGGAAATTGTTCTGACGACTTTCCTTTATTTATTGGACGATTTTAATGTTGAAGCCATGTTTATTGATGGTATACAAACTGAATAAATGGGAATCATTCTGGATACAGTGCGTGCTTCTTGTCACGAATTCACTGCTTACTTACAACAACTTGAGTTCGTTACTGGATATTCAACTTCTGGTTTCTCTCAACAATATGCAGACATATTTTGTTCGTGCTTGCAAGTGTAGATGTATGTCATTGTAAACACTAGTGTCAAAAGTATCTTTTATATGTACATGCTTAGAAGTCATTCATGAACATATTTCGATCGGAAACGATAAACACACACGCTAATTGGTACCAAGAAATTCAAGCATGAGGATATGTCTATACGAACTTGTAACTTTTTCATTTATAAGTAAGTGCAAAAAGGATAAAAATTACGATACGATATGACCTTTTTCAGAAATATACATTTTGTACGATGTTAAGCTTCGAATTTTACTGTTTGATTGTCTTTATTTATAATATATGAATGGCTAACGTGGTATGGATGCTATCTATGCGTCTTACATCTTTAAACTGTTTGAAAGGGTACTCAAACACTTGCACAGCGAAACCGAAAACGTTATATCCATCTCACAACAGAGGGTATGACTACTTGAAAACAATGGATACAAGCACTGGATTCTAATGTGTTGAAATTATTTTATGTCTATAGACAGGATTATGGCGTGTTATAAAATTGTGTTTCAACAGGTTTCTTTCTACCGCAGATAGCAAAATTTCATAATGTAAACAGATTGCATCAGTTATTTATATGTATTTAAAATACAACTCGCACACCAGTACAAAAACATCAGGCTATTGAATTTAAGAGCAATGTTTTTCTCGTCAACGAATGTACACAGTGTATTTATACTTTATTACATTGTGTTTCTTATTCTCTCTCTAATGCATCTCCTTTTTCTATGGCACACAATAAGTCATCACCTATGACTTCGCATAAAACCATTTATAATCAAAATAACCATCATTGAAATTCGAAGATTAAATCATTCGAAAACTAGATCTACTCAGACTTGAAGGACTGTTTGAATGGCGGAAGAACTAGAGGAAAACTATTGCTAAAAGTGTAATAATGATGTAGGATTCAAACAAAGGAGTAAAAAATTACAATCGTGATATGAATGACGAAGCTGTATTTACAGAAACAAGTTGTTTGTTTCAAACTTTTATGAGAAGAGAAAAAAGTCAATTTGAAAACCAATGTAAACTTAAAGTTTACGTTCTTAAAATGTATCATGGAATTGATTATTGATACATCTTTTTAATAAATTTTTTTTACCATGAACTGTATTTATTATATGTTTTAACTCGAATAAGCAAAATTGAAACGCAAAGGAAATACGTATTATCATAGAAATAGTAAAAAGAAGTCAATAAGATAGATATAATACCAAGATATAATAAATGTATTCTGTTTACTAAAGCATCACATTTAGAATACTGTTGATGTTCCCTACGCATTGTCTTTCAAAAAAGTAGAACACAAAGAATCGCTTTCTTTATTGTGCTTTGCTTGTCACATTTGTAGTAATTTCTGCAATGAAACAACTACATGAAAGCATACTGTCAACTACATGACAACACCAGACGTTAATTACAGGCGCGATATTCATGTCAAATAGAATTTGCCACTAACCTAACACAATTGTTTTATTAAAAGTGTAGTGAAACATAGCATCAAAGAAAAACAAGACACTGACTGCGTAGTCTCTGTCTATGTTTGCATGCCTGCTTAATTCAACCATTTAAGTGTAATATTTTGGGCCAGAGGCCATATATATCAATTAAACAAGTTTCATATCGAATTGCTGCCGAAGAAATCAGGTGTTATTGTGATTTTGACCAAATTTGCCATTTTTCACTTCATTTTCCTGCATCTTCTGTCAACTGTTCATGTCATGAGCCATATTTTGGGTTGTACACCAGAAAAGCACATGAACAGATGGTAAAAGAGACACATACAAATACAATTACTTAGCTTCTTAAGTACATTTTAGATAACCACAGGTTTAAAAATGTTCACATTTTGCCGGAAGTTATATATTAAGAGTAAATATTCACAAGGAAATTGTTGCAAAAATATAGCAAAACACATTCATGTTCACCAGTGTCACTCTTACTCCTACTTTATACTAGTGTAATATCAATTTGTAAACTCAAGTACTATGCACTAAATTTTATGCAACATGTATAACCGTGACTGTTGCACTGGAAGTATGTTTGCTATATGTGATACATCAACTGCTGAATAGTTTGTTTACTTTGTACTGTTTATGTAATGATGATATTATGTATGAAAGTCCAAACAAAACATAATGTCCAAACATTGAAAAAAATGTTAACGGTCAAGGTCAAATTCAACGTCAAATGGTCAAACATATGAAAAGATTGCTATAGCACTACCGAAAAATGACTAAAATTGTTGCTACTTTATGTATAAGTGCAGTTGGTACATATGAATATAAACTGGACATGTCCAGCGTATTGTACAAAATTAAATTGTTTAAAAGTGTAACCATGGCAACACCGGTATTTAAGATGGCGTCATAAATGTATCAAATAAAAGTGGTAATTTTCAAATCATGAATGTACTTTGGTGTGAAATAGAAATGAAATACATCATTCAGGTCTGATGTCGTCAGTATCAGTATTAAGTTCAAGATAAAATTCAAGACCAAAGGTCATTATCAAGGTCAAAACTCCGACTTTCTGAAAATATCAAGTCTCATTTGAAAGATTGATATTTTTTCTGATCCGACCATAACACGAAAACATGCACAAATCTATGCACACATTCTTGACGAAAAATGTCCAATTTTATTACCGGAAGTAGTTACAACTGATTGCGGCGTCTGTTATTGTGAACAAATGAAATGCTCATATGAATGACATCATATTATATACTGTGTGCCAAAGTCTCTGATATTCTCAAGATCAGGTTACAGAAACATTTAAAATTCTCTCACCAAACAGTACATTAGACGTAATAAGTAACCCGGCCCCAGCATATACTATTTTCAAGGAAAATGTTGCAAAAATATAGCAAAATACATCCATGTTTCCATTGAATTCCGTGTTAGCATACCTGACGCTAGTACGATAACTGTGAAAGGACATTGGTTCGTGTTTGAGATTTTTCATGAGAAGCTATTTTGCGAACACAGCTGTGCTATATTAACATTTGCTAATATTACATGTGTATGTCTTAGGGTTAATGAAGTAATTTACGGGATTTGCGTGGTTTGCAATTTTTTACTGAATAACATATTACTGATTCGTTCAAAGATAAACAATAATTAGTCCAGACACATAATAGCAAAGGACTTTGGTACCACGCATAGCTCGAATCTAATGTAAAATGCAACTGATAATGGTTAACCAATGTCGGAAGGTTGGTAATGTGAATATTTCAATAGAAGGCGTGATAAGACACACGGGTGCAGTAGATCCAATGTACATTTACTTCAGGAAAGTTTTTCATGAATTTGTTATGTTTCAACCATAAGAAACAGGAACCGAAATTATGAGTCATTCGATCATAAATTTAAGATGCTTATCTATAATATTTTCTACGTCGTCGGCGTAGATTTTGTAAATTGACAATTTACCTTTTGTAGGTTTACAGTTAACATTTAAAAGCATGATAATGTTTAGGAGACGTATTTACTTACCGTTAAATACTAGACAATCAGGTAATTTAGCTATTCTATGCGTTTCATTTATGATTTTTATCATACAGGTGTAAACATTCATGAACATGAAAGTCAACGATACGATGATATACAGGTTGACGTTGAATTGCATATCGGTATGGTTCAACCATCGATACAAATTGGTATATCGATATTTCGTTCCAGCCCCGGTATGTATTGAATATCAGGATGTTTCGTGTAAGAATCGATGTTTACATGCTTCATGTCCCTCAGGATACGAGAAGGATAGACAACTAAATATTAATAGTTTTATCTACCAACTTATTTATGCTCGATCTTCATGAAAGCATTGTATTGATGCCGATTGATCTCAAGAATATTTTGTTTGCTAGAAACTTGGAATCATTTTCTTACACGGAAGTTTATCAGTTTTAATAGTAAAGGTAACATGATAGAACATGATCTATGTTTCTCGCACTTCCCTTCGTAGTGTATTTACTTCAATAGTCTTAGAAGATATAATACAACTCTTTAAATGATATTTATGTTTACATTAGATTTTTAATTGATTCATATATCACATAACTGTAAATATTTATCATTCCGACATACATCTAACACAGTGAAACACGACAATCGCATATCACAGATCAACATTGAATACCACTTCAGGGTTGAATACGAAGTCAGTACAGTCTGAGATCGTTATTCGACTTGTCTTCTTCAATGAAGACCTAATACACATTATTCTATTATTGGTAATGGTAACATACTCACCAACAGTTTGAAAAATACGTACGCAAACACGAACGGACGTACAAAACGCATACGAATGAATCGATGTGCTTTTATGTTAATAAAGCCGTGGTAAATTATTTATTTGGAAATCATTTGACATGTTTCTTGCCATTTTTATATAGAGTATTGGACACAGTTAATTTTAATAAAGTAAACTTACTGTGACTTCATGTCATGTAGGTGTAAGTAACTAGTAATATCGCTCCTGATAAAACATATATAAAAGCCTTATTTAAAATATGATTAACTGAAACATGCATCAAAGACAATACATTTATATATATAGTATTTCTCTTTCCTACTAAACCCCCAAACATAAATCTGCAAATCCTAGCAGATACTGATATTCGTTTTGTGATGTAAATATTACGTAACTCGTAGACATGATATTGTGTTCAAATATTGCTATTCTCTTTTGTTCCGATAAATTCTCAATTACTGAAGGATGCGACCTTGTGTTTGTCAAAGAGGATGTTGATGATCAGTCCTGCAGGTCTATAAAATATTCAAGAAGACATAATCTAACATTTTTTCTCATGCATTAAGGTTGGTCGGTCGGTCGGAGCTGACTGTTTCGGCAGCTTTTGGAAGATGTTCATGAAACTTCCCACAAATAATCTTCATAATATGTTGTAGTGCATGGCATACTTTCCTTTTTGATTACACTTATTTTCAAAATGACTTGTGGACCGAACTACGTATGCGTTATAACAGGCGACATTTACTTACTTCTACAAGTTTTCATTTCTATTATGTGCTATACAATCGTGGCTACCGTCTAGGTCGCATATACGTACGAGGGGCATTTAATAAATGATGCCACTAATGGCCTTCCGTAAAAGCTACGTTGCATAAGAGCATGAGAATTTCATGTAGTTGATTGCGGATGTTAATTTCATACACCTGTGATTTATATTTAATCCGCTTAAATTAGACAAGATATTTATTGTTGAATTTTACACACTCACATATAGTGGCTATATTTAAATGCTATAATAAAGCCTTACATTAAGTTTCTTTGCGGGTATCTCCTAAAGATATTGTTTCTGAATTGGGTCGCATACATGGTAGTTCTGGTAGAAAAACAATTTTTCGCTGGGTTGAACATTTTAAAGGATTTCTATATAGTCTGCAAGACAGTAACCGTCCTGGTAGGCCTGTTGTTGCAGCAACAAAGGGAAACATTGCTGCAGTTGAGCATGAGCTACGGTAGATAAAGATACTATTTCCCAGATAGCCAATAGTCTAGGCATTTCAAAAGGGACCGTCCATCATCAAGGATCCCCACTTGTTGACACCAGACCAGAAGGCCAAGCGTTTCGATTGTGCCAAAAAACTTTAGAAAAAATATTAAAATTATAATCCTAGAAAAATTTCTGAGTCGCTCACTGGGAATGAAACTTGGGTGTATTATTGTGAGCCCCAGCGACGCATAAATAACAAACAACGGCTTAGTAAAAGTAAAACAAGGCCGGTCATTGCTAAGAGGACAAGAAGCGCCAAGAAGGTTTTAAGTGCCATTTTCTTCAATTCTAGTGGCCCTGTTGTACAAATTTCTTGCGAAGAGGGTAGAACCATCACAGGCAAGTTTTACAAAAATAAAGTACTTACATCTGTCAGAAATGTCTATCACAATAAACGCCCAATTAAATGTTTGAAAGGCATACAGCTTATTCATTGAAATGCTTCAGCCCACAAAAGTAAAATTGTATTACCTTTCTTAGAACAAGATAAGGTTATTCAGGTTGAACACCCACCGTATTCCCCTGCCCTAAGTCCACTTTTCCTATTTCCCTTGCTAAAAAAATGTTCTTAGGTAAGCGCTATGCTAATAGAAGTGCCCTTGGTTCTGCAATGTTTCAGTGTCTCAACAGTATACCAAGGGAAGACTACTTTGCAGCATTTAGGTCGTGGATAGCAATACTTCAAAGTGTGTATCTGCGCACAGGGAATAATTTGAAGGGTGAACGCGACCAAATATATAAAGAGCCCAAGAATGCGTTTAATCTACATTTATTTTCATTTATACAAAGAAATAAAAATGCGTTAAGGAAACCCGATGTATGCATCATAGCAATATTTAGCAATAGAAGCAATGGTATTAAAGTGTGCAAGCCATATTCAAACGTTAAATAAAATCTGTGATTTTAGAAAAAAACTGCTAAACAGGCGCTGTTGTAGAGGGATTTTAAACCAAACTAGGCGCTGTTGTAGAGGTACATATGACTACATTAGGCGTTGTTGTAGAGGAACACAATGACTATATCAGGCACAGTTGGAGACGAACTTTTAACCAGACAAGGCGCTGTTGTAGAGGAACATATTACTGTAACAGGCGCTTTTTAAGAGGAACATATGACTATAACACTTGCTGTTGTAAAATAACTTATGACTGTAACAGGCGTAGTTTAAGAGGAACTTTTGACCATACTAGGCGCTGTTGTAGAGGAACATAGGAATATTACAAGCGCTGTTGTAGAGGGGCATATGACTCTGACAGGCGCTGTTGTCGAGGGACTTATGACTATAACATGCTCTGTTATAGAGGGATATATGACTACAACAGACGTAGTAGTCATGAGACATATGTCTATAACCGACAATGTTCTAGAGGGACATAAGACGATATCAGGCGCTGAAGTAGAGGGACATAAGACGATAAATGCGCTGTTGTAGACGGACTTTTGAACATACTAGGCGATGTTGTAGAGGGACGTATGACTATAACATGTGTTGTTGTAAAGTGACATAGAACTATAACAGGCGATGTTGTAGACGGACTTTTGACCATACTAGGCACTGTTGTAGAGGGACATATGACTATAACAGGCGCTATTGTAAAGGGACATATAACAGTCGCTGTTGATAAGTGACTTCTGATCTACTCTCCTTTAGTATCGTGCGCTTATTCCGATACCTTCATATTCACCCTCTATTTTATAATTCCCGAAATACTGATATTGTCTTTTTTTAGACAGACGAATCAACATGCGTCCACAGCCATTCAGCGAGCCGCTTGCAACGACTCGCTAATGCCCCAAAAGTAGGACAGTACTTAAACATGTGTAAATAAAGTTTATATGCGAGTGTGCATTGAATAGATAGCTCTCCCCGTCATAGAAATGGATCTGTGACAATGAAAATTGCAAGAAAAAACTATATAAATCTAAGTGACTATCGTTTTGTCGGAATGCCAAAATTATACTGATGCCTGTATATAGTGATTTATATTCCGCTGCGTATATTTTAAAATGCGTCATCTCGTTACTCAAATTTGCCACAGTTTATTTGTAATACGTATCGGTACAATCATCGATGAAAGAACGAAACACTGCCTTCTGTAAATGCTAAAACCGATAAGCTACATAGTCCTCAATACGAAAGGTAATACATTGTGTACACATTTGATTGGTTATAGCACTGGAAAAATACCCATCTATTATAAACTCAGTAGTTAAGTGATCGTGCCGACCAATGAAATTTAGTTTCAGGAATGAACGGTGATTTCGTAAGGTCAAATATCATAATATACTGGGTAATACAACAGCGTGTGAATGTAACGATAGGGGGATTAAAGCGCTGTGTGGGAGCGTACTTCTAACCATGCTAGGCGATGTTGTAGATGAAAATATGACTATAACAAGCGCTGTTTTAGAGGGCCTTTTACCATACTAGGAGATGTTGTAGATGGACATACGACTATACTAGGCGATGTTCAAGATGTGCATACGAAATAATTGTTGTTGTGTTCTAATATTGTGTCATTACACACGTTGTGTATAAGGCATTGTTTAATTGTTTTTCTTATTGTTGTGCGTTCAAGGGACATAAACGAAACTATCCCTTGTTCTTGTTTTACTTGTACTTTCTTGAAAAACATAATTTTGAGTTGACTATGAAGATATTATGAAGTTTATGTGTTGAAAATTCCAAAACTTCATCTTCAAAGCATAGCCACAACACGAACATTTGCTGTCATGCAAACTACAATATGACAATAATTATGAGGAATAATTTGGTGGAAAACAATATCGGTATGGTGCAGTCGGGAATCGAGCCCAGGTCACGTGATTATCGGTCCAGTTTGCTAACCACTATAACAGCGCGACCTGACGTCAATTTCGTGCTATTTACAATTACCAGCATGTAAAATGTAAAAGTATGATGTGCCCTGAACGAGATACGGACGACGTTTCATGGTTATCTATTTACATTATACTTTTAACACTATAGAACAGGAATTTCCTTACTGTATGGAAACAGTCATGTAACAGTAACCTAGCAAAATGAGCCCTATGTGTGTAAACATATGTTCTGAGGCGACATCAATTTCATAAATTGTTGTACTTTGTTCGTTTGTTTCGTATATATATATAAGTTGTCCTGTCATAATATAATACCGAATATTATTAAATTAGTTTAACAACCTTAGCTCTAAGTGAGATACTAAAGCGATAGTAATATTCATGATGGTACCTCTACAACGTTGCATTTTCTACTTTACGCCTCATAATCCGGTATATAAGAAGTGAAAACATTACTGGTAACACTACATATACTGTGGGTAAAACATGTTAATGTAAAATATATCGAGTGTAGTATTTATGTGGGATAACTAATTTAAGTTTTAGTCTAAATCTTTTTCATTTTGTATTCAAACGAGTAACAACTCTAATTATGTTTCATTTTGATGCATTTCCGTTACACATGTATGTTTTTCAATTGACCGTGCAGTTTCGTTTAGATAAATAACTACATCAATATTCAATAAAATAAATCAAACTTTGTTTTTCCCGTTGCTCTGAAACATATTCCAATGTCACTCTATTTCACTGACCTCATCAATTGCCTCAACGGAATCAGAACAAGTGTAATTTAATAATTGCTTATTGTGACCGCGTCCTAGAACGGAGCTGGCTGAAAAGTGCACTCTGCACATCGTCTCGACATGGTGAATGTATGTGTCAACTCATTTCAAAATCAAGAGGTTCAAAAGTTATGGAGCAACCACGACAGACAGACAGCCAGACCAAACACTAATATTTAAAACTCCTTCAAGAATTGCAACATTTATGGAGCACAAAAGAAATATAGTCATATGACCTTCGAACTGTAAGTGTGACCTTATTATAGGCGAAGTTGCCGTATATGTAGCGTAGACGGTGGTCACGGTGTATACGTATAAACTCATTCTGAAGAATGGGTTTCAAGCGTAGACAGATAATATCAACAGTCTACAATGGATATTTTATATACTTGGGAGCTCAATGCAGACATGCGTGACATATTGAGGATCATGAATCAATGTTTATACACGTCAAACAAGTCAGACAGTTCCTGTCTCTGAGGGTCAATATATAATCCCAAGATCTTATAGAACGGGTGAAGAGAATTGGCAATTCAGACTTAATGAAGTACAACCAATCGAGCTAACATCTTTATACACGGAAGTTATTTAAACCATAGTGATATGAAGTAGTAAATAAAGCATTTGTTAATTCTAACTTTCGGTTTATACTTAAAAGTCTAAATCTTGATTTATAACTTCATATAGTCAGTGTCACTACGTTGTAATCTGAAAACCTGTAGTTTAATTACTACTTTCATTGGATGATTATGTGTGGTGCTTGAATTGGACCTAGTTTCCATTTCTGATATACAGGTCATTGTTCTGTCTATGAATGATGTCTAAACTATGTTTTAGTTCACCAGATGACCTAGGCTTTCTGTTTCCTCTATTGCTCTTATCAGTAATGAAACCGTACATATTCTTAGGAAGTAATATGCACAGTGATACCGATTGACTGAAATATAAGACTTTCGCTAAGAGACGATTCGAGTTCAGAAAGTTTGCGTTCAATTCCTTTACATTACTTACTCCTGATGGAATTACTTCATAAATGCTAAACAATACTTACATATTACAGTACCCACTCCGAAATGTTTAGGTGATAAGAAAGTAAATCTGTTTTAGGTTTTTAATTTTATCTGGTGCTAAGGCTGTCTTGATTTTAAATTGTGCACATTCATGTTTAATAAAAATACGTACCCGGAAATGAATGTGAGGAGGCCCTGGTTTGTATCAGTGGCAGTCTCTGTGTAACCATTCTTCACTACAGTCATAACGTCCTATTGAAATTTAGCGTCATTTACTTTGACAAGTAATTTGATGGATGTCCAGATTTGAAAATACGATATTATCACTTCGTCTGGTTACCATGTCGCTAAATCGACTAAATTCCTGGACGAGGTTTGGGTAGATGTTTCTTAGATAATAAAAATTATATTTTCTGGAGTAATTTGTACTTTCAGTTTTATATGCAACCATTCTATGACTAATGTTTCATTAATATTTCCTGATCATTCTACTGAATTAATATCTTATGTGTTACTGTAATCAATGCAAACTATTATCCACACGTAATAATCATTTCACACAAGAGTTTAGGAGAGTTGAATGACCATAGTTCAAGCATCGTTCAATCATACGTTAGAACAAAGTATTATGAACAAACTAACAGTTAATCTATACATAATTCTTTGTCGAATTCACTATTGAGTTACCGATTGATGATTATTGAAACAAACAACTGCTTGATTCAACAGAGAGGTGTGCCGAATTACGTACTATCAGGCGATACAAGTTAATAATCTGAATGTGTTTTAAGCTACAAATATATTAGCAATTACGTAAATGTTCATTGTAGACCATCACATACCCGTGCATGTTTCTACGATGCAATACGTGTGTATATGATATTCTAATGAGCGGAAAACCCAAAATCTGATCCCTACGCAACTTGTATACTTTTAACAAAATGAATAATGAAACAAATGCAAGTTATGACAAATGTACTCGGCATGTTCTGTACAATTCTCCCAATCTACATATTGAGTTCAGCAAGTTTATTCCATCAAAAACGATTCGTGTTTCAGACGACATAAACACATATTCCGTGTTCAGGGGCTCGCTTCATACCGTTTTATTCAATTCGTTCAAAAACATCAACGCTAATACAACACTCATTTGATATCCTCTGTATGCTTTAATTACCTCCACTATGGGAACGAATGGTTACAAAGTACGAACAATACAGAGAACATGAGTGACCATTGAAAATAAAAGACATTTAAGGAAGTTATTGACGTCATACTAACTTAAATGGAAAGAAGCTTGTTTAAAATAAAGAGCGGCCACATTGACAGAACTTCATAGCACACATTATTGATGTATGAATTCAAAAAAGCAGATAAATAAAGTAACATCTTTGATCAGGAAAAGTAAAACAAATTTCTATAATGATGCAATCAAGAAAAATAAATCCACTCGTTGTTTATGGAAAAATATTAAAGACATATCTGCAAACGGTTAGTCTGACATAGTGCTTTGATACCGTCTAAACTTTTAATGGTTTATGTAGAAGGTCATTCTTCTATATATTAAATGCTTAAATGAACATTTCATTAGTATATCAAAATAGATTAATAAAAATCAGCGCTTGTTCCTGAAAACTTTTCTAAACTAAAACAAACGCTGGACAATAAACTAAAACAGTCTTTCTTTGACATTGAATATATATCTGCGTACAAAGTAAAGAAGATTATTGACACATTAAACCCTTACAAATCAACAGGTATAGACGTCATTGGCCCACGAATACTTAAACATTGAAGTGATTGTATTACACCGGCATATACTCATATTTTTAACAAAAGTATCGACGCAGGGATTTTCGAATGCTTAAAAAAAGCATATGTTCTACCCATATTCAAAAATGGAGATAGAGAGGATCCTAATAATTTACGTCCTATATATATTTTGCCAACCATTTCAAAAATATTTAAAAGACACATTGCGACTCAACTTCAGCCTTTTTTCAAACTAACAAATGTTCTTCACAATACTCAGTCAGGATTTGGTCAAATCATTCTTGTCCAACAGCACTCATGTACTTGATAGATAAATGGTGAAAGGATATCGATTCAGGAAAGTATGTATGGTTAGTATTTTTGGATTTGAGAAAGGCATTTGAACTCGTTGACCATAACATTCCCTTGTATAAATGAAAAAAGTTTTCACTTCCTACCACGCACCGTTACTTTATATAAGTCTTACTTATCAAATAGAACACAAACTGTCAAGCATGCAAACATCACATCTGAAACAATGGAAATAAGGTCTAGAGTTCCACAAGGCTCAATCATCGGCCCTCTATTATGTCTGCTTTATATAAATGATATTACGTCTGAAATACCCTCCGCCAATATCCATCTTTATGCCGATGACTCAACCCTGTATACACCTGGCCCTGATATCAAATCTATACAGACCACTCTTCAAACAAATGTAAATGTAATCATTTCTTGGTGCCAAATAAAAAACATGTGTTTACATCCTAATAAATCTACATGTATGATTCTATCGTCGAATAACCGTCTCAAAAACCTTGATATTGAACTAACGTTGTATATAAATAAAACTAAATTGCAAAATGTCAATGTACAAAAGGTACTTGGTATCTACATTGATAACACCTAATCTTGGAATACCCATCTTGTAAAAATGTGCTCTCATATCAATTCAAAAATTGTACTTCTAAAAAGAATTACGCCATTTTTATCGTTTTAAAAATAAAATATTATTTTATGATGCATATATTCTTTCTACAATGGACTACTTTTGTACCGTTTGTGATACTGGTATTAATATTTTGGTAAATTATAAGCGCGAGTAGCTAGAATAATACAAAAGGAGTTTGCCAACCTTGATGACTCAAAATTACTCAATAGATTAAATAAGATATATTTTGAAAATATATATTTTTATCATTCTGCAGTACTTGTTTACAAAGCTTATTGGCGACGAGAGTCCCCAGTATATTCGATCATTATTAAATTGTTCATCCAATAGTATATACAGTTTAAGATCAGTGAAAAACAATGACTAAGTCACACCAACTTTTAAAGCAAAATACATGAAAAATTCTTTCACAAATGTAAGTGCAATTAATTGGAATAAAATTCCCAACAATATAAGATAAGTCTCGTCAGTAAAAATATTTAAAAGAACATAAGAATCATATTACTATTTTTAGTAACACATGCGATAATTAGAGGTTGTCATACGGGACTGGTGAGCCCTACGGCGATATTGGCATACTAGGAGAGATAATGGCCCGAGGGCTTTAGATATTATTGCATGTGTTACTAAATATAGTAACAAATTTGCACTGTACATAAACGTATATGGACAAAGTGAGGCCAATAGCTATGATCATGTGACCTGTTGTGCCGAATATCGGATGTTTGGCATACTTCCTGGAGTGCCGAATTACGATATCAGGCATACTTCCGGTGTGACGTCATTGTTTAGCGCAGGAAACGTCGCCGTTCGGAAATGAAACATTAAACAGACGGCCGACGTTAAAATGGCTGATCTGCCTGTTGGGATTAAAACGTCAATGTTTGTATTTAAAATTTGTCAAAATCTGTGTGATAGAATTTTCAGATTTTCAAGTTACAATTTATGACCTATAGATCTAGACAAGTTGATTCTAAATCATTTTTAAAATATTCAATTATTTCCAATACATTATTCAACTTGTTAACTTGTATACCATTGTTTTGTTTTCTGATAACATTACGCAACTCTTCACTGGAGTCCGAACATATGCAATACAAATGTTATAAAACGGGACTGATGTGTCTTACGGCGATATTGGCATACAAGACCGTTATTGGCCCGAGGGTTTCAATATCTCTCCTAGTATGCCAATATCGCCGTAAGGTAAACCAGCCACGTTTGAAAATCTCTAATTATTGCATGAATTACTCAACACTTGTATAGACATCTAAAGTACTTGACGCTGATGCTGACATGCTTTCAGAAGTTACTATAGCTCGAGTTATCGAGCACATTTTAAAAACCTTGTAAGTAAAACTAATGTTGACACTGCCATTAGTATCGATGGCGATATCAGTTGTTGCATGAGTTTCTATAAACAAGTAATGAAAACCCGGAATAGAAATGCAGAAAAAGTGTTTATTTCGAATCTCAAGAAATATTGAATAATGCATGTGTAATAATTTTCTTACACGAAAGTAATCTAAATTCATTTATCTGAAGAAATGTCATACAAATCATGAAGTGATAATTATGTTTTCATTAGATCTGAAATTGATCCATATATCACCCAACTGTTAATATTGAACGTTCTGACACACTGTCAGTTCAGTGAAGCTGGCGCGACTATCGCACATTGTTGATCAACATTGAATAACGCTCAAGGTTGAATAAAGACCCAGTACTGACATCTTCATTCGACTTATACTGATCAATGCAGACTGAATATCGAATCAGAGCTAGCATTGACATTGATCGATATTAGCCCAAGTCAGCGGCAAGTACATATCTAGAAACGAATGTCCAACTCGTGCGTTATTCGATTTCTCTTGAATATTGTATATAAACATTGCATTGAAGCCAGATGTAACACTGACATTGACATCGGCACTGGTTTGCGGCGAATATTCATCTGAAATCGTAATTCAATGTAGCAATTAAATCATTAGCATCTTCTTTCTTATAAAATACAAGCCTAGTACCGAACATTAATAGTCGAATAGGGTGATGTTAGACATCTTTGTGAAAGGAAAACAACTTAAGGTCATACAATAGAGTAACATTGGCGATAAGCGTTCAGTTGTGGCAGTAACAGCAGAAATGAAATAAAAGACACTGATAAATATATATTAACTCAAATATACCATAAAATATATTATTTTGATCATTGGAGCAAATCCTGTATAAAAATGCAAACGAATACGTTGGGTGTGTTTTCATTGTGGGCATCGATTTTATTTAAAAGTATTTGAAAAAATCCTTGCAATTAAGTTAACTTATTGTGACTTTATATTATGTAGGTGTTGTGTACCCAGTAATACCGGTACGGTTGGAAAAAACATATTTAAAAGCTTCTTTTATAACACGATTAACTGGAAAATGCATAAAAGCAATGCGTTTATTTATATAACAATATTTCTATAAATGGTTGATATATAGATGATGCACTTATCTATTATGAAATATATGTATTGTATAACATGAGCATCAATTAGACTGATAATGAACAACTGCTCATTATACTTATTGTGTTGTCATACCGTTTTTTAAGAAGATCTATAGTCACCTGTTGAAAATGTCGGTATGCGAGTATGTATGTATTTTAACATTGAATATAATCTTTTTCTTCTATGCTATGACGCACAGTATACGTGGTGGGGGTTCAAAAGGGTGGATACGTATGTTATTAACGTTTTTACTTTTCAATATATTTGCTAAGATATTTGTCAAAATGTAGTGCAGGACACAATCATCTGCATTTACTCCTAGCAGATAGGTATATTCATTTTGTGATGTAGAGATTACTTAACCCGTAGTTTTGATATCGTGTTAAAGTATTGCTACTCTCTTTTGTTTCGATAAATTCTCAATTACTGAAGGTGCGAGTCTGTGTTTGTCAGAGATGCTGTTGATGATCAGTCCTGCAGGTCCATAAAATATTCTAGCAGACATAATCTAATATGTCTCATTTGTAAATTAAGGTTGGTCTACATTTAACCAGCTAACATAATCAACCTGGGTGTTTTCTAAGGTTAAGCTCGCTGGAATTATCCATTTTAGGGATTGTTGGAATGGTTTCGAACAAAAATGACGATTGTTGTCATATTATGTATTCAAGATTTCGAGTAAACGCAATTTAAGTAATTTATCGCATGTACAAATATCGTTGGAAAATGAACTATCACAAAACAGAGTCAATTACTAAAATGGAGAAACAACACATCACTTAGTTGAAATTCGGTGAACTGTAAGCAAAGAAACTAGAGAGCGTAAACCAGTTTGACGCCAGGCCAACACCGCTCATTAAAAGAAACCAACATATTTAAAACATTACAGCTAAACTACAACATGCAACGCTAACAATCGAGGTAAGCTGGTACATAAAATCTTATAAAAAACATATTTTTGATATCAAATAGCACACTTCTGTAGTAGTATATAACTGGGGTGTAAGGCAATGACAGTGGTGAGGTAAACGATTGAAAATTATTTTTAAATTTGAGAGGCCCACCGGATTCTTTGGACTCAAATACTTCGGTAAGTGATGTTTGAAATTAAACAAACGTTGTTTTATATAACGATGATACACATGATAATTGTGCTTTCGTGTTGAACTTTGATTCTGATGGTACTAATCTTTCCGTAGCTACTGAATCAATGAAACAAAAGTGATAAAGAACCTACAAACAAAGATATACTGAACTGTTTGCAAAATATTAGCATAACTCCAGGGGCCTTATTTACTAACACTTGAAGACTTAAACTAAGACTTAGACTTTATATTTGCAAACTTTATATTACCAGCCTTTTGTTATCATTAAATCTTCACGAATGGATCTTGTCTAAATATTTGCTGTTGCCCACTGCTCACTTTTGCCTATTCTTTTTTTAATCTGTAACAGCGTAGGAGCAAAGAAATGCATGTATACTAGTATAACACATTGTGTCATTATGTGTATGTTTTGCTTATATCTTTAGTTGCAGCTGTTTTATTCTATGTTTTCTTTATACTATAATGTTACTATGTAGTCGGTTGTAAAAGCTCTATTATCTGAGGTTATGTTATTTGTTATAATGTCTTGCCGACTTAAAATAAGATTTATTGTATTGTATAAAGAAACATTTATCATATTTAAGTCAGAGTTTCGTTTCTGGCACCAGAAACAGTGGAGAAAACACAACAGAGAAAACTGAAGAGCGATTTACAAAGCTTGAGTACAAAGTGGACAATAATAATATTGAATCAGTGTTGCTAGCTAGTACGGTAGATGAGTTAGAGAGGGCCCGTTACTGTATTTAATGACGAGATTTGTTATCTTCAGTCACAGTTTATGAGGAGCAATCTGAGATATACTAACATCACCGAGGACAAACGTTGGTGGTTACGAATCCTCAGAAATGACTTAGAAAAAACTAAGACAACTAAATAACAAGATAACCTGAAGACAGCAGAGGAGATTGTGGAGACTATTCGCTTTGAGCAAGTGCACGGGACATCGACAGACAGCCGATACAGTGCAAAATATTGTTGCTAATTCACATGCTTTCTTTTCCGTGAGTTTGGTATTGGAAACGCTTAAGTGGTACTGACTTTATGTTTGAACAAGTTCCATCGGAAGTGATAGCGAAGCGGAAGAATCTAGTACCCAGGATGTAAGTGGCAAAAAAATGGAAGGGAATAACATACGACAAGTTATACTTCAATGGTCAGTCGGTCCGGGGTAAGGGTTAAGCTGGAGGTAAGCTGTCAACCCTGTCTTGTACATGTGCATGGACTTACAAACGATAACAAGTAGATAAATACTTTGTAATATATCATTGCTTGCCATGATATTTGGTTCTTTAATTTAACATGGATCAACACTTCGGGTAATACTTTTCGTAATGGTTTAGTCTTATTTTTTTATAGAAAATTTCAAAAATAGAAATGCATGCAGATGAAGTGGTGGTATTGGTGTATACTATAGAGATCTATCGGATAATAAATCATAAAGAATTACCATGATACAATTATTAGGCTTAAACTATATCGTGAGTTCTGCTGCCACGTTGATAAATATACATTTATTAATGTGGTGCATGTATTTGGGGCCAATATTCTCCTGCATATTTTATCATTTATTCGTTTGATACCTTATAAAACGATATTTTAATACAATAATTAGGGTGTTGCTTATCCTAAAAGATTTTGATTGTAGAGTAGGTACTAAATGATTTCATTACACATGATAATTTAATATATAATTGATGACATAGATTATGAAACCGATAACACACCTATCAGGACATAAATAGACATAAATCACATAAGTAACTAAGGCCATAATAATTACGAACGGTCGTAAAGGTGATACCAATCACTACACATACTTTCACATAACGGTTCGTCTGTCACTGACTTTGTATTATGTAATGAACGCACCTTTTCATTGATCAGTGAATTTAGTATCGGGTCAGTTAATGAATGGAGCGATCACACCCGTCTTCATTAGTCATTATTTTATAATAAGATACATGATAAAAATGTGTGTCATACTGAGATTAAATTTGAACGGAATGATCCGTACAAGTAACACTTTCGTTTAGGTATTATAGCTAGTTTGCCTGTATTTTATAGCATTGTAAATACTTTAGATTGTGATAGCAAAAATGTCACTTTAAGATAACTCATTATTTTTAGAAATAATCGTTCATGAAACACGACGATGGTCATCATATCAACAGAAATTGCTTGAAATGGAAACTTTAAAGAAAAGTAAACCTATAGATTTCTGAAGATATTTTAAGAAGAAAACGGGGGAACTTATATCATTATAACGATTCAGAGAATATTTTTGTAATAATAAGTAATGGATTACTTGATGCCAAATATTTTGTTGGTGTAATGATTTTAATAATACGGATGAATCATTTCCTGTGTGATGTGAACTCAATGAAGGGTATGATAGCGAATGTCTTTTGAATGAATATTTCATTGAATGTATAGAAGTCTCATTAATTTGATTTATTTAATTGTATTTTGAACTCGGGTTATTTTCCAGTTAAATATTTTGGAGGTTTTATAATTCCGTTACTTTAGAAAGGTAGTCTTCGTGATGTTAATATTTAATGAGAATCTGTTTGTCACAAATGTTTGCAGTTGTCAATATACGGATTGAGTAAGTGTTTTAACGAACGTAATACTATGTTGGATGCTCAAATTATATTTCTAAAAGGAAGGTCTACTGTTGATGCAATATTTATACAATTGTACTTATTTCATTAATACAAAAATAGCTCAATGAAATTAGAAGGATAAAAAATATTCCTGTTAAAATGATTAAATGTTTCATTCCACTTATAGAAACCTTTTTTAGCTGGACATATATAATTTTGGAATACAAGGTATATCACACAGAATAATACGAGATTTGTATCAAAAAGTCAAATGCTGTGTTCTGAATATTCGGATCGCGTTCAATATACTGTTGGTTTATGTCAATGGGTGTTAATGTCTCCCGTTTTATTTTCATTTTTGAAAATAAATCTAGAAAATGATGCTAATTCTGGTATTCTTTAAAATGATATAGTCTTAATACTTTCACTTTTCGTATTCGATATGGCCATAATAGGTAAAACACCATATGAAACACAGAAACATTAACATAATTTATATTCTTATTGTAATACCTGGCGAACTGAAAAAGGGGGTGGATTATTAGTAACTGAACATTGGACTTATAGTGGCAAATCAAGAGAAGTAACAAATGATTTTAATTATGTTGGTACTTTTTGTAATTAAACTGGAAATTTGGTATTAAATCAAGAATATTTAATTGATGAAACCTTAAAATCAATGAATATACTATTATGTGATTGTAAAGAATTCGATCTTAGTCCTTACACATGTCAGTAATTTGATGCATTAGGAAAGATACTGGTTATGTTGTAACACCTTTGACATTACCGATGAATATCATTTCAAATGTATGTGTAGCTGTTATTATAAAAAGTTAATTAGTATAGACACCCATCAATAAACAAATGTATACAACTTCTAAAATACATTGATATTTCAATTAGAAATGCACTTTAACTGTAGAACGTTGATATTTCATGTTCATTCGTTGTATTTGCTATTACATTTTTGATAATATAACTACAATATTATGTATCATGTTGTCATGTCGCGTTTATTTTCACGTTCATAAAATCAATGTGAGCACTATATGTCTTGTAGACGGTGTAGTATGTACACATCATAATAAAGTGTCTGTTCTGACCTGCATGTTTAGGTGAACATATCCTTTGTGACTAATTAAACACAAATGTCATCCAGAATAAAACGAAAGTCAGTAGGTACACAACCATTACAATGAGAACATGAAATTAGTTTTGTCACTTATTAAAGCTTTTTGCTCAATGCAATTGTATGATGGATTGCAAATTACAAATGTCTTCTATGTTTTCGCAATAGTGATATGGTAGACAAAAACACATCAATACTTTCACTGTCGCATTCGGTTGGTTTTATACACCTTCATGGTTGTAATTGCCATTTTTTAATTCATGGTCTACACAGTTTGAATACTATTAAAACATCTTAATGCAATTCTAGTATGTCAAGATCAAACAGAAGCAATCAGAGACTGCCATATCCCCCGTCGAAAGAAATACTGAGGAAACTTAAGTGTATGATACAACAACATGGAATGTTTAATATGAAAAAGTGTTAAATAGCATACCGGTATCACTAACTACAGCTTGGTAGAGTTTTCTATATGCAAAAAGTATCAAATAGTGTATGCTTTCTAATTTATTTATGTTAAACTGCATATGATAAAGGGAAGTAATTAACAAAAATAACAAACATTTCTATTGAAATGCACTCCGATTCATGACCACTAACTTATTGAAGTCTATCCATTGAAGAGTGTTTGATGTCTATACCGTACATTGTAAACTGAGTATTGTAAAGGGGGACAATCTAAAGATAAGAAATGCTTGCACTGCACTCCACTTGATTGCCGTCTATTCATATCCAAAAGCTGGGGTTGATCCTGTCAGGAAATTTTGAATTATGCTCCTGACAGCATAATTTTCAATACAAATTATGTTAAAGGGAGATAATTTAAAATGACCATAATAGAGTTATTGTTCTTGTGCAGTTTACTACTCCTCAAGGTTGAAGTCGATAACTCAAAGACTTTTTGAGTTATGCTCCGGGCAAAATTTGTGACGGACAAAAGGTGAGTATGATAAAGGGGGGTAATTCAAAGACAAGACAGGCTGGCGATAAGAATTGTTTGCATTGCAATCCACTTGATAACCATCTACCCGTATTCTAAATCTTTGCTTGATCCTTGCAGTAAACTTTGAATTATGCGCCGGACTAGCATAATTTTTCAATGAAAATTATGTTAAAGGGAGATAATTTGAAACGGAGCAAAATAGAGTTATGGTTCTTAATCATTGCACTCCATATCAATGTCCTCTATCTGTTTTATTATATAAGCAGTTTGAAAAAGTCCTTTCTTACTTTTAGAGTTATTGTCCGGACAAGATTTTTTTAATAAAGGGAACTAATTCAAATATTATGTAAGGTAGAGTTATAGTTATTTGGCATTGCACTTCCTGTCAATTTTCTCTATCGTTCTGTGACGTTTCAATAAATTCCAGCCTAAAGAGTTTGAGTTATGCTCTAGGCAAAATGTTAATTACTAAAACGAACAAAGGGCAAAAACTCTTCAGATATTTCTATATCCCATTTGGCTTTCGGCGGGGATAATAATGCAATTAAAAATTGTAGAATATTGTTTCACTATGCCTTTGTGTAAGAAACTATTTTTTTAGACCAATGTTGGTTTTCCCTCCATTGACATGCCATAATGGTAGCACACAGCAGGATCCGACATGGAAGGGCTACATTCTCCGTTCACTACTGTTTGATACAAGTTTTAAGTAGTCTTTGAGGTTCATATAAAAATTAAAGAGTAAATATAGAAATCGAACAAGAAACGCCACATACGAAGAGCGCAGCTTCTCCAAAACAAAACGGCAGAAATGCAACTTGAAGTACACAAATATTTCTCTTAAGCAAGGAAATTGTAACAGCATGTGTGTTGTTATACTGGAGACAATTGGTAACTAAATTTAAATTACCTAAATTGATCAAATGAGTCGTTGTGTTTGATTGATCGTCCAGGTCACGGCAACATACTGATTGTGAAACAATTGAACAATTGACGGTTGATGCAATGATATTTACTCCAAGCTACAAATAAAATATTTGCTTATCAATTTTATTTCCGTTTAGTCACATCGGGTGTTCGAGGTTGACACAAAATATAAATTCCTCTATTTGAGTCGTTTGTCATAGTTCTCACATAACTTTTCCAACTGCACATAACACAGAGCATTCTATGGAACGCCGCAACTGCCTTATTTGACGTTACAACTTGATGTGCAGTCGAATCAGCCTTGTACGTGACGGTTTCGTCATTATATGTGACGGTTTATCATTACATGTGACAGAATTGTCAGTCCATGTGGTGGTGTCAACATTATGTGTGACACTTTTATTCATACATGTGACGGTATTATCATTATATGTGACAGAAAAGTCATTCCGTGTGGTGTGATAGTTTCACCTTTATATGTGACACTTTTATTCATACATGTGATGACACCATTAATACATGTGACGGTAGTATCATTATATGTGACAGAAAAGTCATTCCGTATGGTGGGGACAACATTACTTGTGGTAGTTTCACCTTGATATGTGACACATTTATTTATCCATGTGACGACACTTCTTATACATGTGACTGTGCCTCAAAAGCCTATTTAAATGAACCACCTGTTGGTAATACTAAACCAAAGCTTATTAACAAATAAATATTTTCTCCTTTATATGTAAAGTTTATATTTTGTCTCAGATTACCTCCCTTGGTAACATTTACAGAGAGTTTCAGTCTATCACATTAATTTTCTAGTATATCTAAACCGTTTTGACCTGTCTGAGATTCTGAGGACACAAAACAATATCATCTGCATATAAAATCAAATATAACTTCAGCATACCAATACCATCATATCACTTTTGAGTGAATGTTTCTTCAATGTCATTTAAATAATTTTCAAATAAGATTGGGGATAAACTTTCTCCCTGTCTAATCAATAAATTACAGATAAAGTCATCACTCAGGGTATAATTACATTTCACGAATAAACATTGAATGTATATTGTTAAAAAAATTCCTCTAATACCCGTTTTCAAATAACTTCTGTATTTCTTACAACAGAGTCAAAAGCTTTTGAAAAGTCAATAAATGCTACATATAGTTTCTTGTTTATTATCAACATATGATTCATTACATTGTACAAATAAATATATTGTCATTTGTGGACATATTTTTTTCTAAAACCCGATTGTGCCTCTATATAAACATTATACACCTCCATCCAAGTATTTAGTCTATTCTTCAAGAAGCTTGCCAAGGGTACGTAATAAAGTAAGGTCTCTGCAATAGGCTGATTCTAATGTGGAGTCTTTTGTGTATTGGTATTATATGTCCTTCTGCCCATATCTCTGGAAAATAACCAATATCAAATAATTTATCAAATAAATGGAGTGAATAAATAAAAAAAATTCGTAACCATATTTAAAAAATTCATTTAAAACAAAATCTTGCCCGGCTGACTTACTATTATGTAATTCTTTACTGGCTGTTTATTACTGCTATTCTTATTTCTCTATTAAATTCACCAGGCATAATATTGAACTCATTATTTAAATATCTGTCCATCATCAGGTTGAAAAAAATGTGATTCTGGTTCATTTATTGATTTAAGGTAAAATTGCAATTCAAAATTGGATATTGTGAGGAATTTTGCACTACCACTAGTATTTGTGGGATATTTTGCACTACCACTGGTATTTGTGGGAGATTTTGCTCTACCACTGGTATTTGTGGGAGATTTTGCACTACCACTGCTATTTGTGGGATATTTTGCACTACCACTGGTATTTGTGGGAGATTTTGCTCTACCACTGGTATTTGTGGGAGATTTTGCACTACCACTGCTATTTATGGGAGATTTTACACTACCACTGGTATTTGTGGGAGATTTTGCACTACCACTGGTATTTGTGGGAGATTTTGCACTACCACTGCTATTTGTGGGAGATTTTACACTACCACAGGTATTTGTGGGAGATTTTGCACTACCACTGCTATTTGTTGGAGATTTTACACTACCACTGGTATTTGTGGGAGATTTTAAACTACCACTGGTATTTGTGGGAGATTTTGCACTACCACTGCTATTTAAGGGAGATTTTACACTCCCACTGGTATTTGTGGGAGATTTTACACTACCACTGGTAATTGTGGGAGATTTTGCACTACAACTGCTATTTGTGGGAGATTTTACACTACCACTGCTATTTATGGGAGATTTTACACTACCACTGCCATTTGTGGGAGATTTTACACTACCACTGCTATTTGTGGGAGATTTTACACTACCACTGGTATTTGTGGGAGATTTTACACTACCACTGGTATTTGTGGGAGATTTTACACTACCACTGCTATTTGTGGGAGATTTTACACTACCACTGCTATTTGTGGGAGATTTTACACTACCACTGATATTTGTAGGAGATTTTACACTACCACTGCTATTTGTGGGAGATTTTACACTACCACTGCTATTTGTGGGAGATTTTACACTACCACTGGTATTTGTGGGAGATTTTACACTACCACTGCTATTTGTGGGAGATTTTGCACTACCACTGCTGTTTGTGGGAGATTTTATAACTGACCTATCTTTTCAACTTTTGGATAGATACGTAAATTGTATCAATTTTAGTATTTTCATCGGTATGATCTTAGTGTTATGATTATTTTAAGTTTAATTTAATTTATTATAATTATTATATTTCAATAATTTAACTTTTATTAATTGAATTTAAAAATTGTGTATTTTAAGGTATATTCTATGAAGTTGTCATAACAGTAAGCTTTTTAAAAAAAGAATTCTTATAATCTTATAATATATGTATTTCATTCATTATTTATCAACTTAATATTACATGTATTTATTTATTAATTTATGTAACCAGAATTATATGCATGTTTGTTGATATGTTATAAATGTCGGCAAATAGCCATACATGGTTAATGTTATATATTAATGTAATTATCCGACAATAAATAAAATTTGACTTGACTTGAGCAACAAGCAAAAACAGTTCAGTAAACCACGCTTCGAGATCTAGGTAAACAAAAGATCATATGATAGACAGAGTGACGCCAGAGGGGAAAACCTTGAAGAGATTGGTGTAAATTCTAGTTCGCCGGAACGAAACGTACACTCGGAAAAAATGTGAAATAGGTTCGTGGTGAGAGGCTGAGGTTTTGTTAAATAAACTATGATGGTTTAGCTGGCAAAGTCTTGAAGCGCCATAGCGGAATGAGTTTAGACCATACCTAGAAGCTCTAACACGTGGTACATAAGCAGTATTAATAACGAAATGAATAATTTCCGTTGTGTCATTTTTATTAAGTCGTGTAGATAAACTGGGCATTGTTTATGATTAATTTTAAAAGTTTCTATTCTCATTGTTCTAATTCTTCTATTTTTTAAAGATGGAAGTTTAGATTGTATTAACAAATATTATAGTCAGTTAAATAATCAACATGTATACATCTTAATGCCCTTTCCTGTATTCTTTCGATATTCCTGGTATTGACCTCCCCGCAGAGATGCCACGTTAACGGACAGTAATTAAAATTGGATTAAATACTAATATATATTTAGTTTCCCGACTCTCCACAAATAACGACCTATTCTCAATAGAACATTTAATTGCCGAGAAGCTTTTTTACACATGTTGGATATACGAGTATTAAAATCTAATTTAATGTAAGCAGTCCATCATTGGCATAATGTCTGCAATAACTAAAACAGTTGTTGTTTTAATTTATATAATAATACGGATAAAATTTTAGAATTTTTTAACCGTTCCATAAAAAATCATGGTCCGTATTCTTCTCTGAAAAAGCTTTAAAAATAAACCGATAAATGGAAATCACATTTAATTTCTTATTTCTTCCTATTTTCATATAGTGAAACCACCTACGTACTAAACAGACTTGCAAATTTAAGAAAAGTCAGAAATATTTGAAAGAAAATCCAAAAATATTTTTTGGCGGGACATTTGTGTTATAAAATATTAAAAATAAGGAATAGTTCATGCGAACTTAAAAATGTTGACTATGTTAGAAAACCCAAATATTATTTTGGCGTGATATTGTCTTCAATGAAAAGTTTTTGGATTCAACTACATTGTATATCCAAATTTCAGAGACATTTACCATCTGTTTTTGCAAAATTTCATTTTGATCAGAATGCTGTCTAAATTTTACATTGTTTAAATATCATGAAGTATTGTAGTATTTCCCCCCCCACCCCCCTTATAAAAAATTACATACTTTTTTCTTTTTTCCAATAAAAGCACCATTTAAAAATATATAAAGTGAAGGACTGCCCAAAATTGTATGACTTGCAACTGCTGAGAAATTAAATTGACATACATTATACAATTTAAAAATATTTTTAATTGTGTTTAGTTACCATATATTAAAAGGGAAATAACCCAACTTTCTGGACGGAATACTTTAACAAATGATGAACTGCTCACCTTAAAATCAACAGACACCCCAAGAACTTAACCTTGTCCTCACGTGTAATTTCTATATCATCTAAGATAAAAACTTAACTCGGAATTTGAAGTCTTCTTCCCAATGGAAATTATTAGGATTGTTCTGCACTTGCTTTCATTGTATTCATATTAAACCAGAGGATGAGATTACAACTATCTTCTTCTAAATAATTTTTACAATGTCAAGATCATGATTTGAACAAGAGCTAGTATAATCATCAGCATAATTATAAAGCTCACAATTAGACCAAAAATAGAAAATATCATTTAAGAAAATATTAAACAATACAGGATCAAGGATTGAGCCTTGTGTGACACCTTTTATTATATTTTGAAACGTGCTTTTGCAAGTTCCGATTTTAACACACTGTTGTCTACTAGACAAATAACTCGAAAACAAATTTAAAGCATCTTCATAAGCACCATGAGCTTTTAACTTAAACAAAAGAAGGTCATGAGGTAAACTAGCATAGCTTTAGACAGGTCCATGATAATTGCTGCAGTGTATTTATTTTGGTATATAACAAGCTTCTAATCTTTAATTAGTTTTAAAATGGTAGTTCGACAACCGTTAGTAGGACTAAATGCTGATAAAAAGTGTAGAAATAATGATTATAAAACTCAGTAAGTTGGAAATGCATAGCTCTTCAATAAATCTTGGATACTAACGGTGAAATACTTACTGATCTTATTGATTGTGTCAAGCATACTATTTTTTGTATAAAGGTGTTACTGCATCTTTTTTAAGACTAGCAAGAAAAACAGACTCTGCAAATGACTGATTTACTAAACTTGTCAAAGGTTTAAACATTGATGGTTTTACTAATTTTATGAGTCTAGCTGACAGTCCGTCATGACCGGTTGCATTCTTACAATTAAGTTTATCTATTGTTTACAAATGAAAGCTTCTGCGACTGGTCTAAAATCTAATTCTTCAGTTTCAATTTTATTTTCCACAATTTTGCGAATACTTGGATGCGTATTATCTACAGGAACTGTGTCATTTCCAATATCTTTAGCAACATTTACAAAAAATCTTTAAAAATGTCACAGACTTCTCTCTGATTATCAATCATCAATTTATCATTGTCATAAATAACACTATCCTTTTGTACTTGGGAACCTTTATTGGTTAAAAACGGTTTGACAGTAGGCCAGAAGTATTTCGAATTGTAGCCACCCTACACATCTGTCTAAAATAAATATTTATAAATATATTTTCTCATAAGACTTGTGACCATATTCGTCTGCTTTCAGTATTTTTCAAATTTCTTGAGGTTTTACATTTATGAAAATGATTTTACATCATTCTTTTCTTGTAAATTGCCCGTTTAGGAGCTTTATTCATATTTGGGACTGATTTTCTGTTGCTAAGTATGTTGTCATTGTCGTATCTCTTCAAATTATATAATAATCGTACACCAGTAATATGTGTGACCCTTCTTCACTTCAGTCATGTCGTCGTATTGAAGTTACTTATGTCAGTAACCATAATTGATGAAAAGTATTTTGAAACAGAAACAGAGGTTTTGTCATTAACTTAAATAGTGTAATTTACCTTCTGTCAAAAGCATTAATGGATGTCTAGATTCTATAGTAAGATGTTATCACTTCGTCTGACGTTATCTTAAGTATCCATGTCGTCAAATCGACTAAAATTCTTACATCGATAGACGAGATTTGGATTTATATTTCTGCAATGATATATTTTCCAAAACAGTATGAATTTCAGATTTATGAAACCATTCTGTGATTATATTTTCATACATATTTCCTTATCATTCAATTGAATTACTTTCTCATGAGTTACAAATTTAATATAGGCTTATGAACGATAAGCAAAGATATGTTTTAGAACTCTTAGTTTGGTACAAAATACCAGCTCGCCAGTAATCCAATTTCATCTTGAATGCAATGTTAAGTTACCGGTCTAGTTTAAAGAAACACTTTTTCATGATTATTGAAACAAAAACTGATTCATCAACAGTGATTCAATAGTTTGATGTGACGAATCACATGGGTGATACGTGTAAAGAATCATGACTCCAGTTAAAGTTTCAAATGCATTCATTATACAAAACTTTTTTGGAGGAAATCTGTGAAGTTGCTATCGTAATATCTCGATATTTTGGACAGTTTTAATGGATTACATTCAAGCACTTAGTTGTCATGATTGTACAAACATTATTGACTGACGTATTGAACACATTCGACAGCGTTAAAAATCATAAGAAATCTGTGATATTCATGGCGCGCATTTCATAGATTTTAAAATACATTATTGCAAGGATTGCAGATTTTTAAATGAACACATTTCTACTTACTTTTAAGAGATATATGTCTAAATCATTTCGGCATCTATAGACCAGTAAGGTATTTACTGTGGAATGCATTATCCTGTCATTCCTCACTGATTCTCAATAAGTAAGTCCATTACATAAAAAGCTGCATAACTTTCTGTAAACGTCATAGGCAAAACGTTTCTATGGTTTATATTTTACACCATGCATTAACATTGAAACAGCTGAAAAGTGCCAAATGTTCCACGGTTAATAAAACTGTAAAATATGTTTTAAGTCCATATTTTATACTTCCGTTACTGTCGCCAGCTTACATTGGTTAATTGTATTTTCAATTTGTATCAATCAGAACGCTGTATCGGCTTCTTAATCGTGTGTAAAATGATGGAGGATTGCCTGTATAAACACAGATGGTTGCATCTTCGAATAATTCTTCACATAACGTATGTCGCCAAAGTTGACGTTTTGCTTGAAATTTCCGTTATCGAAAATTCTGTCTCAGGTATAAGCGATAATATATCAATTTGATTTGTTCAGAAATGGTTACCGATAGTCCTCAGGTACATGGTTTTCAAAAGCAAATATATAAACTAATGAAAGATCAGTCATATTAAAGTAAGTCTATGTCAAAAGATAATGCATCCCATAAAAAGTAAATCGGCTAAATATCCGCTACCTTGTCTGGTGAAAATAAGGAGGAAGCTGTACATTCTCAACATTAATTTAATTTATACCATAAATAAGTATTCATAATCACTAAACAATTATCACAAAAGTACGTTGGCGCTAGTATGCTTTGCTTAATACACAAAATTAAAGTTCGTGATTTAAATTTCAGTGATGATTTTGTGTACAAACCTGATATACAGTCCAAGAAAAGCCGGGAACCAGGTAAAATTTCATACATGTACTTATGCAGTCATTTCCTACGCCACTTCTGCCTATTGTTCAACGCTAGTCTATTATTTGTTTTTTGGAACATTTTAGAAGAAATCTTCACTTACTATATTTTGTTAAATTGATACATCTTTTGTTTCAAAAGAGAGAGAATACGTAATTACAGGGAAAGCCACATACATAAGACAGTGCCTCCCCACGCAGATCTCCGGAAAAAAACAACAATCCACAAAACATAAGGCACTAAAGGAGGTAAAACGGTACACATATTAAGGAACAGAGGCACAAGGAATGGCCCAGCAGACCACAAGGAATAACTAGGAGAATCAAAGTGGACAGTAAAGGGAGGGGGAAGGTAATATAAGTTTGGTAATATACTAATGCGAATTGTGTATGTCACGTTTGTACACCTTGGATTAAAGCTAATTTTTCATTTTGAAATCTTGGCCTACGTCAGTTATTGACGGAGTTACTGAATTTTTGTCTTAACCTCTGCCGTGCAATGCTTCGTTGGTTGTTTTTCAATAACATGTCTACATTATTGTCTTATTCACATACTTTATAAATTTGACTGTTAGTTGATCGTTGGTGTAATTTTCTTGCTATAGTGAACTCATTTACTGGCAAACATTTTCTTAAAGTCTGGTACACATTGGTAACGGAAACTTTAGATAAAATAACAGAAATTACTCCCTTTCTGGATGACAACTCGAAATAGCCGACCTGAGAAACAGCGGGCATATCAGAAAGATTGAGGCAGAAGAACAAAATCGAATATCTGAGATGATGTAGATAATGGCACCTCAGAAGTAAAGAAATTAAATCCAGAATTAAATACAATTCATTAGTGGAGTGACTCGCCATCGAGTCAGTACAGAAATAAATACTTGATATCTAAACTTCATGAGATGTGTAACATACACGCACTATGGAATGATTCTGAGAGTGGGCATGGCAATGCTCAATGTGACGGACATGGCTTAAGTTGTAAAAGGCTGGCGGACGAAGTTATTGGGCCTGGTAAATTTATTATTCAGGATGCGAAAAGTTTCTTTGAGTGGTCAAATATATATAACACGAAGATGTCTGTTTTTGATTTGTGTTTTCTAGTAAATGTTCGGCAATCAATAAGTCAGTTAATAACAATTTAAAGCAGTAAGTGGTATTATGAAACTCCACACTGTTAGGGGGATAGTTAATGGAGATAATTTACCAGAGACGTAAGTGCTATGCGAGTTGTCTTATTAGAAACCCTTGCATCACATATACCCTTGCCGCAGCCATCAAACATCATATGCCATCATAAGAACGCACAATGTTTCGAATTCATTTGAGATTAACTATCATACAAAAGGAAAAGAATGAAGAATACAAATTAAAAAAATTCATTGCTGTAGTATGTGAAGAAACGTGGTACGAGTCGTACTTGAGCAAGATTGTTAATGATGTGGCACAGAATTTCAGGTCAATTTTCTTGTGTTCAAAAGCAGCCTATATAATTTGGTTATGCAAGTCTGTTGTCCTTTGTAAGGGAAAGTCCAGAAGAATGTACAAATTGGACAATGAAACTTTAGGAAAGGTTAATAATCAATTACACAGTGATTGGATTTGGATCTTGACCCTGTAACACTATAGTGTTATTAAGTTCGATCATTCATCATACTTTTTTGTGTTATTATTTTTGGTTTTTATTATTTGATGTGTTAACGATTAAGACATATCTTTCTTTCATCATCACTTTGGTCGACTTATTGAGCGCATTTTCTTCTAAATATGGTATGATATAAACGTCCTATCTTTAAGGCTTTAACCTGATATTTAAAGGAATTACAAACATCAATGTGAATTACTTATAGGCCTGTCGTGATATAAGTGATAACTGCTATCTCAATGTAGAGAATTTGATTTCATCAAGATCATATGAATATGAGTACTCTTTATATGTTAGTATGGTTACATATTCAGTAACCTGCAAACACAAATCACAAATTAGTTCATTTACTTGATCTTGTCTACCTATTCAGTATATTACATAAATGTACATAATATGAAATATCCGTTTCCAATATAGTAGGTTTTTCACATTGTCATTGCTCATGTTGCTAATTGTCCGTAAATATTTACATTTTTGTAATCGGGAATGAACAAATTATAACGTCAAACGATTTTATTCTTCTTAATATTGCCCGTATTGGTATAGCAACATTTGTACAATATCCTATTTTCACAATAATGCGTTTGCATGTTTTGTAAAAAAGGTATTTGAATTTAAGTGTATATTCATGGCTATTTTAGTTGTCATATTAGAGATAATTTTTATTTCTTGCATAAATACATTGCTACTATACATTGCAAATAATTATTTGGTGACAGGTATCTACCCCAAAGCAGTATTTCTTCTCATTTCTAGAATGATGGTAAAGTATCGGATATTTAAAGCGAAAAAAAAGTTTTTCCAATTCTTTATTTAAATGGTCATAACAGAGAAAAATAATAAAGGTATGATTCCAGAAATTTAAACTTAGTATCTCTATACATAAGGACTTTTGAAACAATTATCGCACTTAACAAATGCATCCTTACCGGACTTTTCTTACTAAATTATGTCCTGTAAAATGTATTGTTGTACAAGGTAAGGAATCCTTCAGACCTGACCTTGATACGAGTTTCTACTTTGTACCAATACAAACAAATAGATAGTGATGGAACTGTTGTGCATGTTTGGTGATATACACGCAGTTGTAAAACAGTCGCCCAACAATTACGCCAATTTCAGTTGCGAAACATATCAGTAAATGTGTGCATGAGTTAATGTATTCGTTCATAGAATTTGACTTTTAACAATACTCCACATTAGGGATGACCTACTCATAGCTAATAAACCACACGTCCGCATGTATTGGACGAATATAGTTTGTCGTGTGATTATGTGTTGATTGGACAATTATACATCATGGTCGATTAAATCGGCATTATATGGTAGTTTCTCTTCTCAGATAGCTTATATGGTAGTTTCTCTTTTCATATGGCTATATGGTTATATGGTAGTTTCTCTTCCAGATGGCTATATGGTTATATGGTAGTTTCTCTTCTCAGATAGCTTATATGGTAGTTTCTCTTTTCATATGGCTATATGGTTATATGGTAGTTTCTCTTCCAGATGGCTATATGGTGATATGGTAGTTTCTCTTCTCATATGGCTATATGGTAGTTTCTCTTCTCATATGGCTATATGGTAGTTTCTCTTCTCATATGGCTATATGGTAGTTTCTCTTCTCAGATGGTTATATGGTGATATGGTAGTTTCTCTTCTCAGATGGTTATATGGTAGTTTCTCTTCCAGATGGCTATATGGTGATATGGTAGTTTCTCTTCTCAGATGGTTATATGGTAGTTTCTCTTCTCATATGGCTATATGGTAGTTTCTCTTCTCAGATGGCTTATATGGTAGTTTCTCTTCTCAGATGGCCTATATGGTAGTTTCTCTTCCAGATGGCTATATGGTTATATGGTAGTTTCTCTTCTCAGATGGCTATATGGTGATATGGTAGTTTCTCTTCTCAGATGGCTTATATGGTAGTTTCTCTTTTCATATGGCTATATGGTTATATGGTAGTTTCTCTTCCAGATGGCTATATGGTTATATGGTAGTTTCTCTTCTCAGATGGCTTATATGGTAGTTTCTCTTCTCTGATGGCCTATATGGTAGTTTCTCTTCTCAGATGGCTATATGGTTATATGGTAGTTTCTCTTCTCAGATGGCTATATGGTAGTTTCTCTTCTCATATGGCTATATGGTAGTTTCTCTTCTCAGATGGCCTATATGGTAGTTTCTCTTCTCAGATGGCCTATATGGTAGTTTCTCTTCTCAGATGGCCTATATGGTAGTTTCTCTTCTCAGATGGCCTATATGGTAGTTTCTCTTCTCAGATGGCTATATGGTTATATGATAGTTTCTCTTCTCAGATGGCTATATGGTAGTTTCTCTTCTCATATGGCTATATGGTAGTTTCTCTTCTCAGATTGCTATATGGTTATATGTTAGTGTCTCTTGTCAGATGGCTTATATGGTAGTTTCTCTTCTCAGATTGCTATATGGTTATATGTTAGTGTCTCTTGTCAGATGGCTTATATGGTAGTTTCTCTTGTCAGATGGCTTATATCATAGTTTCTCTTCTCAGATGGCTATATGGTTTTATGGTAGTTTCTCTTCTCATATGGCTATATGGTTATATGGTAGTTTCTCTTCTCAGATGGCTATATGGTTATATGGTAGTTTCTCTTCTCAGATGGCCATATGGTTATATGGTAGTTTCTCTTCTCAGATGGCTTATATAGTGATATGATAGTTTCTCTTCTCATATGGCTATATGGTGATATGGTAGTTTCTATTCTCAGATGGCCTATATGGTAGTTTCTCTTCTCAGATGGCTATATGGTTATATGGTAGTTTCTCTTCTCAGATGGCTATATGGTAGTTTCTCTTCTCAGATGACCTATATGGTAGTTTCTCTTGTCAGATGGCTTATATGGTATTTTCTCTTCTCAGATTGCTATATGGTTATACGTTAGTGTCTCTTGTCAGATGGCTTATATGGTAGTTTCTCTTCTCAGATTGCTATATGGTTATATGTTAGTGTCTCTTGTCAGATGGCCTATATGGTAGTTTCTCTTCTCAGATTGCTATATGGTTATATGTTAGTGTCTCTTGTCAGATGGCTTATATGGTAGTTTCTCTTGTCAGATGGCTTATATCATAGTTTCTCTTCTCAGATGGCTATATGGTTTTATGGTAGTTTCTCTTCTCATATGGCTATATGGTTATATGGTAGTTTCTCTTCTCAGTTGGCTATATGGTTATATGTTAGTGTCTCTTGTCAGATGGCTTATATGGTAGTTTCTCTTGTCAGATGACTTATATCATAGTTTCTCTTCTTAGATGGCTATATGGTTTTATGGTAGTTTCTCTTCTCATATGGCTATATGGTTATATGGTAGTTTCTCTTCTCAGATGGCTATATGGTAGTTTCTCTTCTCAGATGGCCTATATGGTAGTTTCTCTTCTCAGATGGCTATATGGTTATATGGTAGTTTCTCTTCTCAGATTGCTATATGGTGATATGGTAGTTTCTCTTCTCAGATGGCTATATGGTAGTTTCTCTTCTCAGATGGCTATATGGTGATATGGTAGTTTCTCTTCTCAGATGGCTATATGGTAGTTTCTCTTCTCAGATTGCTATATGGTTATATGGTAGTTTCTCTTCTCAGATGGCTTATATGGTAGTTTCTCTTCTCAGATGGCCTATATGGTTATATGGTAGTTTCTCTTCTCAGATGGCCTATATGGTAGTTTCTCTTCTCAGATTGCTATATGGTTATATGGTAGTTTCTCTTCTCAGATGGCCTATATGGTAGTTTCTCTTCTCAGATTGCTATATGGTTATATGGTAGTTTCTCTTCTCTGATGGTTATATGGTAGTTTCTCTTCTCAGATGGCCTATATGGTAGTTTCTCTTCTCAGATTGCTATATGGTTATATGGTAGTTTCTCTTCTCAGATGGCCTATATGGTTATATGGTAGTTTCTCTTCTCAGATTGCTATATGGTTATATGGTAGTTTCTCTTCTCAGATGGCTTATATGGTAGTTTCTCTTCTCAGATTGCTATATGGTTATATGGTAGTTTCTCTTCTCAGATTGCTATATGGTTATATGGTAGTTTCTCTTCTCAGATTGCTATATGGTAGTTTCTCTTCTCAGATGGCTATATGGTGATATGGTAGTTTCTCTTCTCAGATGGTTATATGGTGATATGGTAGTTTCTCTTCTCAGATGGTTATATGGTGATATGGTAGTTTCTCTTCTCAGATGGTTATATGGTGATATGGTAGTTTCTCTTCTCAGATGGTTATATGGTGATATGGTAGTTTCTCTTCTCAGATGGCTATATGGTAGTTTCTCTTCTCAGATTGCTATATGGTTATATGGTAGTTTCTCTTCTCAGATTGCTATATGGTTATATGTTAGTTTCTCTTCTCAGATGGCTTATATGGTAGTTTCTCTTCTCAGATAGCTTATATGGTAGTTTCTCTTATCAGATGGCTTATATGGTAGTTTCTCTTCTCAGATTGCTATATGGTTATATGTTAGTTTCTCTTGTCAGATGGCTTATATGGTAGTTTCTCTTCTCAGAT
Source organism: Mactromeris polynyma (assembly GCA_032209605.1). Taxonomy (NCBI): domain Eukaryota; kingdom Metazoa; phylum Mollusca; class Bivalvia; order Venerida; family Mactridae; genus Mactromeris; species Mactromeris polynyma. The sequence continues at coordinate 26,440,479 of JASFXZ010000002.1, read as the reverse complement.
TGCTATATGGTTATATGTTAGTTTCTCTTCTCAGATGGTTATATGGTGATATGGTAGTTTCTCTTCTCAGATGGCTATATGGTAGTTTCTCTTCTCAGATGGTTATATGGTGATATGGTAGTTTCTCTTCTCAGATGGCTATATGGTAGTTTCTCTTCTCAGATTGCTATATGGTTATATGGTAGTTTCTCTTCTCAGATGGCTTATATGGTAGTTTCTCTTCTCAGATAGCTTATATGGTAGTTTCTCTTGTCAGATGGCTTATATGGTAGTTTCTCTTCTCAGATTGCTATATGGTTATATGTTAGTTTCTCTTGTCAGATGGCTTATATGGTAGTTTCTCTTCTCAGATGGCTTATATGGTAGTTTCTCTTCTCAGATAGCTTATATGGTAGTTTCTCTTGTCAGATGGCTTATATGGTAGTTTCTCTTCTCAGATTGCTATATGGTTATATGTTAGTTTCTCTTGTCAGATGGCTTATATGGTAGTTTCTCTTCTCAGATGGCTTATATGTTAGTTTCTCTTCTCAGATGGCTTATATGGTAGTTTCTCTTCTCAGATAGCTTATATGGTAGTTTCTCTTGTCAGATGGCTTATATGGTAGTTTCTCTTCTCAGATTGCTATATGGTTATATGTTAGTTTCTCTTGTCAGATGGCTTATATGGTAGTTTCTCTTCTCAGATTGCTATATGGTTATATGGTAGTTTCTCTTGTCAGATGGCTTATATGGTAGTTTCTCTTCTCAGATTGCTATATGGTTATATGTTAGTTTCTCTTGTCAGATGGCTTATATGGTAGTTTCTCTTCTCAGATTGCTATATGGTTATATGTTAGTTTCTCTTCTCAGATGGCTTATATGGTAGTTTCTCTTCTCAGATAGCTTATATGGTAGTTTCTCTTCTCAGATGGCTATATCGAAGTTTCTCTTCTCAGATGGCTATATCGTAGTTTCTCTTCTCAGATGGCTATATGGTAGTTTCTCTTCTCAGATGGCTATATGGTAGTTTCTCTTCTCAGATGGCTATATGGTAGTTTCTCTTCTCAGATGGCTATATCGTAGTTGGTCTTCTCAGATGGCTATATCGTAGTTTCTCTTCTCAGATGGTTATTTGGTAGTTTCTCTTCTCAGATGGCTATATCGTAGTTTCCGAATACGTAAATTAGTAAAGTTAGGAGTTAAATGTTCAATTTATTGCAAATTACAATAGTTGTCAAATAAAAAACATTTTTGTTGATAGGAATGTCTTTCTTGACAAAATACATAAACTGTTTTTCTGTAAATGTGTGTAGGCGTATTTGTAATGTGGCATTTTATTTTCTGTCAGAACGATGGATAACTTATGTTACGGCTAATCTCAATAGTCTGGACAAAGTGTAAACTTCTCCACCAAAGATATTTCTTTGTAAATTGCAATATAGACTACTGTATCTTGAGACTGTTGTTACTTAAGTGAGTATGATTTATACACGACTTAGCAATGACTGGAATACACACTTTGTTGTGTTAGTGATAGTTCTATCGCCTATACATAAAGACTGGTTTGGCATTATGGACTGGCATACAACATATACTTTAAGCATAGATAGTTCTACGGTTACAAACGCAAGGGAGCCTGATGATTACCTCGCTTCCATGACATCTTCAATAATAGAGAGCACTTCGATGCTCGCCAATGACCTCCATGTGGTTATAAATAAACATTCCGAACGTGTTTTACTAATTTTCATGTCCGAGTTAAAAGTCACTATACTCATATTGCCGACTTTCAATTGATTTACTATATAATTGAACACTTAGAAAGGTTTGCACTTTGAAGTGCAAAAATGAGGAATGTCAAGTAATTGTTTTCAGGAAATCGTGTGATTTGTTTATTGATATGCTGATGTTATATTATATTGATTAATCAGAAATGTGAAGTAACTTGTGACAATTACATTAACTACGAAGCACATATTGAACACTGGCATAACAATCCATTCGTTGTTAATATTGTGGGTAGCTCTTGTGAAAAACAACTGTGACGACTGTTTCTATCATTTTCCACATTCGTTCATCTACGTAAAACCGTGAAATATAATTGTACATTTGTATTCATTTACTTAAAGCGTGATTGATATATGAATACTCCATGTGTAAAACGAGTCATGTACATTACCACTGAAATGTGAGTTTTGAAAGACTTATCATATAAATGTGTCAGTTGATGCAGCTAGTTGTGTCAGTCATATATATATATAGATAGTTTATTTCAAGATTGTAGGCCTTTGGCCCATGAATCACATGTATAATACAGAGAATATAGTATAAAGTCACATGTATGCACAGTACATATAGTATTCAGCATAAAATTGTACAATAGTAATTATAATTATTGATCTATTCCGGTGAATGACGGTTACAGACTAGAATAACATTTATAAATCTAGTAAGATAACATGTCGTAATAACTTTGAATATATCTGATTTGTATCAATAATACAACGTTTTGAAAAGGTTTAGTAATTTACATATATATATAGTTACATATTGATTGCTATTGACATCGTTAATTAGTTCTTCTGTTTAATGGAGGTTTTTTAGTATTTCCAAACTTCAAGGTATATATTTTCTATAGAGTCTAAATTTTAATATTTTTTCTGTACTTTGCTTAAAGATAATTCATTTGGAAAGTACAATCGATTCATCGTTTGTATAATTGACACAGATATGTTTGTACAAGTATATTATGTTTCGTGTGGAGTTTGCAAATTAATACTTTTTAAGTCACAAACAATCGCTAATCGTAGGGAACAATGACGTGGTAGCTTTACCGAAATCCGTGATTATGATGACATTGTCGGAAAAATGTTTGTGAACGGGATGCAAAAAATGGGGAATTATAATGTATTACAAATTCTGACTAAATGTCAGAAATGTATTCAGCCTAGTTCTATGCCCTACTAATAAAGAAATTATATGTATTATGAACACAGAGTCCTGTAGTCTGTATGATCAATTAAGTGATTTCTAAAACCCAATAGAGACATACATGTATAAGTGAAACATGCGTGTGATTGCAATGCCTGATAATATGGATCATATCTATTGACACCATTTAATTAATTTCGCCGTAAGCAAAGTCTCATTTCTCGAAGCTTGATTATTATATGCAATGTCTGACAATGCACGTGTACGTAATCGATAACATCAATAATTTACGTACTATGTTGGCATGTGTGTTTTAACAGCGTATGAAATTTCACGTTGCTTCAATTTTCAAAAAATATAATTCAGGCCTGTCTTCGTGTCGAATGATTTTAAGTTGAATTAAAACTGGTCAATTTTCTCTCTAAATATTCAGTATATTAAATACGTTTTTCTAAAGAGTTTAAAGAATAAAACTTATACAACTACAACTACAAATAGTTTTTTGCATTCAAAACATATTTACATGTTTTATAGCAATTATACAAAAATACAAAAAATATTTCTGACAAACAAAAGGCATTATAAGACTTATAAGAGGCAGGTGCCTGCAAGAGTGGAGATTTGTGTAACAATTAAGCAATGTATGACCAGTTAATACGACATTATGATTACTCCTATTTACTTACCATTTTTTGATTAGTTAGAGAATATTACGAGGCGGGAAATTGTGTGTACGTTAAAACAGTGAGTTTGTTTGCCACGTCACTAACCATATAAACCCCACCAAATGTTTTATTTTTATTTTTCTTTAATCGAATATTTTGAATTTCTCTTACCATATGTGTAAGGGGAGGGAACTGTTTTTGTGGACGGCTGTTGGTTATCGATACACGTTAAGTGACTATTGTTGTCACATAGTTGGAAATTCAGATTTGTAAACATTCTCTGGGTCTGTATTTAAACATATATTCATTTGGAAATTACTGCTGGACTAATAAACCTCTACTCGGCTGCGGAACTAATTCCAGTGTTTGTTCGGGAATTAGCAATCATTGACGAGATACACGGGCAATTGTTGTTACTTAAACTTAATCCTACTTTGATCCTCGCTGTCCGAGTGAGACAATTCGTGAACAACTTCAATTCCTGGGTACTCCAGTTCATCTTAATCGGCTTGACTAATTTATTTGATTACATTTTGGCATTTACTAATATTTTCGTGTTTACTGTTTTCTGAATTACCCCATTTTATTATAACATAAATACATAGCAGAGATAATATCAAAATGAGGTAACATTAAATGAAACAAATCAATGCCTACCTAATACATGCTTTTTATCACGACTTCAGTTTCTGAAATCGACTTCACCGATCGACATATAATTGACTTAAACTTTAGATGAATGAAATATATTACATGTTTAAGGTAGCACCCATATGTTTGTAGATATGTAAAAGCAACGTCTATCACCAAACAAATGAGTGTCCAAATATCGCAGACCTGTGATATCATTAATAATGCATACTTTAATCAGATTTTTACATCATTTACGAAATATTATTGATCAGCGATGAGTCCAAATATTGAAGTACCACTGTCATTCGTAATATCGATATATAGTAAGCGTTGTAGCGACACTGACAACCTCCGTGTGACTAGAAACGCTTGTTGCAATCACGCACGCGCTGTATCAGTAAAATATCCCATCATTCCATAGGCGGGATTTGTTTTAATTTCGTGGGTGGGTTATCAGCATAAAGGTTTCAAAAATACAGATGGACTGTAAGAATTACTGAAAGCAGGTTGAGCCACGCTGTGTGTACATAAAACATCGAGTTGATTTTTAAGGGGAACAAAAAAGCAGAGACATTTATTTGTTATAATATTTTTGGCGTTCAATATATATTTGTGGTAACAGAACATCTCAAAGCATGGACATAATTTATAAATTGCTTGGAAAAACTTTAAACACCTGTCATAGATCAGTAAGTAATTTTGTTCACTCTTGATGTTTATTTTTTAATGTAAATTTAATAAAATTGCTTTATACTTCAGAATGTTAAAATATCGTCTGCTTAAAAAGTTTTCCAAAATTATATTGATATTATTTTACGATTGTGATATTTCTTACAAATTGCCGTGAAGACATTGTTATTACTTGTAATTCTTTCAATGTATGTTAACACAGTTGTACGTGTGAGAGCAATAACCGGGATTGCGCAGAAAATATAAAATTGCCCGTCGTTTATTTATAAGATAGAATATTGCGAGTTGGGTAACGCATACTGTCAGGATCGCTCCGAGTTGGGTAACGCATACTGTCAGGATTCGCCTAACGGGCACAATTATAAAACCAGGAGACGTTATGTCTCTGGTAATTACTTAAATGTTACAGAACCTGAAATACGCATTTGTAGGATTTCATATAATGTTGTGTGTTATAGCGGATAACTGACTTAGCTTTTACTTCAAGTATTAATAGTTCATTAAACTTATACCAGTCACGAAATCATTCCGTTATTCAGTTCATGAGAAATATAATGCGTAAAAAAATAAACGAAATTCTTAAATGCATATCAATTGAAAATGTTGTTACAATAATTTTATCTAACACGCTTTTGTTACAAGTGTCAACATAATCATATAACACTTTCGCTATTTCCCTTAGTAAATATTTAATTTAAACGGAAAGTTCGATTCAAACACTTGTATAACGTATTTCACGCGCGGTACAATAAGCAAAACTATTTTCTTTTAATGGACCTATTATGTTAAAATTATCGACAATTTTATGACAATTACTAAGAACTGCGCGGCAATAATGTACCGATTCAAGTCGTGTGTAGTTCACGGCACTATCATATTATATGAATTTATTTAATTATGGTTGTCAAATCATTAACGCATAAAAACGACATTTTTGAGCGATATTCTATTAAAATGACTAATAAATGTGTAGTATCATTTGGTTTTCCCGATGTTATTTAATTAAACACGAGTTTTCAAAGTGATTTATTATTGTTTTATTAAAATTAGGTTCAGCGGGCTTGTGATTCAATAAAGACATTTTTTCAGTAAAGTTTAAAAAGTGTTTCCTTGCCTTAATTGCCGCAAAAACAAAGTCACGATTCGAGAATCGTTCCCAGGATGAAAACATTCGGTTAGCCTAATTTGTTTTCTTAATGCAAAAGTAATTATAAAACAGTTCACCGTGTTAAATTCAATTCAAAAGAACTGAATGAAAACTTGTGGTACTTCGTCACAAATAAGTATTCGTGATCGCCGCTATTAATGTTCATACACACACATATGTATATAGTAAAGAGTTATTGCCGTCTTGTCTTTTACGCACATAAGTGGTTATGTTTTTATTTACGATAATTATCTAGTAAAATATGCCGGGGTCTCATAGTTGCATATACCTTCCAGCACGAAACGTCGCGGGTATTATTTTACTTTGGTTATATAAGAAGTTTTGTGGATATTGAAGATAAATGGTGTAAAACTGATGATGATACGGACAAGTTTGTCGATGGAAGATTCTTATATGGACGCTATTGTACGTAATTGTTGCCGATGATAAATGAACGGTTAAATATGTTTGGCGTGTTCACAATATAATATCCATGTAATACTCGTATAACTGTCGCAGTTTTTCACCAGTGAGGTAATTTAGCGTACGTACTTGTGAAAAAAAGCCTGTATACCACTAATAAGTCTACTCCGTGAATATAGCAAACTAGTTTTTTCATAGCGATTGTTTGTTACAAGTTTGTAAGAGATTGAGTAACGTAAGTAAATAAGTAAGTAAGTAAGTAAGTAAATAGTTGTAGTGGATCCGTAGTCCAGTGGTAACGCGCTGGACTTGTAATCCAGGGATCGCAGGTTCGATTCCCCGCTTCATCACTGACCGTACTAACAGTATTTTGGACGAGACTTTAAAAACCGAGGTCCCGTGTATGATGCTTTACATCGAGCACGTAAAAGAACCAGGGGTGTTTCTGGAAATGGGGTATCTCCTGTATCATGCACTATCCTCCAAAAATCTAAAATGACTAAACATTCTTCCGGAGGCGTCGCCCATATGGGAAACCGGTGGCGACGATAAATAAACGCAAATACAACAAGTAAATAGTTTATATGCGTGACATATGCATTATAGCATATTAAACAATACAAGAAAGATGCACCGGCCTTGTGGACCTACAAGTCACCGAATGTTAATAACTAGTTTAAGTTAACAAACTGTGAACAAGAAAAATCACTTTTTAACAACATATATATATATGCGTGTGTATATAGTTATATTCTCATGAAGCAGACTTGTGTTTATAAATATTAAAAATATAAATTTAAATACTAACTGAAATTTAAGTAATGTGTGAACTACTCGTTGTAGCTTATAACGCTGGATCTGTACAGGTCATATCTGGTATAGTTTAGTGTTGGGTATAAAATACCAGAGAAAACCGCCGATAAACTGGATAATATGTATTGTTCGTGAAAATAAAAATCAGTGTTTTGTATTTGAGAACATATTTCCAACACATCGTGGATCTTGCAGAACTAAGATCAAATTCCAAATTTGGTCTGTACTTGAGTTATGAAGTATATTTTGGTACCGCGGATGTAGTTGAACAAAGGGTAATTCAAAACCGATCCCTTAATCAAACGACGTAGTTATTCAATGGTATTGTGTATGGATAAGGTAACACTAATGGAATTATGTCAGTCAACGTTTCGGTGGCAAATTACAATCAATTATTTATGTATAAGGTGAAAATTATAGTCTAGCAGCCTTACGTAGTGCAATTATTTATCAATATTCACTTTTATCCACATAATTGCCTCATTCCACTCCAAAATTGTCCTCAGATGCAATCTTCCGGTGAGGTTCATATCACACTAGGGTCTAGGTACAATCAAGATACTGTTCTTATACCTTGCATAATGTAATCAAAATTAAAATTAGTGAAAGCTAATGACGGCTCAAATATAGACAACAAATTTTAATCTGCACTTTACAACATTATCAAAATATAGTACCGAATGCATGTATTTATGACCCGCTACGGTATATAGTTCGATTCTTAACTTTGCAGAGCTGTAGCAATTTTAATCCCGGCGCTTGACATAATTAAGGTAATGCTTACATTAACATTAATGCGTGCAGCAAAGACCTTATTAATTGCTGATAATCTCTCGAATGCATCTATTCTATGAGAGTCCGTACTAAGCGGAACTCTCAGTGGTACGAATCTGCTCCGTCGTTTTGTATCGAGTTTGTACATCAGTTAAGGCGTGATCTACATCTCTTGTTGGAAAAACAAAACGAACCTTTTATCGCTCATTACAACAAAATTATCTTATTATAACCATGAGCTTTTTGGGAACTTAAGATTAACTAGCGACGGATTATCTCGTTCACATACTGTAACTGATGTGGAGTGTGTGGACTTGCGGCCCTGGATAGAACAACGATATATATATGTATATAGATGAAGATTGTGTGCACTTGATGCCCTGGATAGAACAATGGGTTCTTAATGACCATTAATCATCTGTTATTTACTTGACGGGGTAGTCCTTGTTTTAAAAGGATATTAATAGCGTTTCTTTGAAATATTGTCATCAGAAATGGAGTGATAACCATTTAGGATGTCCTCTGAAAATAAAGAGGGGTTAGCGAATACTACCTATGACATATTGTTTTCCATTCAACCGTTCCTTAGTCCGAATGTAAATGAAACAGGAGTAGCGTTCGCTCGTAATTGTGCAGACTCAGCTGCAGATGTATATTCCCTTATGTGATCTAAGGACCTGAGACTAGAAACTGGGTAAGACCAACCACAACAGTCAAAGCAATTAAGCTCGATTCAATTGATCGCAGTAGGTATTGCGTAATCATACACAAGTAGAAAAAATATATCAAAGGTAGCACAATACTCGTAACATTAATCAAGATCTACTGAAGTGAACCATAATGGTTTGTATCGAAACAACAACAGCAAAAAGTGGGAAATGTATGCAGAATACGCGTGAGAGAAATCGACTGAACAATTGAACTGTATACATTATAAAGGGTATCAGAAGATTCTGATGAACATCCTGATATTTGAAGAGGAGAATTTTCATTTAATTATCATCAATATGATGAAAATATTAAGGTCCCGAATCAGTCAATCGTCACATGACTAAATACTCATATATTACTTGAACACACACTATCATAACTATGGGTGTACCCTGGAATTCGGTTAAGTTTTCCACTCTTCTAGATTATTTGACTTGGTATTTCTATTCAGTGACATACAGACTGTAACAGTCACTCTCTGATTATGTATTCTATGTCTTACGTCATATCTTTATTTTTATATTGCTTTATGAGAGTTTTTTCGTCGATGTACTCTTCTAAATTATAAACAAACTGCATGTTTAATTTATGACTACTTAGCAGAGAACTTTTCAAGATAATTATTCCGAGTTATAAAATTCTAATTTATATTTGATAAGGAAAGGAAGTAAATTTCCAATCTAGATAAAGATAAAGAAACACTGAACTTCGGTTATACAAGTGTCATTGCAGTGTTTGTTCATTGTACATTTTAGTGTATAGAAGTTTTTGTCGGATCTTTGACGAATTCTTGTTGACATCACCCTTATAAAAAAACTAAAATGTCATTGTCTTGTATCAAGTTTAGTTGTTTGCAATATGTGTATCAAACAATATGGAAACTTGGAAACTCCAATTGACTCGTGTGCTCAAGATCAGAGAATAACATTACATTCACTTATGCAATCGGTTCAAAGGAATTAATATAAGCCCATGTGTACAATGGTATGATTGCACGGACAACAATCACGCACATTCTTCCAGTTTACAATGTCGATTGCATAGATAAGATTGCCATGGTTGATAAGCAAATGTTTGTATAATATCACACGCCATGTCCAGATATATATATTTTCTGAAAAACCTCTATACTGCAACAAATAAGTCCGCCAGAATGAACTATTCAGTCTTTTTAAATCGCTATTCCCCAGCGTCATATGCTTTCATATTTCAATGGCGCTTATGAATATTTTGGTTCATTTTTTTATTTTACGACTAATGACATTTATTCAAGAATAAACGATAATCAGTTTGTCGATAAAAGTCTATGATTAATGTGAATATGACGATTCCTGTCAAGAGTCGTTTGGTCCATACCATCAATTAGTGAACTAACATCGCTTCATCGATCCCTTTATACTACACTTATTAACGTAGAGGGAATGGTTTTGAAAGAATATCCACGAGACCCTAGGGATTTGAAGCTGTTTGTGTTTCCATTCAATCTCTGACTTTATCGGACACATTGCACATAGTCTCTTCTTTACCGAGTCTGCTTACAGTTAATAGATTTTATCTTCAAACATTCTAACATTCAGTGATATTTCACCTCATCTTTATTTCATTTCTTTTAAGGATAAAGTCTAAGAATCATACTACATTCACAATACAATATAAATATTTTACTCGCATTACTTCAAATGTATTCTTACTTCCAACTCGTCGTGAGTTACTTGAAAAACTGAAGCTTCCTTTTATCCAAGTACAGTCGTAATATTGAGAAAAGTAGAATGTTTGATAAACTGATTTTACGTTGTTAATGTGAGCCATGAGAGTTATTAGCTTTTACGGACATTGAAACCTATACTTTTATTGATAGATAGATTTATGTTTAATATTATTCATTTGAGAATATTTACTGGAGATTTATCAAGATTAGATTTGTACGGTTTTGGCTTTTCTTACTTCCTGTTTTCTTAGTATTTTGATAACTTATTAAAGTGATTGACTTCTCCGCGAAATCCTCTTTCGTGTCTGTTCCCGCTTCTAAGAAGACATTCAGAAAAAGTCCAGAATCAATCTCTCTGCATGCCCGCCCGAAATATCGTTTGAAGTGTTTTAGCCGAATAACTATAAGAATGGACCTTTCCAAAGGTTTCGAAGGATTTTCATCATGCCATTGCTGAAATCTAGTTCAATTCAAAGACTGTTCATGGTCATTGTGGATCAGATAGGAATGTACTGCTGATCGCCTGCTCCCTAGACGATGTACTATCTCAAACAAATCCATGTGCTATCTTATGCTTATCTGGATTAAATGCGTTTTGAATATTTCCAACACCTAAATATATCTCTTATTAAATTTTATCACATTGCATATGGCGCGGGAGCGCATATAACATTTGTATTATTTCACATAAACCGCTGGTGGATTTTTTATGCAAATAAGTGTTGGATCCCATATTAATACGCGCTGTCAGAAACCAAAATAAGCATGGTCGACTTTAGCAAACAACAAATTTATAGCATTTTGCAGTTTCATGAACGGAAGTCGTTCCAACCATTCCTAGGTGAACGCGTGAATCCAACCATTCCTAGGTGAACGCGTCAATCCGACCATTCCTAGGTGAACGCGTCAATCCAACCATTCCTAGGTGAGTGCTCATTTCAACCTGTCTGGAGGTATCAACAATATCTTGGCTGGTACCAATCATTTCAACTTGTCTGGATGTATCAACAATATCTTGGCTGGTACCAATCATTTCAACCTGTCTGGAGGTATCAACAATATCTTGGCTGGTACCAATCATTTCAACCTGTCTGGAGGTATCAACAATATCTAGGCTGGTACCAATCATTTCAACCTGTCTGGAGGTATCAACAATATATTGGCTGGTACCAGTCATTTCAACCTGTCTGGAGGTATCAACAATATCTTGGCTGGTACCAATCATTTCAACCTGTCTGGAGGTATCAACCATATCTAGGCTGGTACCAATCATTTCAACCTGTCTGGAGGTATCAACCATATCTAGGCTGGTACCAATCATTTCAACCTGTCTGGAGGTATCAACAATATCTTGGCTGGTACCAATCATGTCCAGTGTTTATGTATGGATCTTTAAACAAAATATATAAAGTTATCAGATTTTCATTGACATTCTACATATCTGATAATTACATAGTTGCCTTTGATATAAGACATATAAAGAAATAAAAAAAATAAAAAATTTATGTTATTTTTTGTGAAGAATTTTGGTGCTATTTTTCTCTACCGAATCACCAAAGAAAAGTCTGAGCTACAAGAGAAATGAGTCTATGTGTGTTTGGTTAACATGTTATGCGATACATAGAATCTAGCATTCGTGCTCATATTTCATTGCATGTATTAAACTAGTCGGCGACAATGTTATATACATGTATTATCATTATAATAGACTCGTGTAATACATTCAATAAACACTCATGCTAGATCCTTTGTTTGATAAATGGTTTGATTTGTCTTGCGTTGATAAAACTATGATTCACTTCTTGTCCTCAACAATGAAAACACTACATGTGACAGACATGCGAGTATATCCACGTATTAAATACTAGATCTATACACTTTCATGATTCAGATGGATGTGTTCACCTGATGTGAAACCGTTAATGTGAATCACCAATTGATATTAAATATATATCATAAATATAGGTATACATTTTGCAGATGGTTTTCTATATTTCCGCCAGATTACCCCACCCGTAACGGACATTTCGATAAGAATATTTAAAATCGTTTAATTTTGAAATATAAGTAGAAATAATATAATTATACATCGATACAAAGTCAATGTATGTTGGAATAATGAAACACTGTCTGTAATACGTCGATTCACCAACATTAATGCATTCTCTATCTGCATGATAAATGTGAAGAATGATTGTATATTGTTCATTATCCAGCGTTCAAAACTAAAGTATGCATGCAATAGTGCATATAGAGTACTGCGATATTGCAAAATCGTATAAAAGGCATGTTATATTTTCATAATTGTACAGTAATTAGTGTTTATGTGAATTATTGATAATCACGATACGGTGTAACAGAATGTCGCTCGAGTGATGCATATACATAACACCTCGAATGGCATGTGCCACGCTTCTATAAATCCATCTTCTTAATATGATTTGAATGTTAATTGATGTATCTATAATTAATGCATGCAGAGTAGTAAAGGTGAGAATAACAGACAGAATAGTAATATGCTCATCATACGGCTCCATGCAACCTTCGATTACTCTTAAATATTCAATTAAAAATTGTAATTACTCGGGTATTGTCAATCCTCTTGGTACCTGTTAAAACTTCGCACAAATGCATTTTATTATTTACTCCTATTTCAATATGCAGATTTATCATTTTGAACCGTCATGCTCGGTCTCAACTCAGTTTCAGAAAGAAATCAGACACATTGCAATATCGAGGCTGTAGACTTGCTAACGCTTTAACCAAATCAATTGACATTGAAGGTAAAATCACCTGCCTGTATAGATGAGTAAAGTATGACAAACGGGAATAGTTTTGAAATGTCTGAGACAGTTAAGACTAAAATTCAGTCACACGTCTCATCAATGTATCTGTTTGTTTATTTTGTGTGGTACTAGTGTTTGAAAAAATTGGACCCGGTACCAGATCAAATTTCTATACTGAATTTACAATTAAAATTGAAGCATAAAACAGTATAAAACTGCACGACGTATTTTGATTCATCAAACTATCTATGAAACATATTTCGCTTTTTTACAGTTGCTTTTGCCCGGAGCATTTTGAAAAGACAAAATTTCACAAAGAGATGACAATTCAGTAAAACTTAATACCAGTATTAGAAGTTCATGGGTCGACCCTTAAGTTGTTTTGGTCTGATTGAGTTTTGTATCTTCTCTGAATTCCGAAAAAGTAGTCGCATTTAAGTAAGTTTATGTTGTATTTAGAAACAACGACACGATTGTGACTGTTACTGTAACGAAAGCTGTTATTTAGTATATTTTGACAAAATGTCTTTTAGTACGTCCGTCCGTCCGTCTGTACGCGTCCATGTGTGGTGAATATTCTAATGTAGAGTTACAGACTTAAGGCATTAACATTGATATAGTTGTATGTTTCGCAGGTGACATATTATCACAGACACAAATATTTCGGGAACCTTTAATGTGATTGTAATACCATTTGAAATATTAATATCATATAATCGTTGTACGAACACATTTTGGCATTCAGCACCATATTTATTGATTTTAACTTGATAAATACACTACATTATATGTCTGAAGGTACGTCCGTTTGTCTGTGTGTTTCCATCTTGATGTAGGCTAACATGTAGAGTTCCAATCTTATGGGCTTAATCTTGACCTTGTCATATTTACAGGCTTGGCATAGAACACACATACAGTGTTTCGAGGGCCACATGTATAATACGTTTGTAACTAAAACATAAATCGTCACATTTCCATAAACATTATTGTCTATCATTACCCATACAACAGCCCAATATATTAGATTTATATGTGTGACCTAATTCTAAAACTTTATTATGAAAGAACTCAAGTATTTTTACAGCTAAATTAAGTTTTAAAAAATCTGTATATCATAATGATTATATAACTTACATGAAGCTATAATATTGATACCAATTAATAGTAATAATATTTTCTACAGCACTATTGCGTTACCATAAACGTTTGAGGAAAAGTAGGAACATATTGTGTAAATATTACTATGAAAGATGTTACATGTTAACATGTTTCCGTTCTGTGACTCTATTGATGTGCCAGTTTGTCAATATTATATAATCAAAGCACTGCATGTCCTGAGAGCCAGGGACTTACTGCAGATCACAGACGTCACTCTGACATAGATTAACCTATCACAGTAGTCTATCAAGAACACTTATTTATGTCAGTATATTAAATACTAAAGGAGTTAAACACACTATAGTGTATACAAAGAATGGGTGTGTACGGCTGCGGCGTAAGCAGATATTTTTACTGTAATTTGAAATATTTAATCAGCAAGTGTTGTGGGGTTCTTTCTTTTGCGTAAGTGATATCTGCTCAAATTCGTTTTCTAGCTGATATCACAAATGCTTACCGCTATTTTTGTTAGACAATGACTACCTTCTTCAGGAGTATGTAGACTTTGGCGGTTCAAAATTACAGACTTGGGATGACTTATCCGATGAGTGTCCGCGGGTTTCGCCTACTATAGAATTTGGCTCTGACGAGCACCTTGCTAGAAACGATATTGCACACAATGCAAATATGCATACTATTTACCATTAGTTGTTAAATATCGTTATGGTGTACAGTGCCCGATCTTGCGTCATTATTTATTCATGCTTCAATGAGCATATTCGTCTAAATTACATACTAGTCAAAACAACACGTCAATTTGTATTCTTGATGATCTTCATTACCTTACGACAGATTGATCTGAAACGATTAATGTGATTTTACAATCAAAACCAACAGAAGATATATCCAGTAGCATTGTAGAAGCTGTTTGAAATAATACTAGCGAGTTAGCACCGTTTACGTGTATATCAATCATATATTTGTGCTTAGCTTAGTACAAAACTTAGATAGCGATCGTTTATTGAGCACTGTACTACTGTCCAACATTCCTAAAACTGACCAATCAGTGGTTATATGTTGCTTTTATTTATTTGCATGTAATAATATCGTTTGTATATTATTTCCCGGTAAGCTATAACTATTAATATCTTATTTTTGTATGGCCTTCAATAACATAACAATCCAATCACAAACAAGCGAATCGTTTCATTCATAAAACAGTATTCAATTAGAATAGAATAAATGCGTGCACATTATAAGTTCCACTTAGAGTACAAGTTCGTATAACGTATCCAAGTTTCCATTGGAGAATACTTCAAGATATTGAAAAAGACCAAATTTGTCATGTAAACCTATTTTGGTACCGTATGAGGGCAAACAACAAATAACAAACAACTTTCAATGGACGTTTATGCTTCCAGTGACATAATAGGTCAGCTGGTTCTCAGCTTGCTAAAGGTCTGCACAGAGAGCAAGGTTAACACTCGACTGCATTTGAAGGCAGCAGTTGTTTCCGTTGTTTCCAAAGACAAATGTTATCGACATACCTTCCCGTCAAAGCGGGGTGGAATAAATGTGCTCCTGGTGGAGTATTTTACATCGGACGTGAAACAAGTTTACACTTATATTAGTCCTTTCTGGATACTCGTGCCCAATTCAAGGATTGTGAATTTTGTGATTCAACCTCGACTGAGCCGGGATTCATAATCACGACCTTCGGATCAGGAGACATAGAGTCACTCTGTTCCCTTATAATGAATAAACAAATAAGAACTACGTTCAAACAATATATTTAACATAACTATTGCATAAAGAAAACCTCACTTTTGAGCAGTTTGCCTAAATTCATGTCACTTATATTTAGCCAATGGAACTAAACAAGATTAGTATAACATGATACATGTATCACACATATGTGCATGATAAGTAATAAGGTGTTAGATACAGTTATCCAATGACAGTGAAATGCGAGCCATTATACACCTGGTTTCGATTACATGTATTCCATTTTCAGTAACATTATCAAGGTACTTTCCACCCACATTTCATGAGAGTTTATAGCAGACTTTGTGTCTTGTATCTACCCCGCATACCATGTAATACACGTGATAGGATTGACATCACACATCGATACACTGGTCGGTTGTACTTGCTTCAAGCAATGCCGACATTGTTTATACCTGGTATATTTATGTGCTTGCTGAAAAAGTACTCCTGCTCATGAACTATTATCGTGCAAGAATTGTTTACAAAAGTATATACCAGCATGACATATGTGGAGTAAATAATTAATGAATTTACCTCTATAATTAGAGACTGTGGTCATCATTTGTACGGTCATTGATACGGCTTTAATTGGCTTTATCATCGCTTACACCCACTCAGGAATATAAGATGTACAGATATGTATAATATGGTCGGCAAATTATCAGGGAATATCGACTAATATCTTGATTGCTATAGTAATGTGTATTGTTCCGGTAATGGTCAGTCACTAGTGTGTGAAATATAGAATACCATTGGATTATAATAAACGAATATGAGGTAAAAGTATATTAACAGGTATTTGTGTTTATGCGTTACAATGATTATCAAACATGTTGTTAGTAACTACGTAGTCATCATAAACTTGACTCAGACATTCTATACTAGTCTATATACAGCATGCAATAACATACTGCGGAACAATAATCCGGCGAAATATCGCTCAAACGAAACAATAAGCACAATTACCCTGAACACAATATCATGTGCTGTAATGTTTACTTGTCAAGTAACAATTCTGCACAAGCTGATCTCATTTATATCCCGTTTTGCGTCAAATGAGTCTGGATTAGATGCATTATAAAACAATGAAATGTGTTCCACATGCTGACATGCACATAGTAATAACGTATAATGTCGTCTAAGCGGCATAAAGAACACCTTGTCTGTAGAGGATGTAGGCTACAAGGCTGTAGGTTTAACTCAGGAAATAAGACGTGTATGTTTTGCCTATTACCATTGGTTAAGATAATGTTGTCTACACAAAGTCATCACATGAAATTCACAGTGACGTAAAGTAAGTTAATAGGAAAATGTTTATAGGTTTTATTATCATTAGTTTAGGCAGTGCTATACTTTAGTCATCTGTTAATGCTTCAGTTGGAGAATAATCGCGAATAATTGAACACTTCAACTGTGAATGAAATTCACAAATCGATATTTCGCACAAATGCGCATGCGTGTAGCTAATCTAAATGGAACAAAGTAAAATGTCAACTCTGTTGTTTCAAATGAATTCATGACTGAATTGGCAACTTGAAATACCTTTATCCATTTTAATGCATCAGAAATAACCATCATTTTTACATGATCACCGTTATTACAAATGTATATCGCATTATGGAAATTAGGATATTGTTGAAATGAGACTTTAAGGTATTTCATTCAACAGCTATTGGTAACGATTCTTTCAAAATTATTTCTTTTGCCGTTTGTTTAATACATTTCGTGATCCACTCATTATACCTCGGACAGTTACAATTATACGCACATCGTAAATGTATCATATATAAGCATTTATATTAATCCTTTGTCTGTGATCTGTGAAATTTATATAATTTATACAGTAGGTTAATGTATAGATATCTGTGAGATGCAAATGTTGATTAATGCTAAATGACTGACACCAAGATGTAAAATTATTATGCAGCATTAAATTTAAAAGTCAAAATTAATTCTAAGATCGAGCTTAAATTCCAAATGCTCTATAGTTTCTTACGGTTTTTCAAACAAAATATTGTATGCAGACATAAACACATGACTAATGCGTGAAGTCAATCGATATTGAAGTTTCTCGGTTTCAAACATAACATTAACGGAGAATACAGCATTGTCAAAGTAAATTCCTTTGTTGATCCACATGTTGCTGTTGTTCTCTTCTCTAAGGGTTAAGAACATTAATGTGTTTTCCTGAATCGTGGCAAGAGTGACTGCGGCGGGACTCTCAACTCTTAATTCGGTTTAAGAATTATTTCCACAGTCTGACGAACCAATTTCGCTTTCCATTCAAATAATCAAAAATTACTTTCCCCATTGTTTTTTATAAAGTCGCTACGTTGCATACATGCTACATCAGCAACCACCTTTGTGTATCTATTGTTCTGAAAGAAGAACTCTAGTTCACAAATGACACATAAGAAGTTTATACAGCCAATTGATAATCTTGACATGTTGCAAGAACTCAGAACTATTTCAGCTTTCTTTGGTGACCTGCCATACGTTACAAAGTGTTAAATTGTAAGCCATTGGGAATCATGTGTCATAAATGTAAAACGTGATGAGAAGTTTATATGTTGATTCATGACTGGATTTTCCAAGAATAACGGGAGTTGATCAGTATACAACGCTACAGAATCAATCTCCACATTTCATTCATGTAGAACAGTTTCCAGTTATATAAGGCGGAAGGTTGGAAATGTAAGCATCTTTGTTTGCTCAAATGCCAATGCAATAGACCATAATAATGCGAATATAGGCGTTAAACAACACCCACATATGTATAGTTGGAAATGCATTGTGCTTTTAATATCAGTTAATTTACGATCGCAATATTTTTTTTTGCAAAATTAATGTTTTTTTATCGGAAAATCATATTTACTTTCCAAATCTCTATCTTCGATCGAAATCCAAATTTCTGTCGAAATACTTATTTTCTATTGAAATATCAATTTCCTGTTGAAATCACATTTTCTGTCGATTGTTTAATACATAGTTTACGGCAAATACCAAAGGTGTTGTGAAGCTTACAGAATGCTGTGCGATTTACGAAGGTGTGAAAACTTACATCCATTTACAAGCAAGACATAAAGGAGATTTAATATCGCCATTGAGATCACATTACATTGAGTTCATTACACTTAAGAAATCTGAATTGAATTTTTGATCACTCAAACAAACGCCGTCAGTGGTCAGAGCGCACCTGACAACATCCAGAATGACGGTCGAATGCACCTTGGACTAAGTAGACCAAGTGCGCTCTGACCACTGACGGCGTTTGTTTGAGTGATCAAAAATTCAATTCAGATTTCTTAAGTGGATGTTGTCATAGCGCACCTGGTTTACTCAGTCCAAGGTGCATTCGACCGTCATTCTGGATGTTGTCAAAGCGCACCTGGTCTACTCAGTCCAAGGTGCATTCGACCGTCATTCTGGATGTTGTCAGAGCGCACCTGGTCTACTCAGTCCAAGGTGCATTCGACCGTCATTCTGGATGTTGTCAGAGCGCACCTGGTCTACTCAGTCCAAGGTGCATTCGACCGTCATTCTGGATGTTGTCAGAGCGCACCTGGTCTACTCAGTCCAAGGTGCATTCGACCGTCATTCTGGATGTTGTCAGAGCGCACCTGGTCTACTCAGTCCAAGGTGCATTCGACCGTCATTCTGGATGTTGTCAGGGCGAACCTGGTCTACTCAGTCCAAGGTGCATTCGACCGTCATTCTGGATGTTGTCAGAGCGCACCTGGTCTACTCAGTCCAAGGTGCATTCGACCGTCATTCTGGATGTTGTCAGAGCGCACCTGGTCTACTCAGTCCAAGGTGCATTCGACCGTCATTCTGGATGTTGTCAGAGCGCACCTGGTCTACTCAGTCCAAGGTGCATTCGACCGTCATTCTGGATGTTGTCAGAGCGCACCTGGTCTACTCAGTCCAAGGTGCATTCGACCGTCATTCTGGATGTTGTCAGAGCGCACCTGGTCTACTCAGTCCAAGGTGCATTCGACCGTCATTCTGGATGTTGTCAGAGCGCACCTGGTCTACTCAGTCCAAGGTGCATTCGACCGTCATCCTGGATGTTGTCAGAGCGCACCTGGTCTACTCAGTCCAAGGTGCATTCGACCGTCATTCTGGATGTTGTCAGAGCGCACCTGGTCTACTCAGTCCAAGGTGCATTCGACCGTCATTCTGGATGTTGTCAGAGCGCACCTGGTCTACTCAGTCCAAGGTGCATTCGACCGTCATTCTGGATGTTGTCAGAGCGCACCTGGTCTACTCAGTCCAAGGTGCATTCGACCGTCATTCTGGGATTCTACTTGATTTAGGGAGCATGTTTCTCAAAATCGATTTTATCTAGCAATATTATTTCCTCGCGTTTTTTTCATTATAGGGAGGATAATGACATAGTTTAAAGCAACGCGAGAACATCGAACGTGATTTGATCGTCACCTCTGGTTCATTGGGGGGGGGGTCAGTTTCCTGTTAAAGAACAGGTCAGTACTGGCTGGTAACCCTTGAAAGGTGGTCAACTGACCGTCGTACTTAGCTAAATATTGTTGAACAACAGCGATTGACTCCACCACATACAGTCGTTGTAAACACGATATAGAATCACACGATGGTGACAACATATAAATCAAGTATAGCAGTATATCATTATTAATGTATGCATTGTCATCTCGTTATGTCTTGTGCATTGTATAGTTATTAAATTTAATTAATATTTAACATGCACTTAAATAGGAACATGAAACAGACCGATATCCAAGGCAATGCTTGAAGAGTCTGTAAGCATAATCATTGTGATATCCAAGGCAATGCTTGAAGATTCTGTAAGCATAATCATTGTGATATCCAAGGCAATGCTTGAAGAGTCTGTAAGCATAATCATTGTGATATCCAAGGCAATGCTTGAAGAGTCTGTAAGCATAATCATTGTGATATCCAAGGCAATGCTTGAAGAGTCTGTAAGCATAATCATTGTGATATCCAAGGCAATGCTTGAAGAGTCTGTAAGCATAATCATTGTGATATCCAAGGCAATGCTTGAAGAGTCTGTAAGCATAATCATTGTGATATCCAAGGCAATGCTTGAAGAGTCTGTAAGCATAATCATTGTGATATCCAAGGCAATGCTTGAATAGTCTGTAAGCATAATCATTGTGATATCCAAGGCAATGCTTGAAGAGTCTGTAAGCATAATCATTGTGATATCCAAGGCAATGCTTGAAGAGTATGTAAGCATAATCATTGTGATATCCAAGACAATGCTTGAAGAGTCTGTAAACATAATCATTGTGATATCCAAGGCAATGCTTGAAGAGTCTGTAAGCATAATCATTGTGATATCCAAGGCAATGCTTGAAGAGTATGTAAGCATAATCATTGTGATATCCAAGGCAATGCTTGAAGAGTATGTAGGCATAATCATTGTGATATCCAAGGCAATGCTTGAAGAGTATGTAAGCATAATCATTGTGATATCCAAGGCAATGCTTGAAGAGTATGTAAGCATAATCATTGTGATATCCAAGGCAATGCTTGAAGAGTATGTAAGCATAATCATTGTGATATCCAAGGCAATGCTTGAAGAGTATGTAAGCATAATCATTGTGATATCCAAGGCAATGCTTGAAGAGTCTGTAAGCATAATCATTGTGATATCCAAGGCAATGCTTGAAGAGTATGTAAGCATAATCATTGTGATATCCAAGGCAATGCTTGAAGAGTCTGTAAGCATAATCATTGTGATATCCAAGGCAATGCTTGAAGAGTATGTAAGCATAATCATTGTGATATCCAAGGCAATGCTTGAAGAGTATGTAAGCATAATCATTGTGATATCCAAGGCAATGCTTGAAGAGTATGTAAGCATAATCATTGGTTTAAGAACGACACCTATAAAATCCCAAACGAACATGTCATGACAGTTCTCCTAAATCGTCTTCTTTGTCGTCTTAATTGCCTTCTTCTTCTCCGTATTCTTATTTCTTGTCTTTATATCTCTTTTGATCATTATCTTCTTTTTCTTGTCAGTATTCTTATTGGTCATCTTTATACCTTCATCATGTAAGTCCGTCTTTTTCTTCTTTGTCTTTTTCTCTTGTCTTTTTCATCCTTATCTTCTTGGTTTTGTTTTCTTTTTGCCTTCTTATTTGCAGTCTTCATTTTCGTCTTATTCTTTGGCTTCTACTTCTTTGTGTCGTAGTTTTGACTGCACCTTCTTTTTCTTCTTCGTCTTCTTTATATGCGTATGACCACTCGGCATCGACACGCACGTGAATGTGCACACGGCCACTTGGTTCTTACAAAATCTTGGGTAAACCTTAGTTCAGGCTAGTGTCAGAATACGAGAACATCATTACAAAATAAATAAACTAAAACAAAAAGTATGGAAAATCGATTTTTACGTCCCTAGATTGATTGAAATAGTATATGGATGTACAATTAAAATTCCATAAGTCAGAATACAAAGATAATCCACGAGATAAATCATAAATATATCAAAGGTTTTTAAAATACATGCCGGGATATGAGTATATTGATCGCCATTGTTTAATATAATTTAGAAACCCATACAACTATTGGACTTATAATATTGATTTCGTCAACTTCAGGAAGTACGTTCAGACATTGCAATATTTTGTTCACAATGTGTTTACATTTTCCACGCTCTGTCGCTTTTCAATTATAGTTCTAAACCTTTACGCCAACGTGGCGAGTACGAGTGATGTAACTTCTTTCAGTAGACATTTTACAAAGGCAGTTTATCGTTACGGTGTTAGGTTCAAACTTGCATTTATTTGAGTGAATACAGGATTATACTAGACTTGTGTGCATTCATCCGACAATCCGCTATTTTACAGATCACTAACAAAATTATGACACCATAAACGTACGAGACGGCGAATAGAATAAAATGCAACATTTACACATTTACACAGTTCTAATTGCACGAAACTGCAAAATAATGTAAGGTGTTGAAATGAAGCCAGAAAGTAAATCTTTAGTTATAAAAGTTATAATAAGTTAAAATAAGAAAAACTTGTTTTGCATTTGATGAGTAGACTTACAAACCTATTATATATTGATATTGTGAAATATTGTGATCTTTGCTCTTGATAAAGGCCTAATGGGGCCGAAATATTGAGCTTGAGTGGACTTTTATCCAGACGTAAATCTTTAGTATTCTGTTACGTAATTGAGCATGTATTTCGTTAAATTGAATGTGCAAATTGCTATCATAGCTCAAACATCGTACTCATTTTGATCACGCATCATTGCTCCAGAAAATATTAACTAACTTTGTTTGAATGCAAATTTTGCACAGCAGCAGACAAATGTTCCATGAATGAGCAACTGATATCTGACAAACAGAAGCATTTCCTGTGGACGGTACTTCTCAATGACATTACAATTTTGCTTTGAATTATTTATAAATAACGCGTTGGTTTGGTAACGGTAAATTGTTTCAAAACTCATCTCATATTTCTCGATATGCCGAAGTATGTAAGAAGAGTGCTCAATGTACTTGAGTTGTGCTCCCTTCTTGTAGCAAACGTTCTGGTGTGAAGGAATGCATTTGGAAATTATTAAACATGATATTTGTTAACATTTGTCTTTATTTGTTCGGTTTATAAACGTATGTGACACATCTGGTACCTTTAAAGTTGCATACACGATAGACAGAACATATCTAAACAACGAATGCTAACTAAAGTTGCATACACGATAGACAGAACATATCTAAACAACGAATGCTAACTAAAGTTGCATACACGATAGACAGAACATATCTAAACAACGAATGCTAACTAAAGTTGCATACACGATAGACAGCACATATCTAAACAACGAATGCTAACTAAAGTTGCATACACGATAGACAGAACATATCTAAACAACGAATGCTAACTAAAGTTGCATACACGATAGACAGAACATATCTAAACAACGAATGCTAACTAAAGTTGCATACACGATAGACAGAACATATCTAAACAACGAATGCTAACTAAAGTTGCATACACGATAGACAGAACATATCTAAATAACGAATGCTAACTAAAGTTGCATACACGATAGACAGAAAATATCTAAACAACGAATGATAACTAAAGTTGCATACACGATAGACAGAACATATCTAAACAACGAATGCTAACTAAAGTTGCATACACGATAGACAGAACATATCTAAACAACGAATGATACACTAAAGTTGCATACATGATAGACAGAACATATCTAAACAACGAATGCTAACTAAAGTTGCATACACGATAGACAGAACATATCTAAACAACGAATGCTAACTAAAGATGCATACACGATAGACAGAACATATCTAAACAACGAATGCTAACTAAAGTTGCATACACGATAGACAGAACATATCTAAAAAACGAATGCTAACTAAAGTTGCATACACGATAGACAGAACATATCTAAACAACGAATGCTAACTAAAGTTGCATACACGATAGACAGAAAATATCTAAACAACGAATGATAACTAAACTTTGAGAACTGCTTACCAAACAGTTTCATGGATTTCATCACTTGGATACGTGGAACAGAATAATGTATTGTATCAGTGTTTAATGTTTAAGCTGGTCGTAAATTAGTTTAAAATGCTATAGATATCACACGTATCATGTCAGATTATTTATTTGCCCGATTCACAATGTGACAAATAGTTTCACACAATTCACACTGCAAGAATCTTCCCGTGGATGTAATAAAAACGTATGAGTCTTGTAACTACAAATCTTTCCGGCAATGGTTTCCTCCAAATTGGCTAAGTGTACACATTTGCTTCTCGCAAGAAAGTTAATCTTCTTGCTCTGCAGAAATAGATCGACATGATTGCCACATTCAGACATGGTTAATTCCTATCTTTTCTTTAGACGTCATATTTAGCTTAGCCAATCAGGTCTTCTTTTACAAATCACGAAGTCGCCACTACACGCAGATCGGTAATTTGTCGCCAGGTGAAAACATTATGTACTGTTAAGACATTGGGTTTAATGTTTATCTTACTCTCTCTTGCAATAATATTGCGAATGTCGGTTGACTCGCTTGCAATCATACCCAAAGACCATTACAGTTGTATTGTTAACATATCATCATCATACCCGTACATATATATATACAAAGAACACGATTAAGCACCCGGATATTTTTATTCGTATGGCCTGGCCCGCTATGAAACCGAATTTAATTCTATTGAGCATAATTTGGACACCGTCATACTCAGGCTCATACTCATGTACAGACTCTAAGTGAACTGGAAGCAGCTTTGCATCGGAAGTGGCGAAAGTTGTCCCGTCAAGAGATCCGACGTCTGACCGGAGGGATAAGGTTCAGCCTGTTATTTTACCCGTGGATGGTGCTACTGAACATTTTAATTAGAAATTTGATCTAAAAACTCAAAGGGACATTTTTGATTTGAATTAACTATCTTGTGACGACTTAAGTCCT
This sequence comes from Mactromeris polynyma, assembly GCA_032209605.1. Lineage (NCBI taxonomy): Eukaryota > Metazoa > Mollusca > Bivalvia > Venerida > Mactridae > Mactromeris > Mactromeris polynyma. Next base: position 26,414,880 of record JASFXZ010000002.1, on the reverse strand, counting down.
TTCAGGATGAAAACTGTTGATGAACATGCTTCTTATGTAAGCATTGTCCTAGTAATTGTTGGACAAGATATTTATTAAACTTTATTCTTAGATGACTAATGTGTTGTGTTCTTATTGCCGGATATCCGTACAAGGTATACTCGTATATACATTTTAGGTAATATGATCAGTAATGACCTAGTAACAATCAGTAATGTCCTAGTAACAATCAGTAACAATCAGTTATGTCCTAGTAACAATCAGTAACAATCAGTATTTTTCAATTAAATATCTGGCGTGCTGAATGTTTTCATCTGACAGTATACGAGACCGTACAAAGCTCACTCCACATAACGGTCCCCGGGGGCAATAGGCGCACCAACATTAACTCTACAACGACTTGAAGCACACCCTTCTTCCGCATTCGCCTACTGGGGGGGGGTTAATATGCGCTGTTGACAAGTGTACCTATGTCTGCTTTGTCTAGTTGTTCATCATAAGTTACCTTGTGTTTCGTTTTTGAATACGGCAATCTTGATATTTGACTAAGGTAGCGTAAAGTAAGTTGTTAGAAGCGAAATTGACACTGCGTCATGCTGTTAGTTGGCCGGTATCTCTGTTATACTCTAAGTTCTTTATAGATGCTCATTCTAACATTATTTTTCTCTTATCGTGAATGTGTATTTTACATGTAAAACTTGTATCACGACTGAGAATAATTCTAACTATGTTGTCATATCTCTCTGTATATGTTATCGCTTCGATGATGTTCATTCTAACATTATTTATTTTTTTCTGAATTTGTGTGTTTCATTATCGACTGTATGTGTCATATTTTGCAAATTTATGTCCATTTCTTTGTATTAATTATGGATATGTTCTGCTCTTCAATTATTAGAGGTAATAAAAGTATATAATATATGTATATATAATGCACAATATGATAATTTATTGATCGGGGACCGTATATTCGCTTTTACTTACTTAAACGAAGTCAAAACCATAGGTCTATGACTTAAATGTGCTCACACAAATACCAATGATATTACGTTAAGTTAAACTTTTAAGGATATGCGCGACATAATTTTCAGAGTTCCAACAATAAATTATGCTAAGTCAAGGGTCATACCTTTGTGGACTGATTTAATCAAATGTTGAAACTTCTGCTGCAGAACTTCGTATTGTGACTAGAATATTATGAAGTTTCGATTGTCTATGTGATACACTGAAGAGTGGGACAAAAACATTTTTCGGACTGACGGACAAATCTAATCCTTAGTACCCAATTTAATGGCACCACATTATGACTCACTTGTGAAACTAAATTATGAATTTAAAAGTTGCATTATCTTGGCCAAAATTCTGTTGGCAAAGTTGTTCATTTTCGATGAAGGCTTTCCAGACTTTTTCCCTTCCATTTTGTCTAAGTTTTTGCGATAATTCTGAAATTAATTATATTTTACACACGTTGCGCTGTTGGGAATATCACGAAATACTGCCTCATGATTTCAACGTGTCAACATTTTTCATAATTATCGAATTCCCTAGTTGACATGTTGTTTCTAAAACTACATGTGGCTCTATCGATTCTTTGTTAAGACAAACTCGGAAAGATTTAATCGAAGTTCGCATGTATTACCATTTAAAGTACGAAAGTTTTTTTTTCAATTTCCTATTGCTTTAACATGTGAACTAAGATATACTATTAATAAATTATTTGAACCAGACCCAAGTGTTGTTGACCAAGAAGTTGCTGTAAGTGTTTGGAATGTGTCGAACGTTTTCATTTGTGCGAACATGTTGGAAACTATTGAGTTACGTTTATTTCCGCTTTAATTTTGTAATTGTGTGACTTAACTTTCATAGCTGAATATCTCTTTCATATTACAAGCGTGAATGTAATGTTCTCTTTCCTTAAATACGCCTTAGAATCTTCTAAGTGGTGGTTGTGTTTTCGGTAAACTCTTAACTGCTTTGTTGATAAAAATAAGATAGATTTGAAGTGTGTCATTGCAAGGTAACAGTTAAATTGACGAATTTAGGAAATGAGTCCATTTCTACTGGAATTGTTTTATTTGTATGTCAACACTGTGGCATGACATCTCGTCATGTGTTATATATAAGTCTAGCTCATTATATTTTTATAAATATATTAACGTATGTGCGTCCAGTGTCGTAGAGTGGTCGTATTGTGTATCTATGACAACTCCTCTACAAAGCGTCAACGATTCGACAGTCTTGCTGACTTTTAATTAGCCTTCTCCGTGGAAACAAGACACACATTCCTTAATGCACCATTTCAATGGAGTTCAGATCATTACCTATTGCCAACTTCCGTACAAGTTGGGTACAAATTGGCATGAATCCCATTACTATTTCACAGGTTGCAGCAGATATTGTCACATTTTTTTCAATATTTAGCTACTCGGAAAAAGGTCAAACAACATTCATTTAATATAGGAGTGTCTGCAAGCAAGACAGGTTTGCAGTTTGTTAAACAAAATTATAGCATTGACCACCATCGTGAATCGACAGAGAGAATCGAAGGAATTGGAATTAGAAACAGAAAACAAACTTGCGGTGTGTAGGGGTAAGACCTTTATTATCTTGACGAATGATTTTCACAACAAGATGAGGTACTGAATTGATCTAAATCTCGATAAAGAGCTATTACTGAAATATCAAACTTGTGATAAAAGCTCGACTTTATTATATCACATTTCAACACAAGTACAGTATTCTGTGTTATCAAGTGTCGTATGTGTGTAGTTTAGATTAACACTATTGCAACACATGAACATGCTAGTAATTGGCATTTACGTTCACTGAGGTGAAAATAAAAAAAGTCATCGTCAGAAATTTCGGAGAGAATAATACTTGAAATGACATGCTAATGTTCAATATAGAAGAATTTATGGCTTCAATTTTGGCATTTTGTCGCAGCATGGGAGATTTTATTACGTCGATGCCATAATTTCATTACTTGCTTGGACATTTCCAACAACAGCTAAACTAATGAAGTTTTACATTTCACCATCGCTGGAACTTGTTTCAGACTTGCTGTGTTTCATTTTGTATATCACGAACGATAGATATTAATAGAATCTGGCGATATGTATGTAAAACTAATAACTTTCACTGATTTTCAAAAGTTACGACATCGTCATATTAAAACAAATCATTTATAAGACGATTTCTTCGGGTTTTTTTCAACATTAAAATTGTGGAATGCATTGGCTGTCTCCCTCTGGTAACATGCATCAACTGCAAACATTGCCAATCTGATGTACACGAAAATATTTCTTCTTGAATATGAAAACTATGCAAAACTTTTAGATGATTTAGAACATATAGCTAGTGGTACAAATGTTCGTATACTTCGTTTATAACTTTTTATCGTTTGTTACAAGTACTAGATTTCCACATTTATCCTTGTTAAAAAGGCGTTTTGAGAACACCACGTGAGCCATGCTGTAAACCGTTCCCACCCAAACCCATATTGCAGCAGGTGTTAGCCATAAACGTGTTAGTGTTAAAATGTCAACAAATTCAACACGCATTGTCTCCGATAGAACTGAGTTGATAAGCACACCTATTCATTTATCACGACGCAATTTCCTGTATTTTACAGTAATGTAAATAGTGTTATACTAATGAAAGGAAATATCACACATAAAACATCCTGGTGACTATAACTTCAACAAGAAATTTTGTAATCCATGCCGTTAATATGTATCGTGAAAACCCCGGGGTAGAACTTTGGTAAACTCAGACACGGACCCACGAATATCAAACAATCTGATTTACCTAGCTTTACAACGGCACCGGGGGTTCAAGCAGGGAATTATGTTGGTTGCGAATGTTGAGAACACGAACTCACCTGTCTGTATAAAGCGTTGCATTGTGGAGAACGTAATGGATATCGACATTTACCCATCACCTTGCCGAGAAGGTTGAACGCACATTGACACAAGATCTTGACATGAATAAAGTCAATGTAAGAAGTTATCCGACAATTTTTCAAAACAATCACGCTACCATTATTGCACAACCATCGAGCGCTGTGGCGTACTTATGTTACTATAGCACACATGATAGTTGTTGACTAAGAGGTAAGGTACAAAGAATCTTTCTGAGGTGATAGAAACTACACTTTGTAGGATGTGCTTTTGTAGTTTACACTTGAAGATAGAAACAAAAATGGCTTTTATGTTGGCAATACGAAGTTTAAAGTAGTATAAACAAAGCACTTATGAATGGAAAAACATCATTTTCCAGAAACATGCAGCCATGCAAACAAGACAGATTTTGGAAAAACATTATACGATCACTTCAAACTTGTTAGCGATCAGGTTGTAAGAATTTATGGAGAACGAGTTTCCTCACTTGACATGCCACTATCTCAGGAATCGTATAGTTAGGAATTCATTTTAATACAAACGTGGAACGAACTTGAAAATATTATAGAAAACACCCAATTTCCACGATTTCTGTTTTAACCAATTTTTTTTTTGGTAAGTGATATGCAATGCCAGCCACGAAAACAACATTATATTGTCAACACGCTCATACATTACGAATATATTATATTGTTTTATGTGGTGACATAACATGCAATTACTGTGGCATCCTTAATATGTGCCAACGACGTGTCGAGCTAATATAAAACTTGCAGTAAGTATGCCCGAATGTACATGTATATACAATCCCCCATCCATAGGGTGCGCAGATAATTCTACACAACACCGATTGAAATAAATGACATTTTGCAGACGGTTGACTAAACTTTACTTATCATTATTTGTATTCTACACTTACATTTATTTCCTTGACAGAATATTATGAGAGAAAATACCGGGATAATAAGGCAGTAAATATATTTCATTTCCCCCGAGGACAAATGTTGCACAATATTTTGGTGTACGTACGCGCAGACAGCACACATTTATTTTAACGATTGGTTATAATACTTTTACAGTTTTCATATTGTGCAAATGTACAGGATGAGAACAAACTCAGTTGGCATTTGACACATCTTTAGTCCATAAATCAGCATGACTGTAGTTATCGCGGACTATTATCATGTATTCCGAACGGAAATCTATTTGAGATAACTGTTAAGTTGTTAACACGTTAAGATTTTTGTTAACTACGTACTTTTCTTATCAATTATGTTGGCAATTAGTTAAGTATACCTAGGAGTAAAAGGTTGCAGTTGAGGGCACTATGTTTTTGTGTTAAGATATTTATCTGGTATTAACTTTTATAATGAAATACCTAGTTAACCACATAATTATCATAATTATTGTGTAGTTTCTTTAACGTGATAAATAACCACATGCTTTTCTAGTTAGTTATGAAGTTAACGGTTGGCAGAATAATGTCGCCATAATTTCCGCATCCTCGCTTCGATAAAACAGTGCTAATAAAACCAACAAGCAGCAGGTTGATATCAGCAAATTGGTCATATAATCAGACACTTTATTGAATGTCTCACAGCCATACAAATATGCATGTATACGTATACTAGCCACGAGAGCTATTTAAATCCTTTTCTTTGTTGAATAGTTTCACCAAATAATTGCTCCTCTAAACAATATTCTGATGCATTGAAACTTCAAGTTTAATGTTCCCTATCTGTGCTATTAAACTTTTAGAAGTTTTCATCTTTCATCTCTTTTAAGACACCTTGTAAAACAAATTGTTGGTTTTGTTACACGTTCTGAACAATTTGATCTCTGTGTCCACTTGTTACACGATCTGACCAGTATGATCTCTGTGTCCACTTGTTACACGATCTGACCACTATGATCTCTGTGTTCACTTGTTACACGATCTGACCAGTATGATCTATGTGTCCACTTGTTACACGATCTGACCAGTATGATCTATGTGTCCACTAGTTACACGATCTGACCAGTATGATCTATGTGTCCACTTGTTACACGATCTGACCAGTATGATATATGTGTCAACTTGTTATACGTTCTGACCAGTATGATCTATGTGTCCACTTGTTACACGATCTGACCAGCATGATCTATGTGTCCACTTGTTACACGATCTGACCAGTATGATATATGTGTCCACTTGTTACACGATCTGACCAGCATGATATATGTGTCAACTTGTTATACGTTCTGACCAGTATGATATATGTGTCAACTTGTTATACGTTCTGACCAGTATGATATATGTGTCCACTTGTTATACGTTCTGACCAGTATGATCTATGTGTCCACTTGTTATACGTTCTGACCAGTATGATCTCTGTGTCCACTTGTTACACGTTCTGACTAGTATGATCTATGTGTCCACTTGTTACACGATCTGACCAGTATGATATATGTGTCCACTTGTTACACGATCTGACCAGTATGATATATGTGTCAACTTGGTATACGTTCTGACCAGTATGATCTATGTGTCCACTTGTTATACGTTCTGACCAGTATGATATATGTGTCAACTTGTTATACGTTCTGACCAGTATGATATATGTGTCCACTTGTTACACGATCTGACCAGTATGATATATGTGTCAACTTGTTATACGTTCTGACCAGTATGATATATGTGTCCACTTGTTATACGTTCTGACCAGTATGATATATGTGTCAACTTGTTATACGTTCTGACCAGTATGATATATGTGTCAACTTGTTACACGTTCTGACCAGTATGATATATGTGTCCACTTGTTATACGTTCTGACCAGTATGATCTATGTGTCCACTTGTTACACGATCTGACCAGCATGATCTATGTGTCCACTTGTTACACGATCTGACCAGTATGATCTATGTGTCCACTTGTTACACGATCTGACCAGTATGATCTATGTGTCCATTTGTTACACGTTCTGACCAGTATGATCTATGTGTTCATTTGTTACACGTTCTGACCAGTATGATCTATGTGTCCATTTGTTACACGTTCTGACCAGTATGATCTATGTGTCCATTTGTTACACGATCTGACCAGTATGATCTATGTGTCCATTTGTTACACGTTCTGACCAGTATGATATATGTGTCCATTTGTTACACGTTCTGACCAGTATGATATATGTGTCCACTTGTTACAAGCTCTGACCAGTATGATTTCTGTGTCCACTTGTTACAAGCTCTGACCAATATGATCTATGTGTCCATTTGTTACACGTTCTGACCAGTATTATCTATGTGTCCACTTGACAAAGAACTATGGTAACTAGAAAAGAAACGTTAATTGAAACTGAACAAAATGTATTTTTTGAAAGGTAGAAAGATATTTGTTATATAACCAATTACGTAGTTCTCAGAAATATGAGCATGCCTTCCCTAGAGATAATGTAAAATATTGACAAACTTCTGTCAACAAGTCGAGTCACCATAATCACTTAACTTTTGCAATGTGAGATAAGAGCCTAATCGTTCATCTTAAAAGTGTGATTTTTCTTTTACTTTCTTTATTATAAAGGAATAGGATTGCCAACGAATGTCGCTGTATAATGGACTATAGACAAGTGTCAAGTATTCCATACAAAATACCACGACATTGTTTCTCTGACATAGACTACGTTAATCTCAACAAGGTGTCTGTTCGATGTCGACAGTAGAAATAGAGGCCGCTGATTGGACTTAGCTTGGACAACGCGAAAATACGCGATTGTATATAATAGATCATTTATGAATTTGCAAAGTACCGCAATTTCATTGATGTAACCGTGCATTCGTCGCATCATGTAGATTTCGTTCATTTTGATACCACGTGACCAGTTGTCAACCATGGATGAGAGCCGCTTTATGTTTGGTTGATCCCGTTTCTTTCTGCGTGTATAGCTGGGATGGGAACAAAATCAAGCCAATAAGATTCGTTGTTTCGATTGTTGTACGTGATACATCTATGGTCATTGCGATAAAAATATAAATGTCAGAAGAATGCACTAATAGTTCAATAAATTGATGACGATTCAGTATAAAAGTTCGGTACTGTGTGTATTTATTAATGATCAACTGATTGTAATGGAGAATGCGCAATCGTGTGTTGTCAAGCTTAGTTTAGGCCTGGGGTATTGTACGAATTCGTCGTATAATTACCACCCATGAACAATTGTTGACTACTTTAAGACCGTCGGGTTTGAATCATCGTTTTATGGTGGTTATAAACGGTGATCATTGGACTATACATAGCTTCAAAAATCTCTTGAGTCAAACTGATGGCATAGTGACATTGTCAATTATGGGATTTGGGTATCTTGTAAATTTTATGTATAGTGTTGAATTAGATTGCTTTCCCTGTCCCTTTCACCAAACCAGATTAAAGCAATGCTAGCGTCTGTCTAATTAAGGCCCTATTAATAAGATATACAGCAAGCTTATCTGGTGGTGGATTTGTAATCTACAGACGTATTTAAACATTCACTTAAATGGGTTTCTCATAGTATTTGAACTTCAATTAATTAATGATATGCGTTGTTTAATTACATTGATTAAATGCAACCAGTTCATTCGCAGACATCTAATAAATATTCATTACGAGATGATAAGACTACGCTATTCTAATAGCTTTTATGGAGTTTACAAAAATGTCTTTAATAGTTTATCAGTTATAACAAATATATATTTATTCAAACGCTTGTCTGACAAATGTTGTGTAGAGTCAACGATTGTGTGCGTAAATCAGACGAATGTTTCCTCGCTCTCGCTCACTTCCACAGCACGAAGGGGTCTCCAAAACACTACTGACTTATAGTAACTGATAAATATGGATTTAACAGATATATTTCAAATGATTATATACTTTGGACTTTGTTATTTTATTCATATTTTACTTGTGTTGTCGATAAATATATTTTTTAATGGAGAGCTTTGACCATTTTTCGATATGAAAGATATGTGTGACAGTATCTTAGACAAAGTAATACTTGATCATATTTTCCCTGCGTCAGAAGCAAACATATTGGCCTATGCCTTGTTTGGAAAACGTCATTTGAAAGAATATTTATCATTAAATACGAAACTTTGTCCTTAATACGGTTATCTAAAAACCTAACGGAATTACGAACAGACATGTAATTAATGATACCCCCACGGCAGTGTAAATATAGAATTATGTCCAACATCTGAAGACACGTCACGCATTTAATGTGGAATAATATTCATAAATGAAAAATGAGACAAAATGCAAGCCAAAGCATTCAGACATTTATGTATCCATCTCATTTCATTACTGGCACATGAACAAGCTGCAAACGTCATACAAAAGTCACTGCAATACATCAATTAATTCAGACAGGGAAGATTTAGTGTTCGTTGTTTGCTATAAGAACGACTTGCATCCAACTATTCGCATAGCTTCATTGCATTATTATTATACAAACACGAACAATCACAGTGTTAGTAGTTCAAATTGCTCACACCTGTGTTAGTAGTTCAAATTGCTCACACCTGTGTTAGCAGTTCAAATTGCTCACATCTGTGTTAGTAGTTCAACTTGCTCACATCTGTGTTAGTAGTTCAACTTGGTCACATCTGTGTTAGTAGTTCAACTTGCTCACATCTGTGTTAGTAGTTCAAATTGCTCACACCTGTGTTAGTAGTTCAACTTGCTCACATCTGTGTTAGTAGTTCAACTTGCTCACATCTGTGTTAGTAGTTCAACTTGCTCATACCTGTGTTAGTAGTTTAAATTGCTCACATCTGTGTTAGTAGTTCAAATTGCTCACATCTGTGTTAGTAGTTGAACTTGCTCACATCTGTGTTCAGGTTTCCACCATCTGTGAATTACTTATATCGATTTTGATTTTGAAACAACCGAACTGAGCGCTGAACGACAATATGTGCTATATAAATATTTGAAGTATTTTAGAATCCTGTTGAATAAAACACAACTTGCTTGAATGAACTTACAACAATGTGAGAAGAACGACCAGTAAGGCACGGGCTGTTTAATTTAACATTAAGTGGTTTGTTGACTTATACCTACAGATTCACAATGTATTTGACAACTGGCAACACAACAATAGTAGAAATAAATGAAAACCATTTACATTTTACCACATATAACAAAGAACATAACGGTAAAAAATAGTTTGTGTTAAAAGGGCGTGTCAAAAGGCACCACGATCTGGATGAAAGGTGAAAGCGAAATTCTCTTATTGACTGCTTGTATACATGTACATGCAAATATAAGTAAAAATCAATTTAATAATGGAACAATTCAGTTTGTTTTCAAGTATATCAAATGTATGTGTTGTCATGATAATTATCACAAATAGAGAATGAACGAATCTAACGATAGCATTTAAATCGAAGAGTTTAAGGATCATTTTAACTAACACATCAGTAACTCTATTTGACTGATTCTGAGTCTGAAGAAAATGAAAATGAATATTAAACAAGTATCGTACATAAATCGTATATGCAATAGTGCACAAAGTAAGGTCAGTATATAATCGACAACCAAACAAGCTAAAGAGTAAAAAGCAAACAACAAGAGGTCCATTGTAATTTATTTTACACTGTGATATCTTAATAATTATACCGTCCCAAATACATGTTTTAAAGTTTATAACATATAATGTTTTGATATTTGTCCTTACGGTAAATGAACATTTTTCTGTGCAGAATAGAGCAAGCCATTCATCATAGATATGCTATTTCAGTTTTCATTTTACATTGGCTTACATGGTGAACATGAAACATTCACATGATAGTTATTATGATATGATTTACAAGAGCATTGACAAATACAATGTCAAAAGAGACAGAATAGTCTACATAAGTATTCATTCAAATTGTAATATAATATTTGCATTTTATTTTAACCGTTTGCACCAAATGTAATTCCAGAATGTTGAGTATTGCCCGTCGTCCCAAACATTGGGAATAAAACAGAAATTGTGAAGATATGTGAAATGTGATCCGAGAATTCAATTACTTTAGAATTAATGTCAATTGGTGAGGGAAAAGTTCAACTATAGAAACGTTTGCTAATTGTTTTGTATATTGATAACGTTAATAGTACTGAATTATTTCCATGCTTTATCGTGAGGACACAATGATAATAGTACTATGTGACATGATATATGTATGTACTTTCAGATGCGGTTGCTGGGAAGAATACAGTGCATATTATTAGTGGTCAGTGTGCTAAGTACATGTACATACGGACTAAGTGTGGATTTTGCAAGACTGCGAGAGCTCAGACGACCTTTTCTATTAGATAAACGGAATGAAGGCGTGTGCACAGGTAAATACGTGTTGCTTAAATTGTCTGTTTGATATAGTCACTCGAAGCTGTCGTTATTATAGAATTACATATTGTACCAATAGCAACTCACTGGTCATGTTGCTACATATACTATCATATTACTTTCATTTATTAAATATTTTAAGCGTTTTCTCACCCGTTGGAGTGTTCGTAGTGCTTTAATCTAATCAGAGTTCATGTCAATAGTCCTGATGTAATATACATTTACTTGTATTCAAAACAACTTCAAGCTTGCAAGGACGTATATAATTATATTTGTTCAGCCACAGATACCACAATTTGAATTTATGAATATCGCAGCACTGTCGTTTGCACGTACATGATCGCGTTTCAGACGGCAATAAATATTTAATCTATTCAATCGAACTACAAAACCAAGCAAATTTAGATCTAGTCTTTTCACAAACTGTCAGCTATTGTCAACTATCTGATCAAAGTATATTTATCTTGAGAAATACATCTCATATTTATTGGGTAATACATAAAGAATAGACATGAAACACGAATAAAAAGATTAATGTAATTCTAAGCAATGTCTTTATCTTGGTTGTGTATGTCGTACAAACGAATACAACTCAACAGTACTGTTTGACATACAACAAATGTTTCAACAGGACGACGTCATGCCCCTTGACAATATCATCAAAAATATTTGCAGTTTGATAGGACAATATAATCAAATATATTTGCAATAGGATATGACAATATTTATACAGAACAGGACGTTATTCTGTCGTATTTGATTCCTCATTTTATCGCAATAAATCAGTTTAATCTTCTTATGGGAAATACACCCATTTCAGCGATACAGAAATAATATATATAAACAATTGACGATATTGTCAGCTGTACGGTCGCCCCCTTTTACCCTGGTGTGTAATCGGATGTCCCCAGTCTTCCTTATTTAGCGCTAAACTCGGATTTCGCCTTCAAACATTTAGATAATGGCACTTTTGGTATTCTCAAGTGCATGCTTATGACATAAATCGCTGAGGTTGATGTATGACTCGGACAGGAAACAAAACACGCGTTATGGAAGAGATTCCCGGAGGACACGTGACCTGACTACATTACTCTTGCAGACGTCAATGAAACTACTGTAAAGCTTTTACGTGATTAGGACTGAAATCTTCCGTTTAATATTTTAAGGGTAAATAATGGAAATCCTACAGATGCGTGATCCTGGAAGCAATACAATGTAGTTGAATAAACAAACACAATTTTCCCCACGTGTATGTTTTTGCCAATAAAAAAGTACTTCTAACACCATTTCAATAAAAAAACGTTATCAACGTTATGTATACGAGCCAAAGACAATTCACTGTGTGTTTGTATACAAATTATGAAATAATATTATTGATACATTTTACATTGTGCATCTGTGCAACTAATATTTTCTTCGATGTATTGAACACCGTTGAAGGTTTACCGCCACAGAACTTCTTCCATCTAAATGTCACAAGTCAGTATGTTTTGTTAGACAGAGCGAAGGATACATTTCACTCGACAGAGTAGGTTGCTAGTAGTGCAGTAAGACTACAATGATTCACCATGCACAGTCACAATGTCTGTAATCGTGAAACTCTAAAGAAACTATCTATTGATTAAGAACACCTGAATTGTTCGGTTCAATAATTAATTTATATATGTATGTCACAATTTCCTCCTTTCATTTGTTCAAGCACATAAACATTTATGTCTCTCGAAGGACATCTTCCCAACATACTTTGAAAGAATGTGTTTGCGATATAACGCAATGAGATATAGTGTTTGAGATTTCCACTTCAGACCTGTTCGTGTCTGACAAAATTCATATATTACTATGATTAATGAAATTCTATAATTTCACAAGTTGGAAAAAAGTCTGAATATGTTCGAGGTAACCGTTTGGTACGAGTATAAAATATCCTTATATGTTCCCATTTCAATGGCAGAATCAAATTCATGACGCATTCAAACGCATTGAAATTAAATTAAGAAATGAACGTTTGCCTTGATGTGATTTTTTTAAACTATGCATCATTTCCTCTCCGTTTTTATATTGACGCTGTCCACATTTTGTAAAAGATCCTGTTTGTGATTAATATTCCAATCAATTACATATTAATATATTGATCGATTACAAATAAGAAATACGTTGCAAGATAATTATCTTCTGATCAATTAAACAATTAAATATGATTGACTATTCAGACATCACATCTAGTGGAGCACAACTCGTGTTACTCAGTTTGTATACAGAAGCAGTTACAGTTGTAGTGCGCCCAACCGTTAATATCCTGTCTCTTTGATGCAGCATCAACCTTAGTTAATGGTCTTCTTTGCTATCATATCTGTTTTGATTGACAATAATATTGACAATTAATGTTTCTTCATCCAAAATACAAGTGATGTTTTTATTCAGTTGATAATATATCAATTGTTTTCCTGGAATATTGTCATTCTGTATAAATGTTGGTGATGGTGTTACAAATGCAATGCAATGTGACGTCTCGAAATTATTTGCTTAAATTAATATATTTATATAAGCTGTTTGACTGACGGCTTTAGGGAGATTAACGTCATTTTATAACAGCATTTCGATAATTATGGCGGTCAACAGACATATAAAAAAAGCATAAGCTATCTTTGTTTACTGTTAGTTTTCTTCTTAACACAAGCCTCGCTCAGACTTTCATCTAAAATATTGTATGCTACAATAAATTTAAAGCAACAGCTTCGAACTTTGTTTTGACGTGATTATTTAAGCAAATACGCTGTAATATATACTGAATAAGACAGCAAAGCCTATTTTATACGGACGGCTTACATTGATGGTGTAGTCAATAAATCAGTATACGCGTTAAGTAAGGGACAGTTTATATATAGAATGTTTTCTGTATTCCACATACCGTATAAGGAGAATGCCTGTCTGGTATAGACCACGCGATCATTACGGGCACTACATATAAGATACATCCGCTTGAAATAAAGATTTCTTCTTGAGGTAAAAACACATCATCACTGTGTTCCATGTCGTGGGCGGGAGGTAAAAACACATCATCACTGTGTTCCATGTCGTGGGCGGGAGGTAAAACACATCATCACTGTGTTCCATGTCGTGGGCGGAAGGTAAAAACATATCATCACTGTGTTCCATGTCGTGGGCGGAAGGTAAAACACATCATCACTGTGTTCCATGTCGTGGGCGGAAGGTAAAAACATATCATCACTGTGTTCCATGTCGTGGGTGGGAGGTAAAACACATCATCACTGTGTTCCATGTCGTGGGCGGAAGGTAAAAACACATCATCACTGTGTTCCATGTCGTGGGCGGGAGGAAAAACACATCATCACTGTGTTCCATGTCGTGGGCGGGAGGAAAAACACATCATCACTGTGTTCCATGTCGTGGGCGGGAGGTAAAACACATCATCACTGTGTTCCATGTCGTGGGCGGGAGGTAAAAACACATCATCACTGTGTTCCATGTCGTGGGCGGGAGGTAAAAACACATCATCACTGTGTTCCATGTCGTGGGCCGGAGGTAAAAACACATCATCACTGTGTTCCATGTCGTGGGCCGGAGGTAAAAACACATCATCACTGTGTTCCATGTCGTGGGCCGGAGGTAAAAACACATCATCACTGTGTTCCATGTCGTGGGCGGGAGGTAAAAACACATCATCACTGTGTTCCATGTCGTGGGCGGGAGGTAAAAACACATCATCACTGTGTTTCATGTCGTGGGCGGGAGGTAAGAACACATCATCACTGTGTTTCATGTCGTGGGCGGGAGGTAAGAACACATCATCACTGTGTTCCATGTCGTGGGCAGAGATATGGCTATCACAATTTGATTCAAGTAACCTCATTCTTGACAATGTATAATTAGCAAAATAATGTAAACACTACGTAAAACAAATGTTTTACTGACATCGATCACAATCTACTTGCTTGTCCATAAACATTATCTTCTTCTGGTAAGAATCTATTCATTAATGGATTAAGCACGGTTATTTCCATGACATAAATTGCGATTCATTCAACAGAGTTTTACCCTATAGCAATATTTCTGTTTATCTCATCCCAAAACTCCTAACATTTTTATTTATCCCAAGGGCTTCGTGGAAACCTGGTTTTGTCAGAAAGTGTTGAATTATTAATATAAATGTTTGAAGCACAATTTGATATAACATGCAAGCACGCGAACATCTCTCATGAAGATGCTGTGGGCGATATAACCGGGTTTTAAGATTTTTAGACTTTACACGCGTTCGGTCAAATTAATTATGTTTGTTTAATGTCTCTGCCCCATCCTCCTACAACTTGATAACAACGATATGGATGTGGAAAACTGTTACATCTCAGTGACGGTAATGATTCAATTACTTTACTTTCTTGCGAAACCTTCGGTAGGTGAACCAGACATCGCAACAATCTAAATTGTATGGTCGATATCACACGAGAAAGTAATGTTATTGCTGGTTTCAGAGGCAAACAAACATACGAAAAAATCGGCCGCCTAAAGGGAAGGATTTGTTGTCCCTAGGTTCCATCAATTACTTACTGCAGAGTGGATTTGCAGGAATTCTGTATTACCGAGAGTTCATGACTCATACGCCATAGTAATTGATGAAGCATTGTTGCAAATATATTACCTGTTATCAAATAAACTCAATAAAAATGATATTTTAATTTGCAAGTTATTGATTGTATTGATACATGCATTGAACTAGTTCTGATATTGTATTCTGTATCACTGCATATAATATACGGTGGTGTTCTACATTGAAGTCATATTGCAAGTTTCCAAGATTGTAACATCGCATGGCTGCAATATTGATTGATTGTATGCGTGCATATCGTTCTTGTAGTCAATCCGGTTATAATTACATTATTAAGTGCATTTAAATCATATAACTTATCATTATAAGCATATGTTTTTAGACATGTATCGAACATTTCTTCATCTCTAGTTTTTTATGTTGTGTTGTATTATGCTAGTATCAGTCTTATATTGACATTTTCAAATATAAAAAGAGTTCTATCACACGACCCCAAAAAATAACATTAAATGTAAACATGTGAAAACATGTATTCGACTGTAGACTACAAATATATACATTACTATGTAGAGGTAACAGAAGTAATAGACTGTCTGGGAAATCCACAGTTTCTGTTTAATTCAGCATCGTGTTCGACAAACATTAGTTTCACTAAATCCAATTCTATGAGATGTTTTGGTACGAAGCCGGTAATAATATTACAATCTTTGTTATTTCTGGGTTGCTGCAATGTTGTGTTGATTGTCTCATTAGTGAAGCTTCTGCTCCGTGTAAGCTGCTGTTCTAACGTTGCTGTTTCACCATGATCTCCCCTAGGACGTTGTGAAGTAAATGATGTCCCTCTATTATATTTATGATATATATTTTTGCGTCAATCAGTAATGGTTTTCCAGAACTTTTAACATTTTCTATTTTGTAGCAAAGTAAAATCGATAAGCATTTGTTGACATCCCTAATAGAGAAATGGGGGAATATTTCACAAGCGCTGACTGAACTTAACACCTGAAAGCCGTTTATTAATGCCCATCCTAACTTGAGAAGACGTCTTCAAAAATGATTAAGGGTATCTGTAACAAACTGCATTATAGGATAAAGATAGAATTCCCAAGATCATTGTTTTTAATAAGATTCTCTTGCAGGAAAATAGAAGGCAATGGAGCGGAAATATGATTTAATTGTGTCTGTTTGCGCGGAAAGAGCTTAAATGAGGAACATGTATTGAGTTTGGGTGATTTTGATTCAGATGTTTAAGTAAAATTAATGCACTGTATGGCATTATAGTTTCAAAATCGTTTAAACTTGCCATTCTCAATCGGTGGATGTATCAACTTGAATATAATGATGTGCGTGAAAGGCTACAAATTCATAGAAATTAAACATTTCTAATTTAATGGTGCATTTGTTGTTTTTTACAATCGACAGAATTCGTCATTATCTTTGTAGCACTGTCAAACACTATAAATATTGTTGGTATTTACCGTATGAGTGGATCTATTTTGTTTTGGATTGTTAAGCAGAATATTGGGCATTTATGTAAATCAGTGACGCTTTCAATGATCACTTCGTGACGAGGTACAGCGACTATTTCAGATTCAATTATCCAGATGAACTAGCGAAAGCGTCGACAACAAATCAAGAACTATTACAGACGTAAATAAGATTTGCGTAAGAATCCAAGCTGAATAAAGATGTTCATCTTACCGCACGTTTTTCCTATCAAATGACATTAGACGTCTTCAGATGTGCACATCGATCGTTAATGCAGTGTTATTACATACAAAAGTTCTGATATACAGGCATAAAACAGCTACTTCAGTATGCATGCATGCACAGTTCGGTACGATTAATACCATGTAATCAATCAGATAACGTAAGAATTGCATCTATTATAGACTTTAATGCCATGTATATTTCATGTGTGATATTTTATTCATGCTTAGTGCGATTTTCTTCTCGCAGTAAACAAAATTTCACCACAGATAGGAACTGCACATAAGTCGACTGCCTTTTACCACAATGTCGAGATGGGTTACTCTTCTAAACATCTTACATATTGACTGCACATAAGTCGACTGCCTTTTACCACAATGTCGAGATGGGTTACTCTTCTAAACATCTTACATAATGACTGCACATAAGTCGACTGCCTTTTACCACAATGTCGAGATGGGTTACTCTTCTAAACATCTTACATATTGACTGCACATAAGTCGACTGCCTTTTACCACAATGTCGAGATGGGTTACTCTTCTAAACATCTTACATATTGACTGCACATAAGTCGCCTGCCTTTTACCACAATGTCGAGATGGGTTACTCTTCTAAACATCTTACATATTGACTGCACATAAGTCGACTGCCATTTACCACAATGTCGAGATGGGTTACTCTTCTAAACATCTTACATATTGACTGCACATAAGTCGACTGCCATTTACCACAATGTCGAGATGGGTTACTCTTCTAAACATCTTACATATTGACTGCACATAAGTCGATTGCGTTTTACCACAATGTCGAGATGGGTTACTCTTCTAAACATCTTACATATTGACTGCACATAAGTCGATTGCGTTTTACCACACTGTCGAGATGGGTTACTCTTCTAAACATCTTACATAATGACTGCACATAAGTCGACTGCCTTTTACCACAATGTCGAGATGGGTTACTCTTCTAAACATCTTACATATTGACTGCACATAAGTCGACTGCCTTTTACCACAATGTCGAGATGGGTTACTCTTCTAAACATCTTACATATTGACTGCACATAAGTCGACTGCCTTTTACCACAATGTCGAGATGGGTTACTCTTCTAAACATCTTACATAATGACTGCACATAAGTCGACTGCCTTTTACCACAATGTCGAGATGGGTTACTCTTCTAAACATCTTACATATTGACTGCACATAAGTCGATTGCGTTTTACCACAATGTCGAGATGGGTTACTCTTCTAAACATCTTACAAAATGACTGCACATAAGTCGTCTGCCTTTTACCACAATGTCGAGATGGGTTACTCTTCTAAACATCTTACATATTGACTGCACATAAGTCGACTGCCTTTTACCACAATGTCGAGATGGGTTACTCTTCTAAACATCTTACATAATGGCTGCATATAAGTCGACTGCCTTTTACCACAATGTCGAGATGGGTTACTCTTCTAAACATCTTACATATTGACTGCACATAAGTCGACTGCCTTTTACCACAATGTCGAGATGGGTTACTCTTCTAAACATCTTACATAATGGCTGCACATAAGTCGACTACCTTTTACCACAATGTCGAGATGGGTTACTCTTCTAAACATCTTACATATTGACTGCACATAAGTCGACTGCCTTTTACCACAATGTCGAGATGGGTTACTCTTCTAAACATCTTACATATTGACTGCACATAAGTCGCCTGCGTTTTACCACAATGTCGAGATTGCCACGTTCCCTCGGACATTTATTGCATACATTATTGATAGGACGTTTTATGACATCTCTTTTTTTCTCATCATTGCACACGTGTTTAGAATTCAATTTTCATTTACCAGACGTAGGAAGGAATGACAAAATGTTACCAGACGTAGGAAGGAATGACAAAATGTTACCAGACGTAGGAAGGAATGACAAAATGTTACCAGACGTAGGAAGGAATGACAAAATGTTACCAGACGTAGGAAGGAATGACAAAATGTTACCAGACGTAGGAAGGAATGACAAAATGTTACCAGACGTAGACAAAATGTATATTGGAACTGGAAAGTACATTGCTTTTTAAAATCCATCAAATGCATTTTTCTGGTGAATGTGTCCGTACTTATCTATCAAATTCTAAAATAACGAATTCAATTTTGAACTATAAACTTTAATACAGATACCATGATTATCTAAATGTGCTTTGAAATTAATGCATTTCGTGCATTGCGATAATAGAATTATAAAAAAATGTACTTTAATTATACCATTAAAGCATCAAATCGTTTGACGTCATTGATCTTTTACCGCAATAATAACATTTTGCCTCCGGTGTTTTCTAATTAACACCAATGGGTTTTGGACGTCACCGTTAAAGTCACCGTCACATTTTATGTTCATATCTCTTGTTTGACAGTTCTTTTAAGGAATGTGTGCTAACCAGGAAACTTTAACGGTAATTTCTCTAGTTCTCCATTAAATAGAATATAAAGATTTCTGTTTTGTCACGTGACTTCCGTCATGTTCGTTTATCTGACAATATTTGCGACACTCGGACTGTGAAATGCACACACAGAAAGGACACGAAATGGCGTATATGGGCCTCTAATATGTTCATGCAATTTATTGTTCCTTAATGATAGAGCATGATTAGTCTGACGTGATATCGAACACAACTTTATTCTATAGCTCTTGTTTTAATGGTATTGGTATAAAAACGAAATTCAAATCAGTAACTTTGATACAACAAGTAAAGAACCGCTGGCAGTTACAGAACATATTCAGACCGAATTGTGACTGACAAAAGTAGAAAACTTTTTTGGAGGTTCACTTTAACCGATGTTTTTACTTGGAGTTACTGTTGTGTTCTTAAAATCTGTTATAACCATTCAATTTCATATGGAACAAAGAATGGCTTAAATTCAAGCCATTAAAACTTGTAAACTCTCAGAAAACCGGAATCATCAGAAAATCCGGCAATTTAAGAAGTTCCATATTTTCTTCTTATTACTTCAATGTATAAAACTCCCTAAATTCCGGAATATCTCAATTCTGTACGGCTTTTTGCGCCCGCTGAGAGATATTGAGCGATACCTGAAAACCGTACGTGTACATTTTTTGTTGAAGTGTCAAACTGTGTACTGTTTAATAACTACAACTACCTTTATTTCTCTCAATTCATGCATTACATGAAAATATGAGGTAGGTTCAACATTATTAGTTAAGAACGAGGCTAAAGAAATAAACCAGGGTATATAGAGATTTAAGTATGAGTTTCGGTAATGCTGAGATTATGACATGATGAGGAGTCAAGATATACATAAGTAAGGGCTAGTATAGTAACAACAATTTGACCCAAAAAAAAAGAAAAATAGAATGTAGACCACTGAGTAATACATATTTAACTATATGTTTTGCATAATAATTTTATAAATTTGCTTAGATTGATAAATTCTTCTTTGTTCCGTGTGTTCATTGTTCAAGCTAAAACGTATTTGGTCGATGATAAATCACTGGATTAATTAATGTTATTCTTTCATGACAAAATTTTGGGAATTTGTACTTTTTATCTCTGTAAATAATGCACATACTTTTATGTATACTAGTATGTCATAGCTTTTATTGCATCTGAAAAACAGCTGTTAATTCAATTAGGACCAATCTGATTGGTCCTAAATGGATTTCATTAGATAATTGTTTATGTATGCGCAATAGTGCACGATATTATTCATTTTCTTACACATGTTTTTGTTTTATTAGAAGGTGCAATAGTAAAATTCGCCGACTACGATAAATGTTGCATAAATAATTGCGTAATTACGCATTTTATTTAACAAAGGTCGCATCTTTTGTTATAGAGGTAGAAGTATCTTTATTTGCATCTCATCATTGCACATACACAATATCACATCTCATCATTGCACATACACAATATCACATCTCATCATTGCACATACACAATATCACATCTCATCATTGCACATACACAATATCACATCTCATCATTGCATATACACAATATCACATCTCATCATTGCACATACACAATATCACATCTCATCATTGCACATACACAATATCACATCTCATCATTGCACATACACAATATCAAATACAATATCAAATAACATTTAAAACAGCACAATACCATTCCATACGGAAGTATAAGAGATGGACAATAACATATTTAAAAAAGAATATTTAACATAATCTGAGCACAATGCTCCAGTATCATGGAGGTAAATTTATTCTTACTATACCAGTTAAAAGGTAGGAATGTTATGAAAAGTAATTGGTTTAAAAGGGACAGGAAAGAAAGCAACACAAAAACACATGCACTTAAACCACGATTTATAATAAAGCCATGTTAAGTCAGGAATATCTTGCAAACATGTCTTGATACAGAAACGTTAGGTTAAAATAATAAAAATATCCTGTACATACTTGTTAAAAGACTTTATCTACAAAGTATAAAACGACGTCTATATAAAATATTACGACAGGTTTTGGCACAATATCTAATCAATGTTAAATTTTGGTTGGAAAACAGTAAACATATTTTTCCGAATCCTGCAAATCCCTAAAGGAATCGTTAAACAGTACCGCTTTAGAGTTTAATTCTTCTCTTAAATCCTTATAAACATAACAATTCAACATAACATGTAATTCACTTTCTACAGAAGTGTCATTACAAAAACGACACACTCTATTTTCTTCACCCAAGCCCTCATAACGGCCGGTCTCAATCCGGATAGGGCAACGCCTAATCTAAACTTACTGAAAGCTGACCGATGAATAGGTGGCAAAATCATTTTACAATATTGTTCAGTTTGAAAGTCAGATTTAAAAGACCTGTACATTCTTAATTTATTAAGACCGTGCCCAGACGGACCTGTTATTTTATGTAAACTAGTATGCCAATCATTAACAAAGTTATTCAGTGACACAGTCTCGACATCTTGCACAAACGTATTAGCAATGCGATTTTGTAAGCATATGTATCTATTTAGATTGTTTAAATTTAAAAACGACTTTACATAATGATACCAGTATTTACATGTATGACTTGCCTTACTGTATGCCCAGAGTGCAGTACGTTTGGTAAACATGGATTCTTCCATACGTGCTAACTTTGACCAGTACAATGCAATAAATTTCCATTGACGGCCAATTGGAGGCCTCCAGCCCAATTCACCAGCCTGTCCAACATTTGGTGTATGTTTACCAACCCCTAAGAAAAATATTTGTGCCCTGTTATGTACTGCTTCAATACATGAGTATGAGCGGAATACCCATAGAGGAGCACTATAACTTACAACAGACCATACAACTGCATCATACAATTTCGTAAATGCATCGTACGGAAGACCATCAATACTTTTACATTTTGCAATAAGTAAACCTAATGCACGACTTGCACTCCGAGCCACAGTCGAGCATATTCAATAAGAGAATTATTGTTACGCACGAGTGCATTTTAGTGAATAAAGAAGCAGAAACGTGTACAACTTTTACTATGCATGCACTCAGAGCATTTGAGTAATTCTGAATATTTGAATTGTGTTTGAAATCATTCTTAATCTGCTTTCACCACTGCAAAATCTTAAAGCATAACTGCAATTCTGAAATAATGTCTGAACCTCCTTCGAAGCGTAGGAGAGTTGAATTGTCTCTCGAGGACAAAATTAAGATTATTTGGGTATATGAGTTCATATCTAATAAACCAGTTATACTTACTTGAACATTGTTTCAAATACAATTTTAGTGTATAATGAAAACGTGGACAACGCTTCAACAGAGAAATTAAGATAGTATATAAAACACCATGCCATCAGTACAATTGCATATATATGCAGCAGACTAAACAGGCATTCAAGAAGGCAGAATCTGAGCATAGTTTGCTCTAATGATAACTTTGTTGAAAACCGGAACTCTCAGTAAACCGGACTTTTCACCATGTCCGGACAAGGTCCGGTTTTCAGGGGGTTTACTGTAGTTCCTATAATTGTATCCATTATAAATGACGTTTATAGTACATGTATTTGAATAATAGCTAGGACAATTTGGACAATTTGTAACCCTTCCTGGTTATCTCAGTCGACAGAATATACGTCTGGAGATCTAGATCGAATACTGGCAGAGCATATGCTCTCCGTGACAACTTGACTGAATATAATCAATGTCAACAGTTTACCACCTCTGATTCACATGGCCACTCTGTCAGTTAGTACTGGTTGGTAGCCCAAGAACACTAATGGTTGACTGACCGCCGTACATACTAGTAATTGAAATACTGTTGGAAAACGATACAAAACTCCAAAACGGCACAACCAAAAGGAAAATGTGTAATTTCCTTATACATTGTGGGAATAAACGTACGCATTCAGCGACTATCACGTTTAGCTCTTAATGTATCAATGGTATGCCGCCGCATTGTTTGCACCGTTATACGCAATGTTTTGTGACTTGATGTTGTTTTACGATGCTCAGTTTGATGCTGTTAATTTAAGAAATATAATTGTATTGATTGATTTTCGTGTAAACCATTATTTGTGTCAGTACATGTATGAGAATAAATGCTTAATACAAAATCTAGACTATTACAACACTACAGTAATTATACAGTGATCATATTTTCTAACTGCATTTTAAATACACACACGATTGGTTACAGACACAATTGTTCGTTCTGTAGTTAAAGTATGTAATATGGTCACTGTTAAAGGGACCATCTAAAACAAAGGGTTCGTTTGCTGCATCAGGACCCGAGATTTTGTGTTCAGTTTACCTGTATTACGGAGGACGAAATTGCAATTACACAAGTTATTGACAATGTCAACTAAAAAATATTTTGTTGTACACTTCCTTACTTTAATATAAGAAACCAGATATATGTAAGGAATAAAATACGATGTAAGACTATCGTTTTCCACAGAGTCCTTCAAGCCAATAATAAGAAACCTCTTCCGACATTTATACCTTGTTACTATGGCAACATAGTGTTTCGAGATTAAGTGCCCATTTGGTGAGCCCATATGGCATCATTTGAAAATTTTATCACGTACTTGTAATTAGAACTAAATGTTTAAATAAAACTGCATACTGTAACAGCATGGAAAACTATTTTACTGTAACATAACTGTTTACACAAGCAGTACTTGTTAGCATGTTCATTATACCCCAAATTATGTCCACATTCAGTAAAACGTATCTACGCAGTAATTGAAAACATATGAAGCTATGAAGGTCGGCAACAAAAATCTCCGACGAGCGTGTGCATAACATGGAATGAGCTACGTAAACGGTATCTTGTCTCGTTTTGGCAATGTCTCTCTGGCGGGACCAGTTACATACATTATCTACATAACTGACCGCAGACAAATTGAGACATGTTTCTGTCCCGGGGAGATGGATATTAATTAACTGAGGATGATCACAAATGATGTATCTGTCATTATTACGCGGACTATCGTATAACGTCAACACTATGGTCATGGCTTGTTCCTTCTGGTGTATTATACAATTATGGACCTTTCGGCTGTTGTACATGATGTGATATGCACCGAAAAAGGTCATTATTGATTAATATTGACTCAATAATGACTACTTGGTGTATATCAAAATCATGAACAACATTTGAGAAGTCCATAATTGTTTTATTAAATAGATATGCTTTATTTTCAAAATCCAATAAGCCTTGCAGCCCATGAGGACAACATATTTACAAATATATACAATCATATGTAAACATATGCGGAGAAGATTATGTTATTACTTATAACAATGTATCATAAATATAATTACAATTCAAACAATCATATTATGTATATATAAATGTACGATGAAAAACACGTCCTTAGCACAATTTGATAATGATTATTCATTCAATACATCACTTATTATCAAGAGTTCAATAAATCGAAAGATTAAAAACAAAACACAAAAACAAAAACCGCACAGTTTCCTGTCGAAACGAAATACAGGAGAATGTTGGTAAGTATATATCATTGATTGGTACCACATTGTATTTCCGTTCTATCAAAAAGAAAATATAGAACGATAATATTGGCGGTATTTAAGTTTTACATGTTATAAGTTTATTTTTAAATATAATTGAAAACACATACATGTATACGAAATGTGTCAATTGGTTTTTACCATGTATTAAAAATTTATTTAACATACTATCCGGTCCCGCGCTTCGGCCACACTTCAATTGCTTGATTGCAAATAAATGTTACATTAGTTAAACATTTCCCCCAGGATATTAGCCAATGAACCGCACGCGAACCGAGTTGTGTCCGTTATTTATACTGTCGTATGGTGCTGACGTGACATGATCCCTGTCTCTGAACCGCTTTACTGCACTTATCATGACCATCCGAAACGCGCTCCGGCAATTTTTGTAGCGTTCGTAAGAAACCCACTGTCATATGAGGAACGTTTATTTGAATTTTCCTGTTGCTCTTAATAAACCCATAAATGTCAGTGGAATTTGGTGAATATCGCATATTAAGGACTAGAAAAAATACTCCCTGTACCAATCTGTAAGCCCTTATTTATATATTATAATTATAATGAAATAAGTTGTCTTCAAACAATAATGCAATGACCTTTGAAGGAGGTCATATACTTGCATAATAATTAACATTAACACTGGGGGTTCATTATTTGTATACAATGTATACAGAAATGACTTATTGGTGAATACGTTTGCTTTCGAGTATGTGTGATATAGATGTTAGATACTTGTCAGTCTTAATGTTGGATCATACAGAACACTTATCAGTCTTAATGTTGGATCATACAGAATACTTGTCAGTCTTAATGTTGGATCATACAGAACACTTGTCAGTCTTAATGTTGGATCATACAGAATACTTGTCAGTCTCAATGTTGGATCATACAGAATACTTGTCAGTCTTAATCTTGGATCATACAGAACACTTGTCAGTCTTAATGTTGGCTCATACAGAATACTTGTCAGTCTTAATGTTGGATCATACAGAACACTTGTCAGTCTTAATGTTGGATCATACAGAACACTTGTCAGTCTTAATGTTGGATCATACAGAACACTTGTCAGTCTTAATGTTGGATCATACAGGATACTTGTCAGTCTTAATGTTGGATCATACAGAACACTTGTCAGTCTTAATGTTGGATCATACAGGATACTTGTCAGTCTTAATGTTGGGTCATACAGAATACTTGTCAGTCTTAATGTTGGACCATACAGAATACTTGTCAGTCTTAATGTTGGATCATACAGAATACTTGTCAGTCTTAATGTTGGATCATACAGAATTCTTGTCAGTCTTAATGTTGGATCATACAGAATACTTGTCAGTCTTAATGTTGGATCATACAGAATTCTTGTCAGTCTTAATGTTGGATCATACAGAACACTTGTCAGTCTTAATGTTGGATCATACAGAATTCTTGTCAGTCTTAATGTTGGATCATACAGAATTCTTGTCAGTCTTAATGTTGGATCATACAGAATTCTTGTCAGTCTTAATGTTGGATCATACAGAATTCTTGTCAGTTTTAATGTTGGATCATACAGAATACTTGTCAGTCTTAATGTTGGATCATACAGAATTCTTGTCAGTCTTAATGTTGGATCATACAGAATTCTTGTCAGTCTTAATGTTGTATCATACAGAATACTTGTCAGTCTTAATGTTGGATCATACAGAACACTTGTCAGTCTTAATGTTGGATCATACAGAATACGTGTCAGTCTTAATGTTGGATCATACAGAATACGTGTCAGTCTTAATGTTGGATCATACAGAACACTTGTCAGTCTTAATGTTGGATCATACAGAATACTTGTCAGTCTTAATGTTGTATCATACAGAATACTTGTCAGTCTTAATGTTGGATCATACAGAACACTTGTCAGTCTTAATGTTGGATCATACAGAATACTTGTCAGTCTTAATGTTGGATCATACAGAACACTTGTCAGTCTTAATGTTGGATCATACAGAATACTTGTCAGTCTTAATGTTGGATCATACAGAATACTTGTCAGTCTGAATGTTTATTTGAAATGTTAGATTAAACAAAATGTGTTAGGTTGTGCTAAACAATAGATATGCATTTATAACGGAATTACATCTTAACTTTAACCATAAAACATCAAAGAAAGCAATCTGTTATGTGTGCAACTCTCCACTGTCTTATTGAATGAATCGGCCGTTTTCATTCATAATTTACGTCCATCGAGAACAACCTAGCAAGGATTAGCTGGAATACGTGAGCATAAATTGATGGAGTTGAGAGATTATCAAGTATCGTTAATGATAACATAGCGTGTACAAGTATGTCTGAATAAGACTGCTAGATTTGATATTGTGGTAATAAGACCAGATATCAGCTTATAAAATATGCAAAGTTACTTCTTTATGCAACACATCTTATAGTTTCAACATGCTTCCATTGATAAGCTGAGCTTCCATTGTAGATAACTCTTAACATTGCGAACACACGGTAAAAATTGTGTCTAACGACTAAATGAATTACAATACTTCTATGTATTACAATACTAATGTGTTCGTAATGTTATTAAATAAATGCTTCATGTAAACATGGTGCGTCAAATACAGTTATAAAATAAAAATATTTACGATGTTTTAGGATAAGTATAAGGAATTTACAGACAATTGATTTGATAGTGCGTATGCAGAATCAAATATACGTTTGGCACAATGTAAGAAAATTCACAATTTCTGCCAAAGGTTTGAAACATGCGACATAATGCTCCGACAATCTACCAACTTATTTCATTATTCGAACCATACAACATACACAAGCAAACACGACTATCGATTCAGCCATGCATATTTAAAACAATTTCCGTTTCTGAAAAATAAGACTCATATATCGTGATTAGTCGGCGTACTAATCCAATAACAGTCCTCACCAAGCATTAATTGACGCTGTACAGCTAACGGCCGTATCTGTTGATACGATACAAGCAATATAAGTACGTTATATAACCGACGATATTATCGTTTACCACTGACTTGGGACGAGGAATGATTAGCGTAAGAGAAGAAGTTACAGATATAATAACACTCAATCAAACATCACAAAATGTCTCATTCACCATCAAGTGTACCTATTTATAGACGTGCATCGGTTTGATTATGAATATCCTATGCTTTACAATAATTTGATTTATAGCGTATATCATTTCTTTAGTTTTATCATATTTTAGAATAATATTATATAAAACATGCAATGTTGTCAAAATAAGAATACCGGATACTATATGACAACTGCTGACGTAGTATAAGACAACAATGAGACAACATACGTTCACATGGGAAACCATGTAGAAAATGGGATATCAAGTGCTAAGGACCTTCATCGTAAATTATCACCGGACAAAGAACACGAGGTTGTATTAACTAGAGTTCAACGTGTTTCAAAACACACCACTTGTTGTTGGGCAATACATCCCTGACAATACATCCCTGACAATACATCCCTGACAATACCTCCCTGACAATATATCACTGACAATACATCCCTGACAATATATCCCTGACCATACATCCCTGACAATACATCCCTGACAATACCTCCCTGACAATACATCCCTGACAATACATCCCTGACAATACATCCCTGACAATACATCCCTGACAATATATCCCTGACAATATATCCCTGACAATATATCCCTGACAATACATCCCAGACAATACATCCCGGACAATATTTCCCTGACAATACATCCCTGACAACACATCCCTGACAATACATTCCTGACAATACATCCCTGACAATACATCCCTGACAATACATCCCTGACAATACATCCCTGACAATACCTCCCTGCCAATACATCCCTGACAATACATCCCTGACAATACCTCCCTGACAATACCTCCCTGACAATATATCCCTGACAATACATCCATGACAATATGTCCCTGACAATACATGCCTGACAATACATCCCTGACAATACCCCCCTGACAATACATCCCTGACAATATATCCCTGCCAATACATCCCTGACAATACATCACTGACAATACCTCCCTGACAATATATCCCTGACAATACATCCCTGACAATATATCCCTGACAATATATCCCTGACAATACATCCCTGACAATACCTCCCTGACAATACATCCCTGACAATACATCCCTGACAATACATCCCTGACAATAAATCCCTGACAATACATCCCTGACAATACATCCCTGACAATACATCCCTGACAATACATCCCTGACAATACCTCCCTGACAATACATCCCTGACACTACATCCCTGACAATATATCCCTGACAATACATCCCTGACAATACCTCCCTGACAATACATCCCTGACAATATATCTCTGCCAATACCGAATCTTTCGAGAACACCACATTCCGTGCAGGAGGCACACACTAAATATATCAGTACCAGGTAAGCAAGCAGTCTCAGTCTGTCCTCTTCTCAGTCACTATGTTTTATATCAGAATGTGAAAGAACATCAAATCTAGAAAGATAATATTGTACTCGGTAAAGCAGGCTGATGTAGATTTCGATCCCGTTTCATTAACATTCTTTTCTCAACTCTTTTTTATATGTTCTTGTACCCGTCGTCTGATTATATGATAGATAAAAATGGCGGCCATATTTACGCAAGAACTGAAACGTTTTTCTTCGCAAGAAAGCTAAGATTTTCCTTAAGAATGTTAATGACACGGCGTCCAGGTATGAAAACTTCAGATACCGTCTTGATAGCGTGTCTAATTTGGAGTCTAAGACAGATAAATGAAGAATTAAGCTGTTATCGGGAACACCACATTCATAAGACAAAGCTACATAGCCATTACGTCCACAATGCAGGAGGCACACACTACATATATCAGTACCAGGTAAGCAAGCAGTCTCAGTCACTATAGTATTTATATCAGAATGTAAAAGAACATCAAAATCTAGTGAAACAAATAAACTTGAATAAAGGTAACAGGGAAAAAAGTTAATACTATGACATAACTTCAAATACTGTAAACAGGCAAATCGAATTTATAAAAGGACAAATGGACTAACTGGATCAATTTGTTTGTTCGTTATCAAAAAAATGGCATTTTGTATTTATAAACAATGCGCTTACGTAGAGCAAACTTATGTTTGCTTTTAGGATTGTATCGTGTCCGGTGTAAAATAAAGTCGATATTAATAATCGTGGAATAACATAGTAACATACAGTTATGTTATAACAAAGTACGAGTGATTCAGATTTCTGTTTGCAATATTGGTTCGAGATAAGGGCAACCGGAAATCCAATATCCACGTCGGTGTTCATTTCATTTATTAAATGTTGTATTAGAAAGTAAGTGTAAAAAATTAACGGAAATGAAAGTCATGTATATGTGAGCTTACCGATCAGTGAATCAGGAGTGGTCTACAACATATACCTACATCCATGCTCCTATACGTGATGTAAGCGATAAGGGATTGTCCATGTAGTCCATCTTCCCTTGTTATGTTCGTGTCTTGGTATACATGTATGTATGTATGTTCGTGTCTTGGTATACATGTATGTATGTATGTTCGTGTCTTGGTATACATGTATGTATGTATGTTCGTGTCTTGGTATACATGTATGTATGTATGTTCGTGTCTTGGTATACATGTATGTATGTATGTTCGTGTCTTGGTATACATGTATGTATGTATGTATGTTCGTGTCTTGGTATACATGTATGTATGTATGTTCGTGTCTTGGTATACATGTATATATGTATGTTCGTGTCTTGGTATACATGTATGTATGTATGTTCGTGTCTTGGTATACATGTATGTATGTATTTTCATGTCTTTTTATGATTTTGAAACATTTCCTGTTCAACATTTTGCTTCATATGATTTTGCATTGACTATATGAAATTAGCTGCGCTTGAAAACGAAGCATCGTTAATACTTGTATTTAGGAAATGAATACGCGCTAAAAACCATGTCCAAACATGTAAACTTGAATGAAAATTCGATACGAAGTTGTCATAACAATGGGACAAACATGGTTCCAATATGTATCAAATATTTACTTCTATGATCTGCGCAAATATCCAATTACCATATATTGTATTTGACCTCGGTTGTAAATTGAAAAATGTCAAATCTTGCGTACATAAATCACTAATTCAGTCGCGTTAAATTCTCATTAAGTTTGTATAGATTAGTTAGCTTTATAACGTTATTCCAATAGTTTTATTGCAAAATGTTAATATTAGATGTAATACTAGCAATTACGATAAATAATACTTAAATAGCACCTGACGAATAATGAGATGTGGTTTAGATAAACGAAGTTTAGATGTGTTGCTGTATCATATTAACCAGTGTGTGTATTCAAAGTGAAGTTGTAACTTTAAAAGTTATGTGTCCAAGGGGAATTATTGAGTTACAATAATACCACAATTAATGTTGTTTAAAAATACTAAACTCATAAACCATTGTTCATTTATTATGTAAGGAAAATATTAAGTCGAGCATATTAAACAATCATAAAGCTTTCATGATTAGCCATTGTGTCGAGGACACTATTTACAAACCCTATGGCCATGATTCATATTATTTATAAGTGGTCTCATTTTTTCTCTTTTTATCTCTCATTTCATGATACCGCTAACACATCGTCTATTGTGTTCTCTCACATGTTACTTCTATACCACCGCATCATTGTGTTCTCTCACATGTTACTTCTATACCACCGCATCATTGTGTTCTCTCACATGTTACTTCTATACCACTGCATCATTGTGTTCTCTCACACGTTACCTCTATACCATCGCAGCATTGTGTTCTCTCACATGTTACTTCTATACCACCGCATCATTGTGTTCTCTCACACGTTACCTCTATACCATCGCAGCATTGTGTTCTCTCACATGTTACTTCTATACCACCGCATCATTGTGTTCTCTCACATGTTACTTCTATACCACCGCATCATTGTGTTCTCTCACATGTTACTTCTATACCACTGCATCATTGTGTTCTCTCACACGTTACCTCTATACCACCGCATCATTGTGTTCTCTCACATGTTACTTCTATACCACCGCATCATTGTGTTCTCTCACACGTTACCTCTATACCATCGCAGCATTGTGTTCTCTCACATGTTACTTCTATACCACCGCATCATTGTGTTCTCTCACATGTTACTTCTATACCACCGCATCATTGTGTTCTCTCACATGTTACTTCTATACCACCGCATCATTGTGTTCTCTCACATGTTACTTCTATACCACCGCATCATTGTGTTCTCTCACACGTTACCTCTATACCACCGCATCATTGTGTTCTCTCACATGTTACTTCTATACCACCGCATCATTGTGTTCTCTCACACGTTACCTCTATACCACCGCATCATTGTGTTCTCTCACATGTTACTTCTATACCACCGCATCATTGTGTTCTCTCACATGTTACCTCTATACCACCGCATCATTGTGTTCTCTCACATGTTACTTCTATACCACCGCAGCATTTTGTTCTCTCACATGTTACTTCTATACCACCGCATCATTGTGTTCTCTTACACGTTACCTCTATACCATCGCAGCATTGTGTTCTCTTACACGTTACCTCTATACCACCGCATCATTGTGTTCTCTCACACGTTACCTCTATACCATCGCAGCATTGTGTTCTCTCACATGTTACTTCTATACCACCGCATCATTGTGTTCTCTCACACGTTACTTCTATACCACCGCATCATTGTGTTCTCTCACACGTTACCTCTATACCATCGCAGCATTGTGTTCTCTCACACGTTACTTCTATACCACCGCACCATTGTGTTCTCTCACACGTTACCTCTATACCATCGCAGCATTGTGTTCTCTCACATGTTACTTCTATACCACCGCATCATTGTGTTCTCTCACACGTTACTTCTATACCACCGCACCATTGTGTTCTCTCACATGTTACCTCTATACCATCGCAGCATTGTGTTCTCTCACATGTTACTTCTATACCACCGCACCATTGTGTTCTCTCACACGTTACCTCTATACCACCGCACTATTGTGTTCTCTCACACGTTACCTCTATACCACCGCACCATTGTGTTCTCTCACATGTTACCTCTATACCACCGCACCATTGTGTTCTCTCACACGTTACCTCTCTCCGCACTAATATGTTCTCTTACACGTTACCTCTATACCATCGCAGCATTATGTTCTCTCACATGACGCCTCTGTACTATTATACCACCGTTTTATCTGTCATTTTTTCTTTGTATGTCATTGTAATACTGTGTTAAAACTAAGTCTTGTAATGTTTTGTTCGTTATTCACTTTAACCGTTAGTTAATTTTCTATGGAACGTCTGTTTCAAATATCTCTGTAATATTGATTTCATTATTTAATATTGCATCGATTAACTGAAAATTCAGATCAAAACCATGTTTCGCAGCATTAGCAATTTGCAAGTCTTTGTTGATCCCTCAAGTCTAATAAATTATTGATAATAAATTAAAATGCTGCATGTAACAAATGGCGGTATTTGCACAAATTGTGTCCTTGCTTAAGATAATGAATGTGTTTAAGTATGTCCATGTATAAGAATCATCACACAATGAGTTAAGGTAGTACTGTCAGTTTCTTGGACGTAAGTATCTCTATGAATAATTCTACGCAGTAGTTCTACTTTGTTTACTGTTTGCTTCATTTCCCACCCATATATAAATTACCTTTGCCTTATATTTAATGATACTATCGTGTATATATCCATGGCTAAATCTGACACAGATTAGAATAGATTATGAAAGGCTTGAATAAATTACTTTGCTTTAAGAATCAAGTTATCAGTGTGTTACGTTCACGTAAGGAATGGAATGAGCTGCCTGACTCCGGGGGCTAACAAGTTGGACTCGAGGACACCACTCTTACTTTTCCTCACGTGTTTCGTTTAATCTCAAAATTTCAAGAAATTCAGAGTTTGTTTCAAAGACTCCTAAAAGAATTTCAATAACCAAATTACACGGTAAATGATCACTGATCTTTAAACTTGGAAATTGGATTAACATTGGCAAGGGCATTCATCTTGTCAGCTTTTTTAAAATCTGCAATTGTTTGGATGGTAATACAGCGAGTGCATTTGTGTCAGTTTTTCTATTCTTTTACAAAACGCTTGTTCTTGCGATAATTGCATTTGGTTTATTTCAGTACCTGTAAAGTGGATGTGTTTTTTCTGTTAATTCTTGATCGTGTTGATGCAAATTGTTTTAAAGTAATTTGACGAATGTCTCATCAATCTCGTGCGTCAAGACAACTGGTTTGTTGTGTAATTAAAGGCTGCTTGAATGGATGGAAACGAATATGCAAAAGAAGTCCATGTTTGGCGGCATTGTGTGAAACAATGAAATTTACCTACAATATGCAATAAAATAGGGGCCACCAATGATCTAACAACACAATCACTTCACAATAGGGGCAACCAATGATCTAACAACACAATCACTTCACAATAGGGGCAATCAATGATCTAACAACACAATCACTTCACAATAGGGGCAACCAATGATCTAACAACACAATCACTTCACAATAGGGGCAACCAATGATCTAACAACACAATCACTTCACAATAGGGGCAACCAATGATCTAACAACACAATCACTTCACAATAGGGGCAACCAATGATCTAACAACAAAATCACTTCACAATCGTGTTACATACATTGTTGACCTATTTGTTGGCGATTATATCAAATGTTACATAATGCACGAAATAAATATAATTATAAATGTAAATTGCATATTAACGACAATGTAATTTTGATTGTCATGTTAGGTGGAACAGCAGATTTCTACTTTTTGACGCTTTTCTCACAAAGAATGTTAGGGCTCACATATCAGATAACACATACAGTAAATTAATACTTGGCATTGCATTTGGAATATATTACAGAAGTATCTTCATGTAGGAATCGTGTATAATAAGTATAACTCTGTAACGTCTCGAGTACGGAGGACCGGTGTTCACTTCTTCACGTTTTTTTGGAGACATATGCGTAGGAACGTTTGAACAATTAATCGAATAAGCCTACCCATGTGGTGTGTGACTTGTAGTGCACACACAGTAACATGTTTATGTCTGTGTCGGCAGTTATCATCCCTGTCTTCATATGTGCAAGAGATTCAATGACATTCAAACTGTGGTTGACCTATTGACATTACAATCTTGTAACAACATCTTCATGTCAAACACAACTTTACGTAATGAAGACATTGAATTTTCACATCATATCCCTGGGGAACGTTAGAAGACGATGGAAAGATTAAATTCAAAACTTTCATTTAATGTATTTGTTACAAATAGTGAAGAATGTTTAAGAAATCACACAGGAATGGAAGAAGACAAATCTCCTACAGCTACATAACTCCTTTGGGTTCTTGTTATTCATCGAATACAACTTCATGCAACTCAATTTTCCATTATGTTTGTTAAAATTGTGATGAAAATGTGATTTTATTTGTTTCAATTTTGTAATTTGTTAAATACTCTCATTTAACATCTGAGAGGACTTACAACAAACATTTCTACCACTGGTACAGGTGATGAATGTAAATACAGTAGACATTGTATTAAGAGACCACCCAAGGGACGGCCAAAAAGTTGTCGCTTAATAAAGTGGTCTCTTAATAGATATCAACAAATTTAACGAAAGTTAAGTACAAATGAAAGTCGTACTGAACAATCAAAACGTATAAATACCATCCTCTTTCCATTCATATGTATCTATTGTGTGAAACAAAGCTCGTAAATTTAAACCACTCTAAAATGTATTGGTATTGTTGGCATTCCATGCAATAAGCTGAATAATACTACATACCACATTCAAGAACTTAATTAAAACATTGTAGCAACCAGCGTATGACTTAATATGAAGAGTTAGTAAAGAGAAGTTTCATTTGCTCGTCGTTATGATCGACAATGAATTATAATATAAATACTACTTCATCCAGAATTAATATAACGTCAGATTTATGTATACTCGTACATGGTCACTTATCAATGGCAATATAGTTTATGTTTCGGTCACATGAAGCTCCCGGCATGCGGACTTCCTACGGCCTATGGTCCGTATGGTTCCCCAAGTTCTACGAGCACAGGACTCCCGGCATGCGCACTTCCTACGGCCTATGGTCCGTATGGTTCCCCAAGTTCTACGAGCACAGGACTCCCGGCATGCGCACTTCCTACGGCCTATGGTCCGTATGGTTCCCCAAATTCTACGAGGACAGGGCTCCCGGCATGCAGACTTCCTTCGGCCTATGGTCCGTATGGTTCCCCGAGTTCTACGAGCACAGTGCTCCCGGCATGCGGACTTCCTTCGGCCTATGGTCCGTATGGTTCCCCAAGTTCTACGAGCACAGGGCTCCCGGCATGCGGACTTCCTTCGGCCTATGGTCCGTATGGTTCCCCAAGTTCTACGAGCACAGAACTCCCGGCATGCGCACTTCCTACGGCCTATGGTCCGTATGGTTCCCCAAGTTATACGAGCACAGAACTCCCGGCATGCGCACTGCCTACGGCCTATGGTCCGTATGGTTCCCCAAGTTCTACGAGCACATGACCACCCGGTGGACTCATCTAATCCAGGCATGAAGTTTGTACATGCTCAACTTTCAGCTACGGGCTATACGGCGCCTCTATGGGTCCAAACATTCGTGCGTGCCGCCTGTCGTGCGAATACCCACGGGCTGTCATGTTTTCTACCCTTACGGAGTCTGTAAACTGCCTGGGAGCTTCATGTGACCTAGTTGTTACCACTACATGTATATGTATAATGTATCTTACACTCAAACATCATATAGCAAGTATACGATACATACTGCTAAAATGTACAAAAGAACTCTACCAAAAGAATCAGTTTGTATGACCCTGAGTTGCAATCGTCAAAATGACTAACAGTAACCAATTTCAGACGTAACTGAAACCATTTACATTCTGGTTTAACTCTTTTTTAATACTTCGCCTAAAAAGGCTTTATCAACATTATGAAACTTTCTTTACAAACTACATTAGCTTTTAGTTAAGACCCAAGTCATGAGTAATATGTCCATGCTAAGACGTATAATAAGACGCGTACATTTTCAGCAGTGACTTGGGTCTTTGAGTGTTTTTTCTTAGCAACACGTGTTAAGATTAGTCAGTCAATATTCATTATCTTTAATTCCAATATTATTACCACCTTACCAGCAACAAGAAACTCCCAGAATGGTCATTAAAAGTGATTCCGGTCATGAAATAACGTCGGCGTACGAGACTTAGCGAGGCTTCTCAATATATACAGGGTGTTTCATAATATCTGTCCTTATTCCTACCAGTTGTTTACCCTATCCTCATCAATTTTACAAACTATAAGCAACAGTATTCATTATATACAGTATAGCTTACTCATATGAAAGACGCGTATATAATATAGCTTACTTAAAGCGAGGACACGTATATAATTTAGCTCACTCATACTATAAGTATCATTCATCACAAGTTAGGTAGATTATGTATGTGAATAAAATCTGTATTTATAACCTGTCGGAAAATGTATATTTGTTTTAAGACATTATCATGTCCAGCTTGTAAATTCAAATTTTGCTGGTGCAATTGCAGATTCCAAAAACAGATTTGTTGCCTATAACCCAAAGCACTCACCCTGGTGTCAAAAACTTATACAGGAATGTTCACGTATTCGTGCAGTACATAGCTCACTATATCGGATATAAAAATCAAAACAATTTTATTGTGAAATATCCACATTAAACATTCCCAAAGGTAGCTTACACGTAGTGAATACACGTATATAATTTAGCTCACTCATAGGAAAGACGCGTTTATAAGTTATCTTACTCATAGGAAAGACGCGTATATAATATAGCTTACTTAAAGTGAGGACACGTATATAATTGAGCTTACTTAAAGTGAGGACACGAATATAATTTAGCTTACTTAAAGTGAGGACACGTATATAATTTAGCTTACTTAAAGTGAGGACACGAATATAATTTAGCTTACTCATAGGAAAGATGCGTATATAATTTAGCTTACTCATAGGAAAGATGCGTATATAATTTAGCTTACTCATAGGAAAGATGCGTATATAATTTAGCTTACTCATAGGAAAGATGCGTATATAATTTAGCTTACTCATAGGAAAGATGCGTATATAATTTAGCTTACTCATAGGAAAGACGCGTATATAATTTAGCTTACTCATAGGAAAGACGCGTATATAATTTAGCTTACTCATAGGAAAGATGCGTATATAATTTAGCTTACTCATAGGAAAGACGGGTATATAATTTAGCTTACTCATAGGAAAGACGCGTATATAATTTAGCTTATTCAAAGTGAAGACACGTATATAATTTAGCTTACTCAAAGTGAAGACACGTATATAATTGAGCTTATTCAAAGTGAAGACACGTATATAATTTAGCTTATTCAAAGTGAAGACACGTATATAATTAAGCTTACTCATAGTGAAGACACGTATATAATTAAGTTTACTCAAAGTGAAGACACGTATATAATTAAGCTTACTCAAAGTGCAGACATGTATATAATTAAGCTTACTCAAAGTGAAGACATGCATATATTTTAGCTTACTCAAAGTGATGACACGTATATAATTTAGCTTACTCAAAGTGAATACATGTATATAATTTAGCTTACTCAAAGTGAAGACACGTATATAATTTAGCTTACTCAAAGTGAAGACACATGTATAATTTAGCTTACTCAAAGTGAAGACACGTGGATAATTAAGCTTACTCAAAGTGAAGACACGTGTATAATTTAGCTTACTCAAAGTGATGACACGTATATAATTAAGCATACTCAAAGTGAAGACACGTATATAATTAAGCATACTCAAAGTGAAGACACGTATATAATTAAGCTTACTCAAAGTGAAGACACGTATATAATTAAGCATACTCAAAGTGAAGACATGTATACAATTTAGCTTACTCAAAGTGAAGACACTTATATAATTTAGCTTACTCAAAGTGAAGACACGTGTATAATTTAGCTTACTTAAAGTTAAGACACGTGTATAATTTAGCTTAGTCAAAGTGTATAATTTAGCTTACTCAAAGTTAAGACACGTGTATAATTTAGCTTACTCAAAGTGATGACACGTGTATAATTTAGCTTACTCAAAGTGATGACACGTGTATAATTTAGCTTACTCACAGGAAAGACCAGTTTATTACTGACATCTAGGCCTACATACTATGGGACAATGTCTTCGTACATAACATATTAAATGTTGACTGTGCAAGTTTCATTGATGTTTATACAAAGTTGATGGGTACACACTTGACATAATGGGTTTAGGGTATTTATGTTCCATTTACAATATTATGTAAATGTTGATTTAACACCTCCCTGTAGATTCATTTGTGGCAAACTCTAATTTCATCATTGCGCTTGCGTCGAAACGTTAAGTTCATCTCTCAGGCAACCAGAATGTCGGCATTACAGAATATTGTACACCACTAGTTATCCTTAGAAAAGTTCTGACAAATTTACCATAGATGACTGAAACAACGAAACTAATGGACTGCTATTCTATATGAATATACATGAGTAATGGTGATGTCACTGTCTACATACGAGCGTTTCCAGTGAACATAAGTTGGTTCCAGCTGTAATAATGCGTGGGAACAAACAACTCACTGTATTAACTATTCATCATATGATTATTTAGATCTATTTTCCCGATCGATGAATTTAAATAGATAAAGTTATCGAAATCAGTCAGACTGTAACTACGTGCATTGTATTAAAAATAACTCATCATTTATTGTATGCATCAACTTCGCGTATGTTTATGTTATACATGTACTATCTTCACGTCATGTTGTTTGGTCTTGACTTTGACTTTTTCAGATGTACATGTTCATCAGTGAATACCGTGAACACGCAATGAATGTTTTACAGTTCATATTCATATTTCAGCGAACTTACCACACAGGAAAATATGATAATCACATAATATATCTCATCTTTTAAGTTTATAATTGCAGTTTTATTTAATTTATATTCATATTCAGAATACTTGTGCACTGCCTCCCTTCCGCTATTTGTTAAGTTGAACATGATTGCTGAAATACTAAGTTAAGATTTAATCTGTTTACTGTGCCTAGACAGATCTGAATGTTTTATAATTGACAATTATGTGCATCGGGTAATTAGTGCACTTCCGGTGCAGACTGCTCGTTAAATACAACTATATGAATTGGCATACGTTCCTATTGAATAGTGTGCCTTCTAAACAAAATAAATACGTCAAATACGATGTGTGTCTGTTTGCCTAAATATTAAAAGGAAATTGTCCATTATAAAAATGCTTAGAAAAACACGACTATGGCTACATTCATTCAATTAGCCAAACCAGAATTAAGCAAATATATTTAATTCCAGCTCAGTTTTATCTTATACAAACATGGTGTCATGTATTCGGTGCCGTGTGGCTTCGTATTCATTACGCATGCGCCGTACTTCAGTTTGCTAAACTAATCAAGCATAGATGGTCGGCTTATCTCGTATTCCCACAAGAAAAAGGCAAAAATGGAGAGAAACGTTCATGCTTATCTGAAAACATTATCCTAATTATAATGTCTGTACACACCACGTATTTGAAGATTGTGTTTCCTTACAGACCATTGTGTTCACTACGAGGTGAGATATAGTTGTACGTATTACTGGTACACAGTCACCATCTTCACATTTATTTCAATAATTCATTGCTTGCTCGCAGCAGCGACATGACTGAATTACATAATATCATAATGCAGAAACCTTTATTATGCATTACAGAACATCTGTCATTTTATTATATTCTGAACACATTAAAGCATGTTGTGAACAAAGTATTGTCCACAAAACAAATCCGTGTCATAGAAGATTATCGTATACAATAATATTTTTAAAAAAAGTCTCAAACTAGCTTTGATTCTTTTATCATTCAAATTATAAATGTGTAAGCGAATTACACAATAGAAACGGGTTTTAAACCTTCACTACATGTTAGCAGTGATACATAGTAACCATAGATCGAATACTGGGTCTGATGTTCATGTCAAACCTTACAGCACCAACAAGTTCTTCCTTATCGAAGGTTCTTTGTATTCGTATATTATTATTCATTTCGATTAAAACTCTCGTTCATTTTTATGTTATAAAAACATATCGTTTCAATATCTGTAACAAAAACTTCGACGAAAATGTTTTTGTATACGTAGGTCTAAACAACACAACATTGCTGTTAGAAGTAAAATACTATTACGTCAGTCGCGCGTGCTATTTATAGATATTGAAGAAGGATCATGGCGGCTTGTCAAACGAAGAGTACCTAAACATTCGTGTAGATTTGAAGTCCGTGGCAAAAACCGCTCCCCTCTCTGCAATAAAACATTCTATACTTGTATAACACATATATATTGTCCTCGTGGTGATGGTGACTGATGAAGTATGATATAATTAAAACAGACACATATGTTGTTGTCTTCGTGGTGATGGTGACTGATGAAGTATGATATAATTAAAACAGACACATATGTTGTTGTTCTCGTGGTGATGGTG
The DNA here is from genome assembly GCA_032209605.1 of Mactromeris polynyma. Classification (NCBI taxonomy): domain Eukaryota; kingdom Metazoa; phylum Mollusca; class Bivalvia; order Venerida; family Mactridae; genus Mactromeris; species Mactromeris polynyma. Next base: position 26,372,753 of record JASFXZ010000002.1, on the reverse strand, counting down.
ACTGATGAAGTATGATATAATTAAAACAGGCACATATGTTGTTGTTCTCGTGGTGATGGTGACTGATGAAGTATGATATAATTAAAACAGACACATATGTTGTTGTTCTCGTGGTGATGGTGACTGATGAAGTATGATATAATTAAAACAGGCACATATGTTGTTGTTCTCGTGGTGATGGTGACTGATGAAATATGATATAATTAAAACAGACACATATGTTGTTGTCCTCGTGGTGATGGTGACTGATGAAATATGATATAATTAAAACAGACACATATGTTGTTGTCCTCGTGTTGATGGTGACTGATGAAGTATGATATAATTAAAACAGACACATATGTTGTTGTTCTCGAATAAGGGCTCATCCCTTGCTTCAAACAATAAGCAGATATATAATGCAGTGTATACAGCAGTGCATTCAGCATTTTGTTATATTTTGTGGGAGACAGTTGGAATTACTCAATTATTGTTTCAAAAATACATTGCTTTAAGAATCTTTCTGCAAACTTACTTCAGTTTCTTATTTTAAATGTGATACTTTCTTAGCTTTACATTATTTAAGTTAGAACGTATTGTTTCATTTTCTGGTATCAGGATTTCGTTATTTTGAATACTGCTCTATCTGCCAAGCCTGTTATTTTCTAATAATCTTCTACATACGTATATTCAGCATTACCCATAAAACGAATTTAAAAATAATCATAAATAGAGTCGTATAATGATAGATTATTGAATTGTGATAAAAAAAGAAAACAACAACCGCATCCTACTTAAGTTCGATAAAGAGCTTACCGATAATGTATAGTGCTTTTGTGGAACAGAATAAAGCAATCTGTAGGAAACAAAATTATATTCACGCGGACATGTTTTTATTGAAATTGGAGTAGACATATTGAAAGCAGTAGTCACATTTCATTCACCGAGACTCCGCTGACATGGATAATGGCAATACGTTGAGGCTTTATGAAACAGTCGCAAAAATGAAATTGCATCAGTGGAAATGAGGCATGACATTAAATACATCGGCAGCCAATCAGATATGAGGATGGCCTGGTAGTAATCAATGTATATTTGCTGAGATATTTTTGCAATATTACCATAAAAATTGGTTGCGAAATAAATGCTTTACACGCAAATTGTATCAGCAATCAGATAATGACAATTACGTGAACACAGTCTGAATATAATCGCTTTGATGTAGCGCACCAGTCCATACTCACCAATAACACAACTAATCGTTTCAAACTTTTTTCAGAGCAAATTTACCGGAAGGAAATAATTATGTGTTAACCAGGTCACTCTTGCTTGCCTGTTTCTATGGGCATTTTTATGAGTAGATGCGTCTCAGATAATACGATTGTAAATATCGAGAGCAGCAAATCAGATCAAATGTTAACCATTATGATTAATGATCAATCGATTAGAATATATATTTAAGCATGACCAAGAGTACATTATTGTTTATCATTGCTGCTGATTTAAGCTGTAGCTAGGTTGACTCACAGCGATGTTAAATTATAATACGACTTTTAAAAGTGCTCATCGGGTTTCAAAATTATTGTGTGATGATCGATAAATGTACAGATGTCATACAGCATAGCAACATATGTAATGTTTTGTTTGTTTTCAATGCATACAACGAAATGAAGCATTTATGTATACACCTTGTATGTTTGAATGTGATAATATCAGCATCGGCAAGTATGTCGGACACAAATATGATAGTGAATTGCCAAATAGTAACAACCAGTCATACATATGTGCTTGCCTCAATGGTTACTCACAAGTCAATATTACACATATAATGAAGTACATGATTAATCCCTGGAACAATTGTATTGAAGTCATAGTTTAGTCATCTGAGCTTGGCAGGGAGTCATTTTAATGTGGTAAAACAGAATACGTGTCAGTTAACTTCATCATGTTTACATCTAAACGCTGAGAAACAGGGGTTTATATTCGAATGAAAACATCCAAATTCGGTTAAAATGTCATTAAACGATTTATTTGATGATACATTGTATTATCCATCATAACTCCAGACAAAGTTTTGACATTGAGCAAGAACTACAACTTGTAACTATATAAAGCAATGATGTATTTGAATGTATACAACAGTTCTAAGTTGTTCCCTGAGCGATTAGTGGTTTTATCTGTCAGGAAATGGCTTTCTATGGTGGTGATTTCTCGATGTTTATTCGTAATAAGATATGTATTAAACGATTGGATGGTTCCAATGACGCATATTACATAAGTCTGTCTGGTTATACAGACGTGTACTATCTCAATCTAGACAAGATATCAGTACGTTTGCACACTGATTCGCTGAATATGAACAACGCGTTCCCTACATGTATATGTCATTCGGAAATACTCGGCCAACTACGTCAAGTGCCTCGGATGTACGTTAGGCACTACTTTCGGAAATACCATTCGAATGTCATAAAAACAAGATGGCGGCATGAACGCTGGAATGCTGATGAATGTAATATTTAAGCTTTATGAAGACGGAAATATGCAAGTTTTTAACTAGAAATGATAACGATAATCCATCTCTTACGTGAATTTATCGAAGTTATTGAAATTATAAATCCGTTTTACGAGAACTATTTCTTGACCGCACAAAATGTTGAGTTTTGCCACATAGTGCTCCGCCTTACATACACTAGAGGGTGTTATCCGAGTAACGAAGTGGTACGGAAATGCCCGAGAGCTGTCGAGAATGATGTATATGTGTGTTGTGGTGTATTTCTATTCTCATGCGTACTGTCTTTAATGAATTCTGAACATTTCTTAATATATAATCGATAAAATACCATGAGGTTCAAATAAGTGCATCGCGATAAAAAAAGCTAACAAATGTGAGTAATTTGATGAAAGTTTTGATACATTTGTTCGCATTAACTATTCCTTCAAGTGGCTGAAATGTAGGCAGAAATCGAGTGCTTTACTTTCTATAGATATACCCATTGTAATATATTTATACTGCGATAACAACATTAAATAATTTATTGCAACGAACTTTTCATGTATTCAATATGGTTTTACTCTATACTTGACTCAAAGATGAAATCATATATATTTAAATTACATGTATCGTTAATTAATTTCCTAAATGGCAGGACTTCTAATTAACACATTCTTTTCCCGATGTCCATTTAGTAATTAGGACTGAGATTATATAGATACTGCATATCAGACAACCATTCTGATTACACTTTCATTATCCTTGATAAAAAGGGCTCGACAAAACATTCATTAGGGAAATTACAAGAGAATTTGACTAAGGCTTAGTATAACGGTGGCGGAGAACTGCAGCAACGCAGTGACAAACACAAGTTATCACTGGTACTGGGCAGTGATTGTCACACAAACACAATCACTATAATGGTTATCACTGATACTGGGCAGTGATTGTCACACAAACACAATCACTCTAATGGTTATCACTGGTACTGGGCAGTGATCGTCAGACACACACAATCACTCTAATGGTTATCACTGGTACTGGGCAGTGATTGCCAGACACACACAATCACTCTAATGGTTATCACTGGTACTGGGCAGTGATTGTCACACAAACACAATCACTCTAATGGTTATCACTGGTACTGGGCAGTGATTGTCACACAAACACAATCACTCTAATGGTTATCACTGGTACTGGGCAGTGATTGTCACACAAACACAATCACTCTAATGGTTATCACTGGTACTGGGCAGTGATTGTCAGACAAACACAATCACTCTAATGGTTATCACTGGTACTGGGCAGTGATTGTCACACAAACACAATCACTCTAATGGTTATCACTGATACTGGGCAGTGATTGTCACACAAACACAATCACTCTAATGGTTATCACTGGTACTGGGCAGTGATTGTGACACAAAATTATTGTATGTTCGATGGGTGATCAACATGCTGCATGCATTTAATTACAAAGTATTTTTTATTTCAAAATTACTTCTTATCACAGTCAAAGCCAATACAATATTCAGCAATGACAAGAGTTTTGACAAATGTTTGTGATAATACAAAACTCTATTTATTCATAGCAGAAGAACATCGATTGCGAAAATAGTAAACACAAATGCTTAATAGAAATTAAAAGACGTCACATTGCAATTAGTATGATTTATCGCCGCTAGGTTCACTGTCTCCGATATTAGTCATGTATGCAAAGGATAGGTAGAGGGTTACGTTCTATTAAGGATGTACAAGGAAAGAACCATTCTGAAACTTTGTCATTCTGTTTGTGTATTATTCCCATGTTATTTCACAGTCAGATGATACTTATGAGTGAGTTTATAAAAGCAATTTGTCGACAATTCATCGGTTTAGTGGCGGATTAACTAACCGGAGGTTCGGATCGTCATAATTACGATCGATTGTGAGTATTCGACGTAGATTTCGCCCTGGGATACCGCAAGTCACGTGGAACATTTTATCACATGTGTTTGAAGTGAAGAACTGTAAACGACACAAGACCGCCTCTAGACAGACACAGAAATGAATCCAGTCTAATAGAGAGAAAATATGACATCCAGTCTATGCTTCGAGTTTCCTGCTTGGCATTATAGGAAATACACATTGTTGCACATTAATTGCCTCTGAATCATACACAAATGCGTTATATAGCAATCTATATCGTTTGTAGGATATACATGTGTTTTATTACAGCTAATAGACAGGTTGCTCTCGTGTATAAAAGGAACACTCCTAAAAGCTCGTGTTTCACGTTGGTATCTTTCTGCCAGTTGTTTCAGACTCTGGCAAGTTATGACAATACGAGAGAACTGAACCCCAACAATGGACAGGTTGCGCATTCCGAATTACCATCACAACTTGTCGGGTAGAATTCAAGAGTTTTAACGATGGCACTATTTTTGTTGTAATACGCACATCTCAAGTCATTCACCTTTGCTTCTCGTCTATGTAGGTAACATTTAGTATCTTACGAACATGGCTTATATCATCCGATATGTCGTATTGGATTTAAATGCTGTCCAAGAAAGGTCTTGTGCTAAGTATTAACACATACGTACAAACAGCGTGTTGGTGTTACTGTCATGTCTCCTGTGCTATTTAAAGTACTACGTATCCACATTCGGAAATCCTCGGCCAACTACGTCAAGTGCCTCGGATGTACGTTAGGCACTTCTTTCGGAAATACCATTCGAATGTCATGAAAACAAGATGGCGGCATGAACGCTGGAGTGCTGATGAATGTAATATTTACGCTATATGAAGACTGAAATATGTGAGGTTTTAACTAGAAATGACAACGATAATACATCTCTTACGTGAATTTATCAAAGTTATTGAAATTATAAATCCATTTTACGAGAACTATTTCTTGACCGCACAAAATGTTGAGTTTTGCTACATAGTGCTCCGCCTTACATACACTAGAGGGTGTTATCCGAGTAACGAAGTGGTACGGAAATGCCCGAGAGTTGTCGAGAATGTACGTATCCAGTGAAATCAGACCAACACATACACCTACACAGAGGAATATCGCCTTAGGGTTAAATGTCCCGTAAAGTAAAAAACGTGTCTGCATTGTTAGCCTGAGTCAGAAGCTTGTAATGGCATTTCACTGTCATCCATCATTGACAAATTCAAACCAACATTACACCAAATACACACTTGATGACAACATTGTTGTGGTAAATGTGGCTGTATCTCTGTTGTAAACATAACGTGATGAAGACATTAAACAAGCAACCAAACATTATGTAGCCCTGGTATACGTGTTCGTACATTCATATTCATCAATCTATATAGAAATAAGTAACCTCAGGGACAGAACTAACTATGTGTTTGCCTTAATTGTTGGGCTAATATGTGCATGGATCCGTCATTGAAAAGTGAAGTGGCGCTTCTATCCTAAAAAAGAAAATGAAGAAAACCTGAGGCATTCGATTGGCTTAAATATTTTCCTGCGCACTAGCTTCGACCTGAACACTAGAAAATTGTTAATTATTGCATGCGGCCATATATAAATATATTCGACTTTTTCATTTATACGTGTACTGTTTTTTAAAAGATTGTGTGTAACATGCTGGTTTAAACACGGTAAAACTAGTCATAATAAAATTCGAAAACATATTCGACAGTAAATCGATTTTGTATGTAGCGTTAAAAACAGTTTTATGTTCGTTTTTTATATATTTTTTTTAGTTACACAGATAAATTCCGAATTCACATGTAACTTTCGATTTCTGCCACAGGTTTTTCGGTCCATCATTTATAATGAATATCTCGAGTTAGCAGGAAGTCTGTCTGACGGTGAACAGATTAGATAATATTTCTTCATTTCGCTTCTTACTGTCAGCTAATCGATGCTAATTCGATAAGGCGGTATATCTAGAAAGATTGGTACTATAACTGTGAGGATGGGAAGCGTTGACATCGTCCGTACACATCCATACACATCTACACGTAACTTCTACAGAAATGTAGAACACATTGTATCAACCAGATGTATTTGTCCTCGAGGACTTGAGAAATTCCTCACCTGAAACCAAATGAGAACTGTTGCCAAACGTCTAGTTTGGTTTAAACCAATTTAATAATGTTTTGATATCATTGTAATATAAAAACTTTAAAGATCGTTCATTGATTTTGGGTAACTTATACTCAATTACTTTATTTTAGTCAGTACGTCTTGTTTGACAAGTGAAGTATTTCCTTTTCTTTTTTTATGTTTAAGCACAATATTGCCACCGAAGTCTAAAAAGTAAACTAAAGTTGAGTACGGCCCCTTTGAGATTTATCCCCCGGTAGTTTGATGACCTACAATATTACTCTCCAGTATAATCATGAAAGCAAGCTTCGTACAATCATTAACGAACGAACGAACGAACGAACGAACGAACGAACGAACGAACGAACGAACGATATATTTTCCTAGCGAAGCTTAATCGCTAAGTCACACCTTGTAGTTCAGTAAGTGATATGTAATTGTATCTTGTCTAAATTCAATTCTATCATTTTTTATTCATAAAGGGAAGGCGTGTTTACTGACATTTGTATCGAATGTTTTTATGTTTACACCGTTCAACCGGAAACACACGCTGAGCCGTCTTCCGCTTGAACAATAAGCTTTTTTATCTGAAGCTCTTGTAAATTGTGCCAGAGGATTTTCTCTTATAGACGCAGGTTGGCAATACACAGAGGGAAATGGATTGGAAAATAAAATGAACGTTATTGTGAGAAACAAAAGGTTCAATGAATAGAAAAAAAAATTCTTTGTCATAATTGTCATAGATCATGTAGCAAATATATCGCACATTCTACAGTTCTGATTCTTTCGACAGTTTTCGTCATTTCTTGCTATCAGATAAACATGTGTATCATTCACCAACAGGCGATATAAGTAATCTGAGATATAAGGCTATGCATTTTCGAAGGCATTAAAAAGAATATTTGACACGAACATAAAAGAAAAATTTTACAATCAGCAAAATCAACAGCGAATAAATGAAAAACGAAAGTTTTTCGTAAATGTTATCGACCTTTGCTCATATATATTAATGCTACTTGTATATATTTGCAGGAAACCCGTGCCCAGCTTATCAACCATTCTTATGTCAGTCATCAGGTGTTTGTATAGCGTTAGACTCTGTCTGTGATGAACACCCAGACTGCCCGGATCATTTCGACGAAGATAAAGAACTGTGTAATGCAAGTAAGTATTTCAATTTGTTACACATCTCGTGAGGTGACATTGCATATTTTCCACAGGACGAGCAGGTGTTATTTAATTTGATAACATGGTAATATCATCTGCTTTTAAAGAAGAAGTGACCTCCCCTATAATAAACTGACACTTAGCTGTAGGTGGTTAATATATTAAGCATGTCGGAAAACAAAACATGAAAACATCCATTAATTACAATGTGTTTGTAAAAAAGAACGAGTTCTTACTATTTGCGACCCACTCGAACGAAGATTTGAACCATTTATAGATATAAGGTTCCTTTAGTTGATAATAAATCATGTCAAGCTCGTTGTCATGTACTATATGCATTACATTCCGCTCAGTTCTAAACGAAATTGTTGCAGCACCACAGAATGCCTCAGTAGGTAGACTTCTCTTGATAAAAACGTTCTTTCTAGAAAGTATGCAAAGTGTGGTGTGGTTGTACTGATAAAGTAGGTTGGTGCACAACCACGTGACTTGGTCCTTCTCTCTACAACAGCGAGAATGGTACATATGGTTTCAACATTGACAGTTTATCAGACATATTTCTCAGAATATTGAACTGAATTTTGATTCGCCGATTTAATGTTTGCGCTGTTCATCTCTCCAGGTTCTCCGTCAATCATCACGTCTATATACTACTGATAAGACGTTTTATATAAACAAGAATATAAGCATATTCGATACAACACGAGCTACACTCCCTAATTTGTCTCGGATGTTTTACCTAAACTTGCAGAAGGACCCCTTTCTGTGTAATACATTGTAATAGAAATGTAGAGTAGAGAATTACTGACACATAAATGTACACAATAAATGTGGCTCAGTTATGTTTGTTACATCGTGTAACAATGATTTACGGAAAACATAGTTAATGTCCTAACATATTCAGCGTTCTAAAACGTCATAGAGCTCATATAAAATGGCAGGGTATGAATATTTCATCCGCTTGTTCCATGATGTGCGGTCATTTTATATGGGCAATGAATATTTTATGATCATCCCTTCATTTTCAAATAAATTCCGATGTAATGACATTTTCTGCTAGACTAGTTTCTGTAATTATGTGACATTACATGATTGGATAAAGCATTATCCGCACCAAGCCGAAGTCACTCCGCGTCTTCTTTGAACCGCACCAAATGCAAGTCCACTGAGTAATTCTTTTGTCATTGTTTTTGCTTAGCAGCGAATGTCTGTCAGTTGGCAATGATGAGGATTATAAAAGTCGTTCACGGCATGCAATGATCTATCCTAAGTTTCATTTATGTATTGAACGTTTGAACTTATATCGCCTTTCATGTCTTATTCTTGTGGGAGTTTGCATGTATTTAATGGCCATGGTGCAGCATTAATTCATTCATAATACAGCAGACATTTTGGAACGATTGTCGGTTGAATAGATGAACCTCATTTTGTTTCCCTAAACATACATTAATAATAAATTATTCATAAATACTAGCAACCTTTGGAAGTTCAGTAGTAAAATGTTATTTTAAGTTGAGGTAACATGACCGGGTTCGAATCCCGGTAGCGCCATCGACCGATTTTTCGTGTTCCTCAAAACATGACGTTATTGCTATCCTATTGCTGTTTTGGTGTGTTGTTCTATTCAATGAAACATGCCTTAATTGTAATATAACTGTATAATAAGTATATCCATGAGTCAGCTCAACATTGAACATAGTTCTTTTATTACTCGAGAATATGGACTTCTAAATTTTAGGTCATAATATAGTTCACGCGGTTATTTTTACTGACGTCACTGTATGTGTTCTTATAAGTCCTGATACACCATGGTGTCCAATATATGTTAATTACAATGTCTTCATTACAAGTGCTTAACTTTCCCAAAAGCAATATCTGTAATGTAATAATACTTGCTCTTATTTCCCAAAGTATTTTGACTGATTGATGCAATTATTTCGTATTTTCTCTGTTCTGGTTTTGTCAATATGTGAGGAAAATTTACTGTACTGTGACGTGGTGAAGCATTTTCATTAAATGACATATATGTATTGTAACAATTAGGAAAATATTTGTAAACACATGTAAATTTGTGCACGTCCTGTCTTGTATTTTGTTATAAATAAGGTCATCTGTTACCATGTACAATTAAGTACATGTACTTATAAGATTTGTTGTTGACCCCGACATGTACCCCGCATGTTGTTAAATGGGTTTAAGATTCTAATAGGCTGTCTTGTTGATAATTATTCTACATGCTTATACCACATATTTGCTAATTTTTAAGCCAAATACAAACCATCATCAATGAGATGAAACATGCTTGTATCTACTATAACATGCTTGTATCTACTATAACATGCTTGTATCTACTATAACATGCTTGTATCTACTATAACATGCTTGTATCTACTATAACATGCTTGTATCTACTATAACATGCTTGTATCTACTATAACATGCTTGTATCTACTATAACATGCTTGTATCTACTATAACATGCTTGTATCTACTATAACATGCTTGTATCTATTATTATTAGTATAAATTAGACAATGTGTAGAGAGTTGTCATCCGTTTTCTCACAGTGAATTTTTGCACGTTGACAAGAAATGTCATTATAAAACGTCTCAAATATTCATGTATGTAACCTGTGGACACATAATTCATATACTTTCTTTATATTGAATAGGACGACGGCCACCAGTTGAAACTATTTACAAATTCTTAGAACGCAACCGGAAGTGGATGCAACAAAAGTTATTCAGTGGTGCCGATTTGGAACTTGTCGCCCATTCGCTTGCAGGTAAGTCCGCATCCGTATAATATTTTAAATAATTCATGTTGACTGAATCAACTTCACAAAATGTTCTGAGATAAAGTTGGACTGTAATATGATCTTACGCTAAAACAATTGTGACTATTGCAAAATGAATTTTAAATGGGGACTGAAAGTTGAAATTCACACCGTAGAGAAAGGAGCAGTATAATACTTTAAACAATAGCTGTGTCTCAGTTGTGTGCATCATTCATGCAATGTGCAACTTTTCCAGGGTGATACCATTTGGGGGACGCACATGTTGCCTGATTGCAGGGTGATACCATTTGGGGGACGCACATGTTGCCTGTTTCCAGGGTGATACCATTTGGGGAACGCACATGTTGCCTGTTTGCAGGGTGATACCATTTGGGGACGCACATGTTGCCTGTTTCCAGGGTGATACCATTTGGGGAACGCACATGTTGCCTGTTTGCAGGGTGATACCATTTGGGGGACAGACATGTTGCCTGTTTCCAGGGTGATACCATTTGGGAGACGCACATGTTGCCTGTTTCCAGGGTGATACCATTTGGGGGGGACTAACATGTTGCCTGTTTCCAGAGTGATACCATTTGGGGGAACGCACATGTTGCCTGTTTGCAGGGTGATACCATTTTGGGGACACACATGTTGCCTGTTTCCAGGGTGATACCATTTGGGGGGGACATGTTGCCTGTTTCCAGGGTGATACCATTTGGGGGACGCACATGTTGCCTGTTTCCAGGGTGATACCATTTTGGGACGCACATGTTGCCTGTTTCCAGGGTGATACCATTTGGGGGACGCGCATGTTGCGTGTTTATGAGAGGGTGTTGCTCAGGAGAGAAAATTGATAGCAAATTCCAGACAACATGTTTTATCACGAGAGACTTGGCTGTAACCAGTGTGCTAACATGTCTCTTAAATAGAATGCATACATAATTTATCAATTAATACCTGCTACACGAACAATTTGCATTTCTGGGATAATTTCACTACAAGAAACAATAATTTAGAGGCCATATTTTTGCCATTAACGGAATATTTGCAACAATTCTGCAGCTGCAGACTTAAATACGTCTTGTTGTTGTTTGCATGTGTCGCATTGTTCCCTTTGATGATGTTTTTTCTGGAGTAATGACGAATTTACTCCAAATTATCAATAATTCGATTGAAGTAAATTACGATTAATTCTCATTAATATTGCCATAATAATTGCATTGAAACTGCTATGGGCATACATTGTATTAATGCTATAACCGTTACTACTGTCAGGACTGTTGCTACTGACAGTACACGTTTAGCATCATTACCATAATCACTACACCCACTGTTGCAAACACCATGAATGTTACTTTAATTTATGTATACTTACTTTGTTATTTGCAGTTGGCACCAGCCTGGACGATATCGCTATGATGGTGGGTATCACCCCTGACGCCCTGCGCAATTTCGAAGATGTTATTTACGCAGTACTACAGAATGACATGCGACCATTACTCAAACTTGGAATGCCTAAGGGGGAGTGGTATGATACATCCAACATGCTGACCCAAATCATTGATGGAGGACTCATGGTCTAGAAGCCGAAATGTGACTTCCGGTGACTAGTTATCGGATATCGACTAGTATCCGGACAACGTTAATGTTGATCTACAAGAAAATTATATATTTTGTATAGAAGAGTCTATTCGTGTGACTTATGACAGTTATTTAGTCCTAAATCTCTACATTCTTGAACAGCTGATTTTCAAATACAAAGGGAAATGCCATATTTTATGATTTAACGTTGTATACGTGTGTGAGTGCCTGTTCATTTAATGTTGTATAATTGATCAGTTTGAATGTTTTCATAAATTTCGTTTCAGTTACACCAACCTTGTAGCCATCGACTTTCTTATCTCGGAAGCATGTGTCTGTGATTTCTAAGACAAGCCATGTCTCTTTGCTTAACATATTTTGTTATGTATATTTAATTATTGTTTATGTTTTTCAATTAACGTAACGTAAATATCCCTGTTAATGAAGTGGGGAAATAGGCCTTGTACATTGCATATGCTGTACACTTTTGATTAACAAGAAAACAGATGATTGGCACCAACCTCTCTCATAAAACATTTTTATAGATTGGAAAAGTTTTCAAAACATCTCAGTACTCGATAAGCATTGATTTTTAAACGTTTAATGTCGGAACATTTGATATTTGGTAGTACAGTAAATATTCAGTGCAAACGTTATATATATACTTCGAGTCAAAATATAAATTGTGAAATTTGTTAGAACTTTGCCAATGTTGGCACTGTTCACTTTACTTTCCAGATATATACGCTTAACAGTGAGAGTCGAGTAGAATATTTAAACAACGTGATTGTGTGCAACACTTGCGTCATCAGCACATTTCGTGTAAACTTGTAACACCCGTTTATTACTGGTACAAGTGTTGACTTTAGCCCAGAATGGCCGTCTTATCGTATTTTAACTACTATTTAGTGCATGCAATTCATGAAAGAATGGGTTTTCAAAAGAGTGTAAGGTGCATGACGTATTCTTTTCATAATGATCACGTGATTTTTGCGCTCTTGCGTGTTCGTTTTTCCCAACTTGAGTATATAATATTACTTGTTGCTGGCGACTGGTGAGTACTTATAACAATCTTGTCAGAATCCGATCAGTGAACACAATTAAAAAAGTATATATATATAACTATCAAACATTTATTACGGACAGAAGCATATACGGCTATGTCCTACATGATATCATATAAAAAGTTATAACTTGGTTGTCACTAGTTTGCCGGCTTTTTCATTTTGGTAATACTCCACATGTTTTCATCAGTACATCACATGTCCGTCAAATGTGTTCAAAGTCAAATGTCGCTTGATTATTTCGCGTTGCAACAATGTAACAATGTTAAATGTTAAATGCCTGCTGTAATAATAAGCCAACAGTTTGGTGGAAGTTTTAATGTTTTCTATTACAGGAAGGATCCGCGCAGAAAAAATCTTTCTCGATGATAAATTATTTTATAAGTCCAAAAGAATAAATCAGTGTTTACAGGCAAATATAGCATCCTTCCAAATGATATAAACAAATATACACCATCAGGACAGTCGTGATTTGTTTCTGTGGTTCACAGCGAGTTCTATATAAGATAACATCTTATAACATCCTTTGTCTTTGTTGATCGTAAATATATTTACACAATTTTGGTGATGATTATTCTGGAATTACAATGAGCTTGAAGCTGTCACGTTGGGTAAGCATTTCTGTGCAATAGTGTATCATGTTATGTATATCTCCTTTGTTATACAATTATGCGCTTAATTGGACGAATAATTTAGAATTCGAACGGTGAATATTTGAACAATGGCTCCACATTGATATTTGAACTAGACACATATAGTGTAAAAACAATCCTATAGTTCCTGTTGAAACTCTTTGCTATCAAAACGTCGTGCGCATATAAAATATTCATATCATAATGGTCGTTTGCGATTAACAACTATTGATAAAGTTCATATAGACAGAATGTCATTCTTGAATTTCAGATCAATATCATATTCACTTACTTTAGCATTTGTGACATTTTGTTCTTCTTTGAAAGAAGCATATGATTGGCGACATTCGAAACGTTTTGTTTTGAATTTCATTTCTATTAAATTTGAAACTTTGAGTCATCTTACACATATGTCGTATCCATGTTTATTATGATGGTTGCTTGGCATATACAACTCCATGTAGAATCTTGTGCTTTAATATTGATCATTTCTAATAGTGACATTGTAATTGTATCAAACTGTTGCTTTTTACAACCGTCATGTCATAACTACGTTAAAATCTTGCACAAATATTACATCATTACAAATATTTACCATGTGTGACCGTTCATTTTTTCGCGAACAGATGCTGAGCATACTTGTAGATACTCTAGTGGAGTTTGTTTTGTTTATAATAAACTTTGATCTTGTCCTGTGTGTATAACATAACAACATCCTCGTTACAGACAGTCAATATTATTGTGAAATATTTCCGAAAGTGTACAAAATTAGTTGTTAATGATTAAAATAGCTATAAACGTTGTGCATATATCACTCCCACTCCAATACGTCAGTATCAGAGTGTATACCTTAATGTAACAATATCCATGTTTAGCAAAAAATGATATAGCACCCAAGTTCTTAAAAAATACGTTCGTTTAACGGCAACATCACATTGAATATCATTGTTATCATACATCGTCTGTCAGTGTTAATTGTATTCCATCATAATCATGTGTTATTTAAGTTATGTATCAATGTATAGGATGTCAAGAAAGTACCAGTAATAATTCAGATTTCAACAATGATTTTGGTGACAAGATATTTTCATATCAAACACGTGACATTTCGGGTGAATAGATGATTTTGTTCTGTTCTATGACATCGAACTATTTCTCTTATTTCATAAAATGTCTTCTCGAAAGACGCGTCCTCCGACAGTTTATAATGGAACCCGCGAACACGTGGCTCAAAATTCAATTCTAAAAGGTATCATAGTTTCGCTCTAAGTCAACTAAATATTTATTAATAAAAAGTACAATCTAGCAATTTTAGTAAGTAAGCAGGAAAGGGAGATATTTATATATCGTGCTGATCAGTGTCTCCACCCGCTGGTCTAAAACCTTGTTGGGTCCTTGATGTAGAGAATACCATTCGCTGTTTTTTTAGAACTTTTTTTTATTTCACTCTTAACAGGTTATATAAAATCCTTTAAAACCAATAGTATGGCAGAAACTGAATAAATATTTGAAAAAAGTGTGATTGACCAATACTTGTGAACATAATCATAGAACAGATTTACTATGTGGATCAAATTTTGTGTATTTTTAGTATTTTTGGAATTCCTACAAATTATTTCGATGTATAAATTGTAAGCATTTTTATTTTGGTCCAGATGATCTGAAATCAGTCTTTGAAAATATACATCTTTCAATAAAGCATACACAGAGAATCTTCTTGTTGTTTTGTTATTACCTGTTTATAATTATTTTACATTGTGTCCACCGCATCATCCACCGGAACAACTACCAGTATTTCACCTTGGAGAGCAAGTTACTTGTGTCTATCGCATCATCCACCGGAACAACTACGAGTATATCACCTTGGAGGGCAAGTTACTTGTGTCTATCGCATCATCCACCGGAACAACTACGAATATATCACCTTGGAGGGCAAGTTACTTGTGTCTATCGCATCATCCACCGGAACAACTACGAGTATATCACCTTGGAGGGCAAGTTACTTGTGTCTATCGCATCATCCACCGGAACAACTACGAATATATCACCTTGGAGGGCAAGTTACTTGTGTCTATCGCATCATCCACCGGAACAACTACGAATATATCACCTTGGAGGGCAAGTTACTTGTGTCTATCGCATCATCCACCGGAACAACTACGAGTATATCACCTTGGAGGGCAAGTTACTTGTGTCTATCACATCATCCACCGGAACAACTACGAGTATTTCACCTTGGAGAGCAAGTTACTTGTGCTCGAGGAAAACATGTTCACGGCGCCGATACTTGATTATTGAAAAAGTGCAGTATGTTTACATTAATGCAGTATACAAGATAAAACTGTTTGGCGCGAAAAGTATGACTGCACACTTTCTCTTTACGTCAGAAAACAACGAACATGTACGTGGTTCTCCTACAAACATCTTTTGTACCTCCTGTAATTAACTGTATCATGTTGATAGTTAATCATATACAGACAGCACATGCACTTTAATAAGGATTTAAACGATATTATACTCGTACATCACGCACGCACGCACGCACGCACGCACGCACGCACGCACGCACGCACGCACGCACGCACGCACGCACGCACGCACGCACGCACGCACGCACGCACGCACGCACGCACGCACGCACGCACGCACGCACGCACGCACGCACGCACGCACGCACGCACGCACGCACGCACGCACGCACGCACGCACGCACGCACGCACGCACGCACGCACGCACGCACGCACGCACGCACGCACGCACGCACGTTTATATATATATATAAATACAATGGCGAAGTCATCAAACTTACATAAAACAATCAAGGAAAGTGATTGTATAGATTTAACATTATGCAGGGCTCTAGAAATTTTCGTTTAATACAGTTGTCCCGGACTAGTGTGCATATTAAATTTGACTTGTCTAAAATGGGAGGATTGTTGTTCAAGCGCAGAATAGGGTACGGATTAACAGTTAAGTAGGTGTGCATAACAGACTTGTCCTGGACTAAGTCCAACTTAACTGTTGGTAGCCCGAATTGGCAATCAGAATTGTCCAGGACATCGGGCTAGTGTATGTCTAGAGCCCTGAGATGATACAATTAACTTACATTGAATTAAAAGCAACAGATTAATATAAACTAAGCAAATTTCCTCGTATTCTGAAGGCACATTAAACATGCGCGTTCTATTGACGTATCTACATTTATTATTCTAGTTTAATTATAAATGATCTAGGCTTTGTCTCCGAACACATCCGGAAATAGCAGCTTCAACTTTATAAATGCATCAAGTTTCTGATCAACTGAAACATTCATTTAATTTTCATTAGGTCGATAATGTTGATTGTTGTAAGACGTATCAATGAATAACAGTTACATTTGAATAACGATTATCTTTTTGTTTCAAGTAGAAAACTTCACATGCTACTTTGACTGTAGATCTACTAGTAGCACCATAGATACGTCCACCACACATTCACAGCCCACCCGCAACAACAAACATGCTACTTTGACTGTATATCTACTAGTAGCACCATAGATACGTCCACCACACATTCACAGCCCACCCGCAACAACAAACATGCTACTTTGACTGTATATCTACTAGTAGCACCATAGATACGTCCACCACACATTCACAGCCCACCCGCAACAACAAACATGCTACTTTGACTGTAGATCTACTAGTAGCACCATAGATACGTCCACCACACATTCACAGCCCACCCGCAACAACAAACATGCTACTTTGACTGTAGATCTACTAGTAGCACCATAGATACGTCCCTTCAACCACACATTCACAGCACACCAGCAACAACAAACATGCTACTTTGACTGTAGATCTACTAGTAGCACCATAGAAACGTCCACCACACATTCACAGCACACCAGCAACAACAAACAGGGCATTAACGTAAAACATTTTCATTATCGCTCATAAATATGACCACGGGTAAGCTTGAAAATGTCAAGTGAATATAAAACAGGCGAAATCATGCGAGTTACGTTCTATGAATACATTTCACCCAACAAAACAAATGTCACAACGTATGAAAATGTCACACCATCATCTGATATGGTGGAATATTCAAACCTGCCAAGAAGATGGAAACATGTTATTCATATAATGGGATAGTTGATGTATATGGTTTACCAAAATGTTTTTCAGCAATTTCAGTCCTGTTATACGACTGAAAAAGTATCTGAATCGCTGGAACAGAATGTTTACACCAATCCTACACATCAGTCATTCGGAAATCCTCGGCCAACTACGTCAAGTGCCTTGGATGTACGTTAGGCACTACTTTCGGAAATACCATTCGAATGTCATGAAAACAAAATGGCGGCATGAACGCTGGAGTGCTGATGAATGTAATATTTAAGCTATATGAAGACTGAAATATGTGAGTTTTTAACTAGAAATGACAACGATAATCCATCTCTTACGTGAATTTATCGAAGTTATTGAAATTATAAATCCGTTTTACGAGAACTATTTCTTGACCGCACAAAATGTTGAGTTTTGCTACATAGTGCTCCGCCTTACATACACTAGAGGGTGTTATCCGAGTAACGAAGTGGTACGGAAATACCCGAGAGCTGTCGAGAATGCACATCAGTATGTACAATCATTGTATCAATAGATCTCGTGTTTGCTGTCTCCCTGCAGATCCGCCACATATGACCCGCTACAAAAACATAACCGCAAAAGAAACATGTCCATTTCGCTTATACATGTATCAATAACGATAAAATAAATACATGAACATCAACCCCTGTTTCGTTTGTTTGTTTCATCGGGTTTAACGCCGTTTCTCAACGATATTTCAGTTATATACGGCGGCCGTTTCACCTTATCCAGTTTTTCCTGGACTGAAATCTAACCAGTACTAACTAACCCTTCCACAAGGAGCTGGCAACTTCTCCACATTTTTGTCAAATGTTCATCATCAACCCCTGTGAAAGCAATGTGAAATGCATCCCTTACCAGTTTCGCGACTTATAGTTCAATACCCGATAGTGGTGTTTGTATGATATAGGGCACGTACTAGATGATATAAACAACTCTCAACATGGCTTTTTTATTAATAGAGCAAGTGGATGATTTCATGCAAATAAGATTCCAGTTGTTAAAAGCATTACATGCACGAAAAGTGTTATATCTGAACAGTTATTAGAACTAAACGTTTCACGTCAGAACAGTTCCAGTGACACTTTTCGTCTTAACTTTCCGTTTGCTTCATTAATTACAACGTGAATTAGCTCCATCCTCGTTTCTGTTGTGTTAAAAAACTTTTCTTAACGGTTCCTCCTTTGGCGGTCATTAAGGAAGTATTTATCATCACCTGCTGCGATAAAACCCGGCTAGACGGACATTTCGTGACTTCACTTGACAATAATTTGTCTCGACAGACCGTGCTCCTTAACATTTATCACCCTCTCTTTAAACGGAAACGAACACTTACTTATGCATCTTGGAAGACACATTATATACAAGAATTCTTAGATATACGGTTTACGTGCCGTTAAAATTATATTGTGGTTTAGAATTTCACAATATGCAATAGCTAGAAATCTAATAGCCACCACAATGTCAAGTAAATAACCTTGAACAAATGTCTAAAAACTAACATAAACCCAATTTTCGACATTACTAAATTCAAGCAGATATTCTAAACGAAAAAGCGTTAGACATTTCTAAAAGAAAGACTAGTTCCCCATATAATTTACTATTTCATACGCATTTAGCTTATGGTGAATGTAATATGTTTCTGGACGTCACGTAAGACAAAAAAAGCTTTAGTTTAAACATATTTATTTTACATCGATCGTGAAACAACTTAAACAATTTATACTGATGACTGCTTCATGTGTTTCAAACCAATATTCCAGCTAAATTCAGGGAGTGCGAAGCCAGAAGATAAATTTCTCCCTAAGCGGATGCTAGCCCCGCAAGCGTACCTCTGAACTCCGACTTTTATACGCGTCTTCGTAAAAGAGCTAGGAAAAACGTGGGATTTTGCCGCTAGATTTTAACGGCACTCTTCTGTTGTTTTTATTATCGACATGTACATGAACCAATGAATTATTTAACACAACCTGATAATAATAACACATTTGCAGTCGAAAACCAAAACCCGAGGATAAAGTAATAACATAGACTAGTTGCCATGTTTTAGGGGTTACATATATACATATACATATACGCTTTATTTTCAAAATCCAATAAGCCTTGCAGCCCATGAGGACAACATATTTACAAATATATACAATCATATGTAACCATATGCGGAGAAGATTATGTTATTACTTATAACAATGTAACATAAATATAATTACAATTCAAACAATCATATTATGTATATATAAATGTACGATGAAAAACACGTCCTTAGCACAATTTGATAATGAGTATTTATTCAATACATCACGTATTATCAAGAGTTCAATAAATCGAAAGATTAAAAACAAAACACAAAAAACAAAAACCGCACAGTTTCCTGTCGAAACGAAATACAGGAGACTGTTGGTAAGTATATATCATTGATTGGTACCACATTGTATTTCCGTTCTATCGAAAAGAAAATATAGAACGATAATATTGGCGGTATTTAAGTTTTACATGTTATAAGTTTATTTTTAAATATAATTGAAAACACATACATGTATACATACGAATGCTGCTTATTTTAAAATCATGCTTTCAAGTCGTAGCCTTTGTATACGAAGCATGCTAACTTCCGTAAAATATACATTGTATTATGGTTCTTGAGTGGTGATTACAACATTGTTTGTTGCCTCCGCACTTGACATTCTTGAAGAATTGTTTCCGAGAAAGTATACTTAAAACAAGTTCAAAATCGATCTTAACTGTTGGGTTTGCTTGCCTTGTTCTCGATTTATAGAATTTATAGAATGGTTTGGCGTCACTTCGATTGTTTCAATTGGTAAAATGCTAGTGGTTAGAAGAAGTACATAAATAATTTATTATATTCAAAGGTAAACACCAGCATTACATTTTAAAAATCCATATAGACTGAAAGTTCATTATGTTGATTTTTGTATTTGTTAAATCCTTTGATCAGTTTGAAAGATTGCCATTATTCATGTAGAAATGTGCCTGGCATGTTCTCATTACTTCTGTTGATTGAACGAACGCGTGACAGGTCGTTTGTCTGCACAGTAAAAGTTGTTTTCAATTACTATGTAATTGGATTGACACTAACGACTGTATCAAACATATGGGACACATTGATTTCATGATTACGAAAATGGATATCATCGCTGTATCGTGTTGCTTTGACCTATAAAAGACAAGTAATTGCTTGCTGATGCTAAACCAGAACTATGTGATTATGATATGTACTGAGGAAATGTTACTGCATCCTCAGGACGGAAATAAGTGCAATGCAAGTGACATTTGCAAAATAGCATAAACCCACAGAAAACAGACACGTGCTATAAAATTATGTTATTTTGGTCTACAAATGTTCTGGAATAGTAATAACTCTTCAAAGAACAATTATCGAAACATTTGACGTGTAAAGAATTTCCTAAAAACACCATGAGAAATCAAGACAGATATTGTATTGAAGAAAATGGTAAAAGGGAGACAAACTCGGTAAACAATATTTCTGAATATCGCTGCTGAATATACAGTTCTTCTTCTTTCAGAACCCAAAAAGGCTTTATTTTTTTAAGTAGGTACATAAATGTCCAGATATGCAATTGAATAGTTTCACGTTAATAAATGACGAATCAGTAAAACATTAATGTTTTATTTTCTGTAATTATGAATAGTTTCAAATTACAACTCTTTGTATCACTGTTTCTTTGTCGGTAACAGATATACTTTTATTCATGTTTGATACCTACAAGAGTAGTCGCGAAAATTAAGAGTTTTGAAAAACCAGGGTTCGTGTCTTCAAAGTTGTACAGGACCAAAACGATTTTTTCACAATCTTTCTGAAAAACGGAATATGTATTGCCGAAATACGTATATTTGTCAAAACCGTTTGCACAATTTTGATATCTCACTATTGTTTAGAACTGTTCATTTTTATTGAAACATCTATGTTGGCAGCAAATAATGCACCGGGTAAATTTAGTTCTGAACATGAAATTTATAAAAACTGTACTGAAAAACACATAATCGATTGTCATTATGTCAAAATGCTTAGCTTACCATTTGCACTTGTGTAAGACATAGACAAATGTAAATATTGACAGTGGTAAATAAAATGTGTCGTATGTTCAATAACTTCTTAAAATGATTTCGAACATTTCTGTTTTTTCTTGTTTGGTGAAAAAAACTGTGCAAACATATTTACTTTTTTGTCTGACTTAAATCTAAATTGTCATGTATGTATTATTATGTACAAGACTTAGTGTAATTGTATGTCCTCCATTTTGTTAGGGCACTTAGATTTACCCTTTGTCTGTCCGTTTCACTTTGTGTAGCGTGTTGTGCAAAATGCGTTCGATGTAAAGTTTTGAAAGCTTAGAAATACAGGATTGAACAGTAAGAGTAGAATTATGCCCATGGCTTAGAAAAAGTTCTTGTGTTGCGCACAAAAAGTATATGACCTTATGACCAAACGTCATAAAAATATTAGTCTTGACTTGAAATTGTACATATTAGTTTTTCGATTTGATTGGACAACGAAGAGCTGATTTATGATCCTTGACAGAACATCTTTTGAACACTAGAAGTTTGTATCGTGCGTAATTGAAAAAGCATATGACCCAGAGTAATCAAATTTCATAGCAATATTATTCAACATATAAATTCGTTACATTCAGACTTTATCTTTAGTAGTGGAGGTATGGTGCTTATGTATAGGTGTGGTCGAAGGCTTGTCCACGATTTAAAACCCTAACCCCTACCTTCCAAAGACTTATGGGTGACCTGAACATGAAAGATTATCAACTTTTCAATGAAGATATTGACACCCATCTTGACCGTCTTCATATCGTATTCAAATGTCAAGAAAGAATACTGTAACGAGCGGGAAAACAACAACCCCGTTTGTGAATCCACTATGGATGTGTGGTATATCTTCTTTCGTCATGTACTTGTCAGGATGCATGACGATCTACTGTCCATATCAACAACATAAAGCAAACATAAAAACAAATCCCGTATACAGTTGCAACTCTAAGTTTACTAAGGTGCTGAGAAATATATTCAATCTTCGCAACATAGATTATATAATATCATATACAATCCTAATGGTCTTCTGAGGATGATACAAAATTACCATGTGTGGATAATGTGTCTCTGACGTCCCACACTGTAGAAATCATTGATAAGAAATGTGACTCCGGCGTCCCATACTGTAATTACTGATAAGTAGTGTGACTACGGCGTCCCATACTGGGAGAACATCGATAACGTCGTTTATACGCGCCGAATGGTACCAAATCAGTCATTCGCATCAATGAAAATTGTTTGTGATGACTTTCTGTCGCTCGAAAGGAGTAGGTTCACTTACCACCCAAATCGGCCCTGTCAGAATGTTATTGAATTAACACAGAACGATTATTTACAAATTGCAGATGCAAAAGTGCGTGTTGAAATCTTTTACGAAGTATATAGTTGCCATAGCAACGGAAACACTGCAAATGACAAATAATTGTAAAAACTGTTTTTTTGCTGTCTTGACATGTTATCTTGTTTTTTTTTACCTAAGAATAAAGTAGACCTAAATTGAATTGCTTTTGTGTTTTTCATTCTTCGGTTGCTATGGTAACGGAGATGCCATGGGTCTACGTGATCTCGTCTGTTTAGTATATTTTATTGATAAAAGTAAACTATTTCATATCGATTTTTTTAACAATTATCTTCCTTTACCTTTACAATGATGCAAAAAAACATTAGCTTGATAACAATGCGCGCGAGTCCAATATTATTGAATTAAGTGACATGTCGTTGACTTAAACAAACCGTAATTGTGTAAAAACATCGCTTGTTGTGAATGTGAAAACAATTTGCATCGCAAAGTTATGGCACATTATGTAAACATTGACCCTCTGGGTTTCTTAATATATAGCATCTTTTTAGAAAAGTTCATACAGAAGCAAAACAAAGACTAATTGAACTTACCCCACCAGACGAAACAACTTGACATGTGACATTTAAGCCATGTAAATCCGATTTTTTTTATATATTCAATATTACGGTTGCTATGGATTCACGATATTCAGATGGCAATACAACTTGAATACATTAGTTAAAGTCAAGTCAAATGCATTCCAGTTACATTAAGTTCTCAAAAATAAAGTTTCAAATAGCTATTTTTCACATTTTATTTTTCTAAAAATTGTGTTACCATAGCAACCGTTTTTATTACAAATTTATTAAAATGTTATACATGATGATTATTTATAAATACATTCAGTTGAAAGATTTGATTGATTGAGAAAAAATCAGATAATAAAAAGTGTATTTATATTGTGTAGCCACCTAAAATGTATGTAGTGCCGGTCCAAGAACGTTTGAGTTTCCATGGAAACAAAAAATAAATATTGTTACAGAAGAAAGTGTTGTCATTTATTTTGAAGATCATTACTTTTAAACTGATCAATTGTTAAGTTGCTTTTCACGTTAGACTCAAACTGTTCTTTTCAAATATTTCAAAATTGTAACCATGGCAACCAAAACAGAACAATTGTAAAAATTGACTATTTCAACTTTTATAAACATTTTATGCAAAATATTTTTGGAAAAAAAGGTGTTTTTTCATATTTTTACAAAAAATTATTTCTGTTGCCATGGTAACAGTTTTGATAATATATCTTAACAAATGCAGTTTTGTAATATTTATTGGATTGTCTTAACACAGTGACGTTTTCAAAAGAATTTGACACAGGGCCGATTTTGGTGGTAAGTGAACCTACTCCTTTAATATCAAAATATTTTATAATTTATAATTTATTTGAATTTATAAAAATTGAGCCGCGGTCTGTGATTCTGGCGCTTATGGCAAAATTTAACGAAATTTACTTTTTGCATGCATTTCAAAGACGCATATCTCCTGATCACAAAGATAACTTTTTTTTCAAAATCCAACATCGGAAAGTTTTTTTGTGGCCAATTTGAAAATATGTGTAAAAAGGCTTTTTACTTCATTTCAATTTTAGTGTCAATGGATACAATAACATTGTATAATGTACACATTGTGTGCAGTAGAAATGTTTGTAGAAAATCCATATCACATTAACATAATTATATGACATATCTAGTCTTGAATTTTTTCAGTAAATTCGAAAAAAAAACAGTTGCCATAGTAACCGTTGTGTAGAAGTAAAATAAAGCGACATAAGTAGCTTCCTTCGTTTATCAAACATAGTAAATGTGTATTATAGTTACTTACTTTAAAAATATCTTCATCTCTATATAATTGGCTAGTTGGAAAATTTAAAAGTCCATTTAGTATAATCAGCAAATTTATGATAGAGGTAAAGATAGATATCAATCAAAGATGCATTTCCCAAATTAATTAATGTACACTGTCTGTGTCAATATTAATCTTGAAAACATTGTAATTGTAGTTTAAGCAAATGCTATGTTCATTAATTGTTACAAACATCAATGTATTCATATTATATGCATAGCATCAATATTATTTTGTATTGTTGCCATGGCAACAGACCTCATAAAATGATATACTGACTAATTCCCTTATCGAGTTGTCTATTTCACAGTTTGAATCCACATACAAGACGAAATTACATAATTCATAAATATGTGAGAGCAAATTTATCAAAAATATCAAAAAAATGTATCGAACTGTAATGTAATGCAAGTAAAATCTGCTCTTGAACAATTATATTTATGTGAACTATTGAACAAAGTAATAACAATTACAACAATTGTGTATTATCCCTCCCTTATACATTTAAGTGAACAATATATAAAACGAACTAACTTATTTTAGTAACAAAATGTGTTTTTACAAGAGTGCTTTAATTTTAACTTTAACTTAGGTTGCAGTGTAAAAACGGCATATGACACAACAGTACAAAAGTCATATTATTCTTCAGGGCAGGAAATGTCCTTATTACATTCCCTTAGGTACGGACAAACTTTCTTGGCTAAATAAGCCTTCCTCTCAGCTGTGAGACCTGCAGGTTGTATTAGTGTAGGCCGCTCATGTGACACATGTATGATGTGGCAGAATTCAGTCTTCACTTCTTCAGCATTATCATTCTGTTTAACAAACACAGCCCCAGCAGGTACTTCGGTTGTTAAACAAAACTGTTGATACCCTCGAATGCCTTTAACTGGACCAAAGTAAGCAGCAAGAAACGTCTTCCAATCCCGCCACTCCCACTGCCTTACACCATTCTTCTCACAACTTAAACCTATGTTACTATTGCATGACATGTTAATGACACGCTCTGAAAATATAAAAATATCATGGTGGCATCCTGTTAATTTCCAAAATTGTCGTTTTTATATATTGAATCACCAGCATTATACAGAATATTCCCATTTCTAAGTATACTCTTAAATTGTGTTACATGTAGTCGTGTTACATTGTGTCCCATCCAATTTTAGAAGATTTAATATCAATCCAAAAAGAAGCCATTACTTATCTTGTTGACAATATAATTTAACTTAGTTTCTCTAATTTGTGTTTACACTTGTTCTATGCCAATGTTCCGAATTGCATCAGACAATTGCATTTAAATCGGTCAGAACTAGATGCCTATGTAATTACCTATATCATCCAGAGTCTCGCAATCACTTCGCCTGTACAGTTTTTTTATTAGACCAAAGCCTGAATCCACAAGACACCGGGCATGTCCAGGCATCATCATTAGTAGCCGGATCTTGGGGTTATGGCCAGTCATTGTCCGCCATGCCAGGTAAGCCAGTACATAACGATTCTTGGTTTGGCCTGAATCACAGATGCAATATAGTATAAGCAGTTTATATGTGTTCAAAACACCAAGAAAAACCTACATTTGGAGATTACAAGTTTATGCAGAGTAAACATTTATATAAATAAATGCAGATTATAGGTAACAAATTGTTTCTTTTGGTTGAAAAATGGTCAATAAATAAGCATACCACCGCAGTTATCACATTGTAGCTGTGCCTCATCAACTATATAATTGTATTGTTTTCGAGCCCCATCATCTCTGACACCGAAAACGAATGTAGGACATTAGTAAGGTGTTTTGCTCAAATAAGAATAAATAAAAAGATGAAATGATGAACACTTTAGGAATAAATATTGGAGCTCTTCAACAATCTATTTTATATTCCCTATTTCCTATGTTGAAGGGTCTAATAAAGGGGCAAATGTCCGCATGTGCAATATAATAAAGGGCCAAGATTGATATCTAGAAAGTGCACACAGGGGACAATATTGTTTATTGCGTAATGTTATATAATTTGCCCAAGCCAAAACTGGCCTTGATTCTGTAGGGCATAATTTCTGGAATTTTTAGAAATATATGTCGAATGATTTATTGATGATTTGAGAAATAATCCATGTATTGTAATGTCTGTCCACTCTCTAAATTATTTATTAAACAGACTATTTTGTCAATTTCGAAACAAAATATTTATTACATAGACTTTTAACAAATATTTTTGATGTCAGATTATAATAGACATTACAAAATATCCTTATGTTATCCAAAAAGATGTAAATTTTGTGCATTTTTGTTGCTGTAGTATAAAATATGTCCATTCAAATAAGACCCTTAGCTATGATGTTGATTTTTCTTAGATCATTTTTGGTCTGTCACAGACGTTTTTCAGTACTATTTGCATATCAGGAAACCAGGCAGGCATAAAATGCAGAGTCAACGTTTGATCTCAAAGATAATTCAACGCAAAATCGCTTGGAAGACACTCCAAAATTACATTACGTTCATTATTGTCGGTCACCATTTTGTAAAGCGCTTGTCTAAAGTAGTTACAATGAGCACATGTTGCTAAGGTGGCCGTGGCTACAGTGCGAATGAGGAAGGGTCAATTGTATATCCCATTGCTTGCATTTAATTGAATATTATGCTTGTATTTTGAATTTATGGTTAAAATCATTATGCTTATTTGTTTTGATGCCAGTCAATTTAAAAGCTTGCGTGAAAGTACACACCTTAACATGGGGACAGCAATGATCCCAAATCCGTGTAAATGCCTTGATTTGTATGGCACGGTTGCTGTTTGTCTCACACACTGAGCGGTACTTGGCATGAATCATTTTTTTAGTCTTCGAAGACTTCAAGAAAATTGGGGGAATTCCATCTCTACCCCGTGGAGCTGATGTAGACCCTTTTCTTCAGCATATGTCAGAAGAAATTGCACAACGCTTTCAACATCCTCAAATTTCAAAGAATGGGCTGGCTTTCGTCCCTTATTTCCAAGAAAGCGGGGTACTTTTCCATTATTGTTCAAATGTTTCACCAGTCTTTGTAGAGTCCTTTCAGATACATCATAAATAACAGAAAATGCTTTTCTACAAAGACAGTGGCCTTCATAAATGTAGCTGTACCTGTTTCTTTTTCTTTCTCCATACCTAGTTCTTGTTTCATCCGGATGAATCTGCATAATAAATGTAAGATACAACATGCATATATATCTACAGTGTAAATCAATCTTTTTTATCATGTTTAATAAGTAAATTTAAATGAGAAAATGTTTTTATTTTATACATGACTGGTTGTTCGATATATTGAAAGTGGTTTGATAACAATACAATTAAAGGATCAGTTTTCCTGCATTGATTTCATGGTAGAGAATCGACTTATATAAACTTCAAGATACCTTGTGTAGTGAACCCAGGAAATTAAACATCTCTTTTGAGTCACTATCCATTTCTCGTAGGTTATTGACATGTTCTGCAATATCGTCTTTGTTGATGAAACCTAAGACAGGACTTTGCGCAAGCACAACCAGTAGAAATGTTGGACCAAGTATCTGTGTTCTGGTCTGAATCAGTACCACTCTCCTCATCACAAGTATCCCTGTCTCTGTCTGTGCACCAAGACGGCCAGTCTTGCCTACCTGATGGTTCAGGTTCTGGTGCATGCTGCCGGGGATATGGCCGCGGAAATGTCCAGTAGCACAGATGGCATCTTCTGTGCAACATTTTTCAACAAATCTTTTGCTCTCAGTTTATCCAGTTGATCAACCAGTTCCTGAAAATAATTAAACAAAAACTCCAATAAAGTCAAGCAGGAATGCCAAAAAACTGTAACTACTTCCTAATGATCCTTCACACGTTTCTGCTGTTTACCGATTTTATAGAAATCATTATAACTTATATAAGCAGATTCTGTTTTATAATCCCAGTGTGAATTTTGGGTTTCAAAACACCTTCAATCAACACCTTTGAAGAATATCATCATACGTGTATATCTTAAACTGATTTATTTGACATGAATTGTGAAACAAGTTCTTACAACTTATACTAATCTCACTTATGACTGCTTCCTGGTTACCAACCAGTACCCGTGCCATCATACTCCGGATTCTCACTTATGACTGCTTCCTGGTTACCAACCAGTACCCGTGCCATCATACCCCGGATTCTCACTTATGACTGCTTCCTGGTTACCAACCAGTACCCGTGCCATCATACTCCGGATTTGCATAAATATGAGTATTTCCCTTTGACCCTGTGGTACAAAAAAATATATACTGCTAGACGATAGCCTTGCCATGCGTTTTGACAAGTTTATCAATATACACTGTTAAGTAAATTTGTACATGCAGAATGACTTTTGACGATGTTGTACATTCCGGTAAATGCACACAGTACAATTGTATTTTTTTAAAATCTTGATATCATTAGGTACATTTGATTATTATATTTGTATACGTATAGAGGTGCAACGATTCGCTCCGATGCATCGAAAAACCGGTTTTAAACTCGCCGATTCGAATCAATACAGACACCCCAAAATTCAATTTGATCCGCATATTAAACATGCATGCCGCAAAATGACCCGTTGTTTCCGCATTGTAACATCCGTATTCTAAACATGTCGACTTTTGTTACGCGGCGTGCGATTGGTTATTTAGAGTTAATCTGGCATCCAATCAATAATAGAGTTTTATTCTTACTAGCCTAGTAGCATGGCGTCTCCCACATTGAAAGATGCTCCTAAAAAATTAAAATCAAGAGTGTGGGCACATTTCAGGTTCCGCGAGGGATTGATACAAAAAGCAACGTGTAAAATTTGTTTCGCTGACGTTAGTTATCCAAAGTCCGGCAGCACGACTAATCTCATGCAGCATTTGAAAAGGAAACACTCCATCGATGTGTTCGAATTAAAGTCCGTCAAATTGTCAATTTCGACATGTACAACATCTAGTCTAACAACATCCACAGGCCAGATAAACATATATACACATATGATGTGGTCACATATAGCTAGTCACATAGTGATGTTATGTCATGTTTTGTTATTCATTTAAATTTTATCAACAGATAGTTTCTGTTACAAATGTGTGATGTTTTTTTGTTATTTAAAATATGTAAACAGGAAGTTTTGTTAATTAAAATTTGTTCTTGATGAAACACTATCCTAGTTTTTCATAATTGCAATGATTAAACACCCTTTTAATGTACAACTAAATATTAAATAGCAGCAATAAGTAAAACATGAATCGAATCGAAAATAATCGAATCGACATGTTGATATCGGAATCGAATCGAGCTTTAAGTGAATTGTTGCAGCTCTATATATACGTTTGTGTTTCTTTTTCAAAATTAACGCTTGTGCAATTAGCCTGATTTACCGGAAAACATGTACAATTTGACAGTACTAACAGTTCAAATACTTCATTAGTTTTCAACATTTTTACAAAATTATAGCCGTATTAGTTGAAAGACAGTATAACGATAAAACCGTATACATTTCATCTTGCTATATCATGTTGTTAGATAATTATTGCTAAAAAGCAAATGCTGAGCACTCCTTTCCTTCTGCCTATATCCCCATTGTTTTAGACTTAGACTTAGTCTTAGACTAATCAATAATTATTTAAATACACAAAACTACAAAACTTAGACGTATGACGGCAAGTCTGAAATCCTAAGTCTACTTTTTGTAGATTTATAATTAAGGGTATAAATTAATAAGGTTGACGTCATATAGTACAGACGACAATATTTCATAGCAGGAATATCGCTGAAATTGTTCATGTATGCTACTATCTAGCATTGTAATGAATAATTAAATGTAGCAAAGACAATTAACCGCTGTTTAAATCCAGTGGGTGGGGTATGGTTCCGATCGTAGTTTTATCCGTCAGTTTTAACTGTATCTACAACGTTAAAAGTAGGATTTTTGCATGCATTATGGTGGACTTTACACATAATATCATAATGATTACCTATATCTGTCAAGCTTAACCGTGAGCGCTCATTTTTACTCGGATTTGTCCACATGTTATGTAGTCAATGTGAAAGTACTGTGATGACGCCACATTCCACGTGCTGGTTATGCAAAATCATTGACTAAGGTTGAGAGTACCTAAAATAAGACTGTGTTCATACCGCTGGTAAAAAACTCTTCTTAGCGAATTCCGGATTTCATCTATTAACGTGATTGACAGGAGATAGACTCCGACTACAAATAGTGCCACTTGTATACATATGTTACCTATAAGAGTATTTTGTAAATTTGTGAGGCTGCTGAAGGGGCGGTCAACACCAACACCTTCATCTACCACATCAATGGTTAAGGCTATTCAATAAGAAGTTCTGATGAAAACCAATCTCATTGAAATCAGCCCCTAACTTTAGCTCCATTATTTTCCGCTGTTGGGATCTGACTACACTACGTAAGAGGTCACGTTCATATAACCTCTCTAAAAATAGATATGCGTAACCAGGTGCTCGTTTGTGGTCCAATGAAATTTCTCCTTACAAAACCGTGTTTGTCGTCTTTCTCAAAATGTCACTATCGTTTATTCTGAGTTTCTGTTTTCGAAGTACATGTACTTAGAAGTAAAAGTCTATTCACAATTATATCACAAAATATTTTAATTAAACAACAAAAACACCATCTACAATTATACACATATATTGTACTATCTCCAAGTCATCAATGAAATTCCTACAACGTGACCTTAGATTTTCTCGTGATTTCATTGTAAATATTTAAATTCTCCCAACTTTTTAAACCATTCACGGATAAATAAACATCGCTGTCCCCTAAACAAACGTAAATGTTCAGCCAACTATTTCTGTTTTGTTTTTACATTGCATACTTATAACTGAATTGTTTGATTACAATACATGTTATCTGTCTGTCATAACATTGTGTGTTGTTTCACATGTAACCATGCCCAAAATAAAGTATTTTGTATTGTATATTGTATTGTTTACACTGTTATTGAACGTCCTTCATGCCGCTTCCGGTAATAAAATTTTCCAAAAACGAAACACCACACAAACAACCAAATTATTAACCAAAGATTGTTGCCGTGTAGGAGTTGCGGTTGTGTCCATGGGCGCAGCCATATTGAAATTGACGAAAATACGTAATTGGAACGTCTTGGTGATCTACGCTCAAATAGAATTTGAGGAGCTCGTCGGAGATCGATGAATATTCATAACTCTATACCACAGCATTTTGCAGGCTACTCAAAGGTCACTTGAACGTGACCTGTATTGGGCAGTCATCAGATCCAGTTAGCGTATAGTATAGGAGCGTGCGACTGGAGCTGATTTTAATGAGTTTGGATGAAAACAGACGGGGGATACGATAGTGATGACACAGACAGTGACTTGTAAAGGTTTTGGATCAACATATCAGAATTGTACAATGTACTAATGCACAGAAACAGTATTTTACACAAAATATGTAATGATATTCACTACTTATTAATTACAAAATACTTAGAAAACTGGCTCAAGAAATGCTCAGAATGCAGGAAATTGCGTGCTTGGTATAAAAAACATTCTCTGGGTGCACGCCCCGGAACACCCCTAGGAGGCCTGTTACAATTTAAATTGGTCTGTTCACTTCAAACATTTTGAGAACCCTGACATAAGTTTCTTGGAAACACAGCGGAGTTCGCTAATAAGAGAATGACAAACAATGTGTGAATGGGGAGGAGCTCCGTCACATTCACGGCAGAATATCTGATGATGGCCTGATTGGCCGAAAAGGGAAAATCAAATGAAATATAGTCTAAGCGCAAAAATGCACAATGCCTAATAAAACAACAACTACAACAACAGCAGCAACCAAAGAAACAAATTTTGCCCCCCACTGTACCACTTGTAATGTACATTTACGGCCCAGTCAATAATTTTGAATATTACACCATTATGCTCAGCATAAAATAACAGTTAAATTAATTTTTTTTCCCCAAAGTGTGTATAATATTACATAAAACAGCCCAAATAATATAGCTGGTCCTTTTATAAGCGTTTGCACAGAATCAGACAACAAATGGTCGAGGAGAGATCACTCAAAATCCATTTTTACTTAAATTTGACTATCATTCTTTTTAAATTTTTATAAAATCAAAATTTCACAAACCTCAACAAAATAACGTTGGCCACTGGTTTCTATTGTCATAAAATACTAGCATGCCAAGTTTCATTGATGTACACTCACTGGTTACTGAAATATCCAACTTCAAAAATTTGCCATCTAGTTGTCAACCATCACAGTAAATCTACACCAAGAAAACACCACCATCAACTAGGAACTTTTCTGCTGTCATTCAATGTCAACATTGCTGAACCGGTGCACTTTTTAAATCCTTCCATGCAAAAATGTAGTCCTGCAAATCAAGAAGAAATCACTGTTTTAGTGATCAGAAATGACACTAAAGTTACACAGCAAAAATAAATACATTAGAAACAAGCACTAATTAATGTTATTATGTATGTCTGGTTTCCATTGATTCAAAGTACTTACATATTATGCTGATGGAGCCTCTTTTGTGCCAAGCTGTGTCGTCTGCACAGGTCACTACAGTCCTTGTTTAACATGAAAACTTTGGGGCTAGATACTTCTTGTCTTACTGGCTTATTTAACATCCTTAATCCTTGAATCTCTGAAATGAATCACATGAAATGTTAAGCAAAATTATATAAGAATTTAGATATCCAGAGCAATACAAAACAATCAGTACCAATCCCATTACCCATGAGTTTCTATTGTCATCAGATACTAGCACATGAAGATTCATTAATGTAAACCTACTGGTTGCTAAAATATCCAAAAAAGCCAGGGGGAGGAACACTCCAGACATATTTTGACTGAAATTTGACTATCATTTTTTTTTAAATTTAATAAAATCTAAATTTCACAAACCTCAATAAAATCCCTTTAGCCACTGATTTCTATTGTCATTAGATACTAGCATGTGAAGTTTGAATGCCGTAGACCTACTGGTTACTAAAATATTAAACTTCAAAAATTTGCCATCTAGGCGTCAGCCCAGTTTTTTTTTGCCCTCTTTATTCTGTAGTAAAACTACCACTTTTGCACAGAAATTGTGACCTCCACAACACATTTCCAGCTATCTGGAGTATCTAGTTTCAATAACTTAACTTATTATAATTGAATTACAGCTTTACAAAGAAAAAATAAGGTAAATGATTTTTTATAGGATTTGTCTCCCCTTAATCATTCTGAAATATATTTCCTGCTATATAAAACGATAAAATAAGTGTCAAATCCACTGATTTCCATGAATCTGCGGAAAATTCTCATGCCTGATCTATAATAGATGATTGACATCACAATTTGTGATAACAGAGAACTGTTGTGCAAACCATAATATATTGAACAGTAAATACTTTTGTCCCAGTTTATACACCAACTATAAAACATTTGCCTACAAGTTTCCCAGTTACCTGTGAGAGAAATTCTTGAAATGCACACATATCTTCCTGAAAGGCTGTTCAGTTCAAGTGACATCAATGGGGATCTAGTAATGTAGTACCTGCAGAAAATACAGAACAGTATCAATAAACAATTTTTGAAATATATTGTTACTCCAGGAAAATGAACTCCAGCCAAATGGCTTGTCTGATAGACAATCAAAACTATGTACCAAATAGCTACTAAAAATAAAACATTCCATAAGTTTTTTTTGGATAGCAAAGGAATAAATTAATATTTCTTTCCTGTAAGAAACCCAATCTGGTGATATTGATAATAGAGCTTCAACGATTCAACTGTCAACCGATTCGATTCAATTTTCTTTCCTACGATTTCGATTTTTTCAATTCGATTTTTGTATGTATATGTAACAGCATTCTCATTTATCTTAAGGCTTTTGCATTTATTTCAGGCCAGTTGAAATTAAGAGTTTTGCAAATAAAAATTAATAAGACTTAAGAAAACTAAACTTTACTTCCGGTAAATAATGTAGCAACAGGGGAAGTGACTACGGCGTGACTAAGTGCACTGTAGCACTGTTATTTTATATCTTTTTAATTTTATTCTTGATATTAAAGTTTAAACTATACATCTCATTATCAATTATTCATTATTCAAATTGAAATTTTAAGACAATGTATACCCCAAACACAAGTCTATCACGTGCAAGAAGCAATACATGTTTAAAATAGTCAGCTGTACGAAAAAAACTAGGCAACAAATGAAACGTAAACTTAACATACAGTGAGGTAAATTATATGTGAATAGTCATAGCACAGAGTATGAGACATAAATCATCAGTTTATACAGGCAAAAATAAAAGTTATCTGAAATTATCATAATAATTTTCATTCCTCGTAAAATTCGGAGGGCGGCATTACGGACCGTACGGTACGGATTTTATTGTATACCAGACACGAAAACGAAAGTGATTGCATGGTTATCACAGACATTAAGAACCGGTCTCAGACCCTTTTAACCGCATTTATCATCAACATTGAGTGGAATAAAACATTCGCTAATGGAAAATTTAGAAATTCATACTTTCAACGGGACAGCTTTTCGACTATTTGATTATTCTTCAGCCATTTTCCGAAAATAAACGGTGCTAACTGAAATTTTTCACCAGACAATGTGTCCGACAAAAACAGAAATTCCATTGGTCAAAATGAAAATGTACCGGACATGTCCAACGGTCATTCGATTTGACTCTTCTTGATTTTCTTCTTCAAAATTAGTAATGTAAACAAGAAGCATCTATAAGTTTTATGACCTACCTATTGTAACAGGTTTTCTTCAAAATCCTGTACTTCATACTTTGAAATACTGCTAAAAATGCATTCTCTTCTTACTAACATGGTGTTGTTACATGACATCTCTGGAAACAAATGTAAATGTCAAAACTGCATCTTATATAACTTCAATGTACTATTTAAACATGAGAATCAATGGTATTAAGGCATTACTTTTACTTATCACTTTTTCATTCAACTGAATATCCTCGATTTCTTCATTTTTTTGCATTCAGCATATGATAAATGGAATGGCACATGACATGAAAATAAGGATACATGCGGAATAACCTTGTTAGTTTTAACGAGGAATGACATTTTCAAGTGCAATTTTTACGAACTTTTTTACGAATCACCGACAATGCCTCCTGATATTTAAATAGAATTATCGTTAAGACAAACTATTTTCTACGGTCCCGAAATATTCGTCTTAGAGTCAACTGTAGTTACTAAACATTGTTCTTAAAATGTGAAAAAATACAATTTATACCTCATGTTTATGTGCACAACACTGTGTACTTATTGCATGGAACCCTTTGTTGCACACATATAGGTCATACTTTCTTTGGAAGCAATAATGGCCACAAGGGTCCCATCTACGGCCCCCACACAATTTGGTATGTCAACTATCAAATTTCTGTTTGGCTTCAGCAATAGCCACATCTGCCGTAGGCAAGTAGAATTTTTAAGTTGGTCATTTATGGCTGCAATAACCTGCAAAAGTTATGAATATAAAATTATACAGTTTCAATATTTAATGCATGTAATTCAGCAG
The DNA here is from genome assembly GCA_032209605.1 of Mactromeris polynyma. Classification (NCBI taxonomy): domain Eukaryota; kingdom Metazoa; phylum Mollusca; class Bivalvia; order Venerida; family Mactridae; genus Mactromeris; species Mactromeris polynyma. The sequence continues at coordinate 26,336,048 of JASFXZ010000002.1, read as the reverse complement.
CGAGAAAATTAACAATGTTTCTCACCTAAAAATTAACACTTTTAAAGACACATTCAAACTTGAACAAAAAATTGCATAATGATACATATACTTAACCAGGCCATTAAATACGCAACTAAAAATTGACCGCATCAACACGTTGGCATTATAAAGAAAGAATTATATTTAATTCTCAAACATAATTTTCTAAACTACATAAATTATGAAATACGAGTACTGGGGCCATAGTTTGATTTCTTTTTGATGAACGATTTACACATTGGTAACAATGAAACACTTTTACATTTGGAACAAACTGAAGGCAAAGTGAAATAGTTGTGTTTTTAATGGCGTTATGTATATACAGTGGAACACAAAAATCAAATAGTACGTAGTAATTTTTATTCCCTGACCAAATTCTTCTACATTTCATTGTACAATTGTGTATCAACATGTTTAAAAAGAATTTGTATATATTTATAGCATATTTTTGGGTCCCAAAAGGCAAACGTGCTCGCACCATGTGTCAGGCAACCTTCACTGTAAAATTCAACCTTTGCAAGGAATTGATTGATCAGCAGCTGTTTTGAAAGATTTTAAACATGTATTTCAAAAAAATAGAAATAATGATGAAAATATATTAGAACATGAAAATAATGAATATTGTTTTAAGTGATTGTCGGGAAACATCTGTGACAGAATCAGACTTTAGAAATACACTTAAACCTCAATAATAAGACCACCTCTTGAAAACTGGGAATAAAGAGTGGAACAGTCAAAATGGACTTGAAATGTGTGGTCATAATTTTGATGTTGTTTTAACATTGAGGTGGTCTTTAAGTGAGATTTTACTGTAGTATCACTTCATTGATGGCTGGATATATACTGTAGTATCATTTGAATTCGCGCAGGTCTAATTTTCGCATATTTCGCGCTAGAGACGAAGCGCGAATTTAAGTCCACGCGATTATTAAACTTCCAAAACTAACATGGCTATCCGAATTTTTGACTGTCCGAAAATGTGTGTATATGCACTTACGTTTTTTCTTTTCATAATTTGTCGCTGTTTTTTCTGATAATCTGTGTGGAATAATTAGGAACATGGAATATTTTGACACAGTTTGATTACTAGTACGTAAGAGTGGTTTAAATGGAACATTAATTCATGAATTGATTTTTCTTTGTTTACGATGTTTATACATGTATAAAGAATACACGACTGCATAAAATCGTTGTCATCCGGATTGCACGCACTGCAATTTTTTTCTTCATACTTTAATTCTTGAACAATTCGTACAGTTGTGTCAATGAACGCCAATTAATCGTTGGACGTGTCATATTGTTTGTGGTATTGTTATGGAGTATGTTTTAATTCGTTCCCGACTGGTTTCGCTGAAATAACCAGGGAATCAAACGCTTGGTGAAACTGATCAAAATATGACGCGAACCTCGCTAGTCATGTTGTTTATTCAAGTTTCACACGTTTCTATTGTATTCAGATATGACAATTGGCAATAAAAGTGTTAATTGGCGACTCTATTACAGAGATAACGCCCAACTTACGAGTTAATACGCAGAATATTGCTATTTACAGCTTATGATACGGATGTACGAAATAATAACATGCGCTGTGATACCGTCATTTTTGTCTGATTTTTATTCTTCAAAAATTTAAAATGCGCGAAACTGCCTTTTTTGCTGTTTGCGCGAAATTTCACCCCCGCGAATTTAAGTGATACTACAGTAGGTCTTTACAAGCTGTCAATGACATCTTTGCTTATACAGCTTATCAAGATGGCTTGTTCCATGATACCACTATCGGTCATCAATCGGACACCTTGCAAACCTGATCATACTGAGCAAAGGAAAGCAAGGAGGTTGTAACATTTTCTACCTACAATAAATAAAGCTGACATTGAATCAGTACAGCCAGAGATCTGGGACTATAACATTTATAAGAACTACTTCCTAGGCTACAACAATCTGGAAGTACTTGCTCACCAGGCCGACACCTCTATTAATTCTAAATGCATCATGTGAATGAAATTTATATGAACTAAATAAAGTTACCACCATGTGTACGATTACTTGTATATTACATGTTCTTCAACATAGGATGCACCAATAGTTCCAGATAGTGGAAAAAATATTATGTGCACAGTACCATACTTCTAGTAATAAACATTTCAATTCCAACCTATACAAAATATTGCTTTGTCAAAAATTATTAACAAGGTTATGTTTAGGTAAACCGACAATAAAACTGAGGAACACAAGAACAAACATGCAGTGTGCTGACAAAACATTGACCTATTTGTGTCAACAAAAGGAGTGCCAGGTTACATTCCGTTTAGAGATTTTGAAGTGAGATGGCAATGTGTATCATGCATGTGAACAATCAGACATTCTTAACACAATTTGATCATGACAAATATTGAATCAAAATGTTTAGGAATAAGATATTTTGGACAAAAATATTTTGTTAATAAAATTACAAACAAGAAATGGGCAATGCCCCCAAACCAGGTTTAGTACGTAGTTATTTGTAACTTGAAGGCTCAATTTGTATAATGAATACATGATGATCATCAATGCTGCAAAGGTGCCATAGGTGATACATGCATATACACACTCACTTAGATATATTATATATATATGCAACAACTATACACCCGCGCATAGCGAAGATATTAAGTGGAAACTGAATTTTAAATTTTAAGTGACCTTGGACGGAACGAACCCAAAAGCAATCCCATGGGAGCCAGAAACCAAATTGATATTTATAGTAACGGTGACCCAAGCGAGCTCTCCACATGTTCTTACTATACACCAAGTTTGATGTCAATACGATGAAAGGAACTAAAGTTATTCTCCGGAAACCAAATTTCTATTTTTAGTAACAGTGACCTTGACCTTTGACGGACCGAATCAAAAAGCAATCCCAAGCGAGATCTCCAATGTTCTTACAATACACCAAGTTTGATGTCAATACGATGAAAGGAACTCAAGTTATTTGCCGGAAACCAATTTGTTAAGTTTAGAAACGGTGACCTTGACCTTTGACGGAACTATTCCAAAAGCAATCCCAAGCGAGCTCTCCACTGATACTATACACCATATTTGATGCAAATATGACCAACGAAACTCAAGTTATTCGCTGGAAACCAAATTGATATTTATAGTAACGGTGACCTTGACCTTCGACGGACCAAACCCAAAAGCAATCCCAAGCTAGATCTCCACATGTTCTTACTATACACCAAGTTTTATGTCAATACGATGAAAGGAACTAAAGTGATTCTCCGGAAACCAAATTTCTATTTTTAGTAATGGTGACCTTGACCTTTGGTGGACTGAACCCAAAAGCAATCCCAAGCGAGCTCTTCACATGTTCTTACAATACACCAAGTTTGATGTCAATACCATGAAAGGAACTCAAGTTATTTGCCGGAAACCAATTTGCTAAGTTTAGAAACGGTGACCTTGACCTTTGACGGAACTATTCCAAAAGCAATCCCAAGCGAGCTCTCCACATGTTCTTACTATACACCAAATTTGATGCAAATGTGACCAACGAAACTCAAGTTATTCGCTGGAAACCAAATTGATATTTATAGTAACGGTGACCTTGACCTTCGATGGACCAAACCCAAAAGCAATCCCAAGCTAGATCTCCACATGTTCTTACTATACACCAAGTTTTATGTCAATACGATGAAAGGAACTAAAGTGATTCTCCGGAAACCAAATTTCTATTTTTAGTAATGGTGACCTTGACCTTTGGTGGACCGAACCCAAAAGCAATCCCAAGCGAGCTCTTCACATGTTCTTACAATACACCAAGTTTGATGTCAATACCATGAAAGGAACTCAAGTTATTTGCCGGAAACCAATTTGCTAAGTTTAGAAACGGTGACCTTGACCTTTGACGGAACTATTCCAAAAGCAATCCCAAGCGAGCTCTCCACATGTTCTTACTATACACCAAATTTGATGCAAATATGACCAACGAAACTCAAGTTATTCGCCGGAAACCAAATTGATATTTATAGTAACGGTGACCTTGACCTTCAACGGACCAAACCCAAAAGCAATCCCAAGCTAGCTCTCCACATGTTCTTACTATACACCAAGTTTTATGTCAATACGATGAACGGAACACAAGTTATTCGCCAGAAACCAAATTTCTATTTTTAGTAATGGTGACCTTGACCTTTGGTGGACCGAACCCAAAAGCAATCCCAAGTGAGCTCGTCACATGTTCTTACTATACACCAAGTTTGATGTCAATACGATGAAAGGAACTTAAGTTATTCGCCGGAAACCAAATTTCTATTTTTAGTAATGGTGACCTTAGACAGACCAAACCCAAAAGCAATCCCAAGCGAGCTCTCCACATGTTCTTACTATACACCAAGTTTGATGTCAATACGATGAACGGAACTCAAGTTATTCACAGGAAACCACCAGTTTGACGCCCGCCCGCCCGCCCAACGACATACGCTATTCTAATAACCTGGTTAAAAATTATTATAACAACAAATGGATTGGTTGGGCAGTGGAAACAATCATGGTTTTATAGATATGTAATCAAGTACTGTTGCACCTCTCTAAAGCTAACAATATTATAACTGGTTGATCACTCTACCACTGACAAGTCAAGAAACTACTGGTCCATCAACAACAACGAGTCTTCCAGATGACAGAGAACTTCTGTAAAAGTTAGCAAACCACAATCAGAAACACTAGGTGTAAGTAATAGTTAAGGTTTCTTTCAAAAAACATTTCATCCTACAGATAAAGTTAATATGAAGTAAGTTTTTTAGAGTTAAAAATGCTTATATATCGCGACAGACGCCAACATGAAAGAAAGTTTTATTTTCACCAGTAATATAGCATTTTACCAAACTTAAAGTAGAATACCACATGTATATGAAAAAGAAACTGAAATGATAAAACAACAAGTTCATTACACTTTAAGAGATGACAATCACATATTCAAATATTCATTCAGAAGGTTAACAGAATATTTGTATATCAAAATTGCCATTCCTCGACATCCTTAATAAATATGATGTGTGTAAATTATAAATGAGTTATCTTCAGTAAATGTAGTGATGGGCAATCGGCTGGATTTTCATTATCGATTAAACGGACAGACAGACCGACTAATTAATCGGATTAATTGATCACACTTATCGCATGGCTGCCAGTAGGTAATCACACTTATTGCATGGCTGCCAGTAGGTAATCACACTTATTGCATGGCTGCCAGTAGGTAATCACACTTATCGCATGGCAGCCAGTAGGTAATCACACTTATTGCATGGCTGCCAGTAGGTAATCACACTTATTGCATGGCTGCCAGTAGGTAATCACACTTATCGCATGGCTGCCAGTAGGTAATCACACTTATCGCATGGCAGCCAGTAGGTAATCACACTTATCGCATGGCAGCCAGTAGGTAATCACACTTATTGCATGGCTGCCAGTAGGTAATCACACTTATTGCATGGCTGCCAGTAGGTAATCACACTTATTGCATGGCTGCCAGTAGGTAATCACACTTATCGCATGGCAGCCAGTAGGTAATCACACTTATTGCATGGCTGCCAGTAGGTAATCACACTTATTGCATGGCTGCCAGTAGGTAATAACACTTATTGCATGGCTGCCAGTAGGTAATCACACTTATCGCATGGCTGCCAGTAGGTAATCACACTTATCGCATGGCTGCCAGTAGGTAATCACACTTATTGCATGGCTGTCAGTAGGTAATCACACTTATTGCATGGCTGCCAGTAGGTAATCACACTTATTGCATGGCTGCCAGTAGGTAATCACACTTATCGCATGGCTGCCAGTAGGTAATCACACTTATCGCATGGCTGCCAGTAGGTAATCACACTTATTGCATGGCTGCCAGTATGTAATCACACTTATCGCATGGCTGCCAGTAGGTAATCACACTTATTGCATGGCTGTCAGTAGGTAATCACACTTATTGCATGGCTGCCAGTAGGTAATCACACTTATTGCATGGCTGCCAGTAGGTAATCACACTTATCGCATGGCTGCCAGTAGGTAATCACACTTATCGCATGGCTGCCAGTAGGTAATCACACTTATCGCATGGCTGTCAGTAGGTAATCACACTTATTGCATGGCTGCCAGTAGGTAATCACACTTATTGCATGGCTGCCAGTAGGTAATCACACTTATTGCATGGCTGCCAGTAGGTAATCACACTTATTGCATGGCTGCCAGTAGGTAATCACACTTATCGCATGGCTGCCAGTAGGTAATCACACTTATCGTATGGCTGCCAGTAGGTAATCACACTTATCGCATGGCTGCCAGTAGGTAATCACACTTATTGCATGGCTGCCAGTAGGTAATCACACTTATTGCATGGCTGCCATTAGGTAATCACACTTATTGCATGGCTGCCAGTAGGTAATCACACTTATTGCATGGCTGCCAGTAGGTAATCACACTTATTGCATGGCTGCCAGTAGGTAATCACACTTATCACATGGCTGTCAGTAGGTAATCACACTTATTGCATGGCTGCCAGTAGGTAATCACACTTATTGCATGGCTGCCAGTAGGTAATCACACTTATTGCATGGCTGCCAGTAGGTAATCACACTTATTGCATGGCTGCCAGTAGGTAATCACACTTATTGCATGGCTGTCAGTAGGTAATCATACTTATTGCATGGCTGCCAGTAGGTAATCACACTTATCGCATGGCTGCCAGTAGGTAATCACACTTATTGCATGGCTGCCAGTAGGTAATCACACTTATTGCATGGCTGCCAGTAGGTAATCACACTTATTGCATGGCTGCCAGTAGGTAATCACACTTATTGCATGGCTGCCAGTAGGTAATCACACTTATTGCATGGCTTAAGTATCAAATAAAGAAGTGAAGTATTTATGTTGTTTGTTATATTTTCCAACGACCTGACAAACACATATACAGTCATGTTGCCAGTAACGGATCATGCAGGCCAATAGTGGATCACTTTATAATTCCTTCCAGAATAAAATAACAGAGAGGAAATATTTTCAATAAAGATATTCATGGCATAAAACAATCACCTTTATTGGTACTATCTCGTAAGTTTGACTGCGATATGCATCGTTATGAATCCGCGTCGGCCAAAAGTTTACAACTGGTGTTAAAATAAAGCCCCAAAAAGTGTTGCACTCCTGACATTCACTTTTTAACCTCATGCTTTCATTCAATACATCAAGTCCAATTATAAGTGAAGAAATCTGAATATATTGATCTGGACTTTCCTGGAAATGCAACTTACCCTATTTTCAGCTGACCTATTTAAATTTTCTACAGCCCTGAACAGTAAATGTTGCACTCCTGACAAACTCTGGTTGCCAACATGTTGTGTCAGATATTTGAAGAGAAAAGGTTGAAAGTGCAAATTTTATGGTCAGAATTCAAAGTTTACATGTACAGCTACACATCTCACATATAAAACCCCGAGAAAATAACTTGCAATAGAAGCTTTAGCCTTTTATTTAAACCTTTTCCTTATATTTTCCTCATTACCATATTCTTACAAGATAAGTACAAATACTAGCATTCTGATGAATACCAGCTGAAGTCAAAATATTGTACTAATGAAATGAGTTGGATTTAAAATGTTAAATGAAGTATTTTCTTCATAAGAGCAACTTAAATTCAGTATTTTTTTATAAATGTCCCAAATTTCTGTTGCACTCCTGACATTTTTTTCAAAGAACTTATTTTTTGTCAAACACATTCAAACCAAACTTTGCACAGTAGTGCACAATATTGGAACATACATGAATCAAGTTGAAATATGCATATTGCTTATCAAGAAAAGATTATACAATTGAGAAATTTCAAGGTGCCATTTTTTTTAAACTGCCCACATACCCATCGACCAATATATGCAAACCAATATACCCTCTTCGAAGGAGAGCATAAAAAACATCAGATAAACATTGTGTGAATTTACTGCGAAGTGCAATTTACTCTTTCAGCAATAATGACTAGTAGTAGTAAGGACTAGCATTTAAAAAAAACAATATAAAGGAAATGAAATTATCACCGACAAATTGTCAAATACTATATTACTAAATAATAGATATTGCAACAACCTAGCAGCCGCTCATTTTGTTTCGTCTGCACGTATCCAATTTCCGAAAACGACACAAGCTTTCAAACTTAATTCGAACTGTTATCTAAGTTATACACCACAAAAAAAACATATATCATAGTGAATCGTTACCTTATACAAATATCTACATCTCCAATAACCCGATGTCAGATGACATTAATTTATTATCGTATAAAACGTCACAGAATATGCTCATATTCTCGCTAATTTTCGTCAGCCATCCAATCCGAATGTAAACGGACTTTATCCAAGAACGTCCGAGATAACGATGGCATGGGCTAAATTTCAGCCCGCGACGTCATCGGCTTCATGTCGTCCCCGACAGAGCGCGCGCCAGCGTACTACTAAAATACCGAGCCGGCGGCGTTCTCGTTGTCAGTGTTTGGTTAGCATTCTCATTGACCTGCCCAGCCGTTTCCAGTCTTCAGCCGCTACCAGGCGTATTTAGTACTATATTCCTGCCGAAATACATAATATATTCATTTACCATGCAGGACTTAATGCCAGTACCCCCTTTACCAATCAAAGCGCTGAAAGCACAGCAGTTGTTCGGTATTGAACACTGGTTTATATTCAGAAATTCCAGAAAGTACAGAGAAGAATGCCAACATAATGCCTGGTAATTTAACACTACTCGTATTCAAGGAATATTTCTTCCTATTACTGAACCCAAGTTTACTATAATATTTTTTATCACCTTTCACAGAGACTACTTAGATGGGAGTGGGGTTGACCATGTCCCACCTGGCTGTTTTTACTGGTGGCTTAATTTTAAAAGCATGGATTAAAACAAGATAGTTATCAGACGTAGCACGTTTACTGTTACTGACCTCCACTATTCAGAAAGTTTCATGAAAATCCATAAATATTTCCTGAGCTATGCTCGCAACAAGATGTAACCAATGGAGATCAAAGAGCAAGTGAGACACAGTTATGGTTTGTGTGTACTGCACTTCCTCTCATTATCATTGTATGTAGTTTTAATAGAAATTATTCAATAGTTTTCCAGTTATGCTCTCTCCACAAAAAAACAAGGGAGATGTCCAAAAGCGAGACAGAGTTATGCTTCTTGTATGCTTATGCACTTTTTCTTAATATCATGACCCATGGTGTAAAGTATAAACAAATTCATAGAGTCAATATTCTGTGGAAGATTTTACAAAAGAGGCAGTTACATTTCTTGTACACTGCACTTCCTCTTAATATTCTCTTAGATTGTGATGTTGCAAAATAATTGTAATAAATTTAGAATTATGCTTAAGTGTTTCAGCAAATGGAGACCTGAATACCATATTGTGAGGGTAATAATTGTAAATGCTTCCTCATGGATTTGGTGGTTATCCTGACTGACATGATGACTTGTAAGGCATCTGTATGTAATGAATAAGTTGTGTTAAGTAAACTCAAATAAAAGTTGAACAACAAATGGTACAACTTAATTTGAACCTTTGTAGGCCTCAATAACTGGTTTATTACTCTGGCTGTTAACAGTTGAACAGTTGAGCAGCGTGTCTCAATGTGTAATTCATGTTGTACGATGTTTTTCAATATTGATTGAATATGATAATGTTGTTAATGACAACAAATAAACTTTTGCATGTAATGGTTTTGATGCTAGAGTGTTAACAAATCAACTGTGAATGAACTTCGTGCTCAGTTGTGATAAAAAACAATACAATATCTCCATAAAATATCACTTTATTATGCATAAAAAGTAAAAGAGCAGGAATATTGAGATCAAATTATGGTCACAGAATGTGGATTGTCAAATGTGTGCTTTAAATACAAACAATACAATATATAATGCCCTAAAGGCTGACATGTATGACACATAGTTCCTTTATTAATGTAAAACAAGTAGTTCCTGATGTGGTCTCCTTATCACAACACTATTTACTATTTTGAACATTATAAAAGGCAATTATTAACTCTAGCAACTACTGTTACATTATGAATATACATGTAATCTCATAAAAGCTGAAAAGTAAAAATGCTTCGACTGGAATAATGTGATTTTATTATATCTTAAATAACTGCTGCCAAAAATAGTAATTTCTCGATAATTGTGGATTTTTTATGCATGAGTAGTATTGATTAAACATGTTGTTATGAATAGAAATGTTGCACAAAAACATTGCAATAAACCAAATGAACAGTTCCATGTTAAGTCAAGTGAAAATAAATTGAAATATCCAAGGTAAAGCGATATGATTAACATTATTAAAGAATTGTTTTAGGTAACATGTAATATTATCAAAATTGCGTGACCTATTTAGCCTATACAAAAACAGGACACCTTTCTCACAAAATTAATAAGTCCGGCAGATCAACTTCCAACAATCATATACCATCAATAACAGACATACAAACATATATATGGACACATCTTATTCTAGTTTAACATCATATACTTGTATTGTGTTGATAGTTTATAATTTCCAAAAGATGTTCAACATTATCGGACAAATACATGGTTAAGCAATTGTAGATGTTGTGTACAATGTACATATATGGCCAAAGCATTTTAAAAAATGTATACGTCCACCAAAACTGTCCTTCACTATTATGTATGAAATTGATTTTATGGCTACCATGGCCATAATGCCCTATATTTTGACCAATGTTTATTAATTAATTTCAGGTAAAGCACAAAAGAAAAAAAAACGCTCCTTTCAAGAATTGGAAAAAGACACTGTAATAAATGAAAACACGAAATATAAAGAAGAAATAAAAAAATTGAAACTCGAACAGGATAAATTACAAGTAGAAATAGAACTGAAAAAAATGAAAATGACCTATTACAGTTTAAAGGTACAGCAACTATGTTCTGAACCTTTTGCTTTGGATATGTTGCCGAAAGAATATTAACTTAATGGCATTAACTTTGGCAAAAATTTGGACGTAATTATTTTTCATATGATTTCATTGAGTATTGTGAATAATTTTAAAAATGTTTCCCTTGTTCAGCATTTATTCCTTCTGTTGTAATTGTTGTAATTATAAAATATATTTCTTACATTATGTTGCATGATAATAGCATGTAAACAAGTTGATATATGTCTATGACCAAATTATAGCAGTTCTCAATTTATGTTGTAATAGATTTGTAACATTACAAATATTTTTTAAACATGTTACTGAAGTAATGCTGCATAATGGCACATGTTTATATACATATTAACGTACTAAATATACTACAGATAAACGGTTACTATCTGCATGTAGTATAACTTAGACAAACAAAGTGTCTACACACAAATAAAACAGATCAAGATGGCCAAGCGAACAATGATGTTATTCCTGAAATATTAATGTTATTTAACATACATGTAATGGTAGTTATTTTACAAATATGCACCGGTGATATCATCCAATAAGTGTTAATATTGCAAGAAGTATATTTTTATATCACCACTGACCATTTTTGTATAAAACTTCCCTATGAAAGTGTAAGTGGGTTCTTATTACAACTACCGGTTATATCAATACTAATGTATTTCAAGAAATTGAATTAGAGTTATGAGAATAGAATGTTATTATTACACGCCTTATTGCAGTTAAAACATTTTATAACTTTCAATTACAGGGCATACTCGACAAATACTTAATTACCAATACATATATGTTAATTAACTAAATAAAGATGATGCACAATTCAGAAATGAGTATTACATATCTGCTGTCTTACTGCAGCACCATCAATATTACCAGCATCAACATCATTGTTAGCTTGACCGGCTGGATCTAATTCATCTGTGGGTCCAACATCTTCCTTTTGTCTTATTGCAATGTTATGAAGTACTGCACATGCAACAGTCACAGTTGCTGCTTTCTGAGGAGACATTCTCAAACCAGTAGATAAGCAACTAAAACGTCTTTTTAGTATGCCGAATGTCTGCTCAATAACTACTCGTCCTCAGCATAACGTGTTATTGTAACGTTGTTGGTGGTTGTCTCTAACTACAATAAATGGTGTCATCAAAAAATTCCGACCAGGATAACCAGAATCGCCCAACATAATTCCTTGAAATTCACCTGAAATAAAGTATTCATATTGCTCACTTCCAAACCAGACAGTTACATCATCATTGGTGCTCAAAATTAGGTTAATGTACGATATCATATACTTGTATGTTATATGAAATATCTTGATTGCATTGCAATTGTGTGTTTTTTCAGTGAATGCAATACATAGAGGATCTTACATGAGTCTTCTTTAAATTAAATTTATTAAACGAGTCGGTCAAAAATGATATAATGCCAGGCTTTGTGTTACATATGTCCTCACAATTACTGCTCGTTCTTAATTATTCCATAGAAAAAATACACTGCTTTGTCTACATTTGTTACACATTAATTAAAAAAAGTTATAGTCCCCTGTGTCCTTTGGAAGCTTGTTATGATCTACGGATTTCATTTAAATTTGATCATAATGTGCACAATTGTAGACCATTTAAAAATCTACATATTTAATCATGTAGCCTTTCATGTTATGCAACTTCTATAATATATTGTGTGATTGTATGAATGTGAAAAAACAATGGATAATTTCGATTTACAGTGATTGTATAAATGAAATAGTTGTGATTATTGTCAGTGTATTATATTTTTAACTTCTTTTACATTTCATAATTTAACACAGTTTTTTATGTACATTGTCAATCTATAAATATTGTAAATCAATGCATATATACCTCTCTCAAATTTGTTGCACAATCTACTGTCTCTAAAAATTCGAGAATCGTGCACAGCACCAGGCCATTTCACAGTACAGTTTGTTATCAGAAAATTCAAGTCACACGTCATCTGAAACAAATGTATCCAATGTAAAATTACCAATTCGGTAGTTTCATGTAGCCAAATAATTGCATGTCGTTTGACCTTCATGTAAAACGAATTGTACATATACAGCATGATAATTGTAAATGTAATTATCAAATATTTGTACCGACTAGTACATGATATTCTTCCATGTTGTTAATTTATGTTATGCACTCATTATTATGCAGTAAATACAAAAAACAAGATTCCTTATTTTGTTATTCTGTGACACTTACCTGTACATTTAAAGAATGGTAGCCTTTTCGATTCACAAAATCGGCTTCATTCTTGATTGGCGCCTGTATCCTTATGTGCATGCACTCAATCGCTCCAACTACATTTGAGAAACCTGTGAAAAGTAATACACATCACAACTTAATTCTAAAGGCATATTATATCGGAATAAAAAAAAATCTTCAAAACATAGTTATGGGTGATATACATACACCTCAACCATAACATCTTTACATACATTCAAATACCAATTGAAACACAATAGTTTATATAACTGCAGAAGAAAGTTGTCAATAGAAGTCGACATGTCCAGTAGGTGATAACATAACAAACTGCCTTATACAGTGTTTATAGATCTAGGTCGACTTCACTCAAATGAATCACAATATTTCAAATAATTAAAAGCATGAACGGCCAAATACGCATGTCATACCCATGCAATAAAGTCATTATTACTAACAAGCATTTACAACATTTTTATGAGAATTGATAGTATTTCAATTGTTCGATTTCGTAACTTTATAACTCCCGGGTGACATGAGCGATATGACTTGTTAACGAACTTGGTCGAAATATTATGCCAACAAACATTTTCACCAAGAAAGGTGAAGACCAGATGAAAACTGTTTGACTTAGAGAGCAGACAAGGGTAATTTGGCAAATTTTGGATAAATCAAGGGCCATAATTCAGAAGTGCCTGGGGGGATGTCGCTGGTTAATGAACTTGGCCAAGATATTAAGCCTACAAACATTTTCACCACGTTTGGTAATGATCGGATGAAAACTCTTTGATTTAGAGATCGGACAAGGCTAATTTTGCATAATTCAAGGGCCGTAATTCAGAAGTGCCTGGGGGGAAGTGGCTGGTTATCGAACTTGGCCGAGATATTATGCCCACAAACATTTTCACCAAGTTTGGTAATGATTGAATGAAAACTCTTTGACTTAGAGAGCGGACAAGGCTAATTTTGCCAATTTTGGATAATTCAAGGGCCATAATTCTGAAGTGCCTGGGGCAATGTGGCTGGTTATTAAACTTGGCCGAGATATTATGCCAACAAACATTTTCACCAAGGTAGGTAAAGAAGGGATGAAAACTGTTCGACTTAGAGAGCGGAAACCATGTGGACACCGCCCGCCCGCCACGGGTGTTCCCATAATACGTCCCGTTTTTCAAACGGGCGTATAAAAAAGATATTGCAAAGAAAGTTTATAACAAAGCACTTTCAAAATATAGCAAAATGAAAACATCAAAATAAACATCAAAACTTATATACAAGCACACGTAACATACTAAATAACTAGAAAAAGAACTGTATAACAAGAGGCTCTCAATCGCTCACCAGAGTGCCTGAAATGTTTGGTACTCATAATGGTACAAAGCAAAAAAAATTGATGTCCACCAAGTTAAAAAATTCACTATAATAACAATGTATACATATCTGGAAAATGACCCACCACCTGTCAGCGATGTTTTTTTAGTGACTCACACAATTGACAATCCAAGTAGAGTGTTACCTAAGGAACATTTAGGTGAAATGTCATATGCTCCTGGCATCCATTTTTTTTTTTTACAAAATCCATAAAATTTGATCATTTTGAGTACAGGGTCATCTAAGGAACACTTGTGTAAAGTTATAAAAATCAGCCAATGCTTTTTGACAGTCACTTTTTTGAAATTTCATCTAAATACATATAGAGAATCACCATTATAACGTGTCTAGTTTCAGCGGAGATGTTTTATAAACAATTGTTGACAAACATATGGACAGATGGACAAATGACAAACAAAGACTAATCGCTCAGGAGCTGAGAAAATAAACATGAAACATTACACAACTAGAGATGTAATCAGGGTCGTATTACAGAAGCATCTTAAGTGAATGTGCTTAAATGTGCATTTGAAGTCGACACCCCCACTTTTCCGAGAAGACCCCCAATGAGCAAATACCTAGCTACACTAAATCTTGTGTAAATTTACCAAATTGAGGAATAAATTGGTGCAAGTGAGAATATTGACCCTGCGGCTCGTGCTTTTTTTCATGTAAAGTTTTGGACTTTACACAATGTTTTGACTGAATTTTCTACCCTTTCTATACATTTTCACAATATCAAATCCAAATACAAATTTTCTACCATCGGTAAAGGAAAAAATACGAAAAAAAGAAAAACTTTTACCGTCTACTTTGTTCACAACACACTGTTTAATGACTTTGGTACCAAATTTCAAGGCAGACAATTTCAAGTCAAAATTCAGCTTTTATATTGCATTGTATCAGAATGTCACAGTCATGGCGAATACCCATCGGTCAGTCGGACCTGACCGATAAAAACCGACCAGGTCCGATACAGAATGCCTGTGCGTCGGTCCGTATGTCCGATACGGAATGGTACGGGTTTAACAACATCCATTGCGGTTTACACAATGTGGTCTTCTTACGCGCACCAATTGTCTGTACATTCGCTTGTCTTTCGGACATTTGAACTTTGATTATGTCGTCAAAAAGGCATTTCAGGAGTGGATGTGAAAGTAAATAATATTTTTAACGGTTATTTAACGAAATACGCCAATTATTTGCACATTTGTGTTTGATTTGTTTACTTTCACTTTGAAATGAGCGGTAATTTTCGGCCCGTAATTTTTAACAACATGTTTTCGGACCGACAAGTTTGCATTCGGTCCGACAAGTTTTCCAAGGTTGTCAGACCAAATGACTGACAAGTCTTGGAAGTCATTCGCAATGACTGATGTCAAATAATGCTTCAGCCTCTACTTAGAAACAATATGAGACATACAATACAATAAAACCACTTATTTGAATAAGAAAAGACTTTTCAGTATAAAATCATGTCTTTTATTCAATATCTATAACAACAAATAAACGCCTTTTTCTGTATGCCATCCTAAGTCTTACGGAGTTATGAAAGTTTTACATGAGACAATTGCCACTGTTTATTGAAATAAGGTGAGCACATAAGGGCTGAGATTAGAATTCCATTGTTCATGAGCAATATAATTACAACCATCACAGAAAAATGAGCAAAAACTATTGGTAGAAAGAAAATGGTTTCAAGTCAAATAGGTTGAGAGTTCGAAGTTCAACTGCACAATACACTAAATGTTCACAAGGACAAAGCTTATAAGGCAAACAATTATAACCTATTGTATGTTTCATGGTATCTGCAGATACAAGAAAAGCATAATCTGACAGTTTGTTTAACAAAAGGTAATGTATTGACAACGTGACTACAAAATGCAATGTATTGACAACGTGACTACAAAATGCAATGTATTGACAACGTGACTACAAAATGCAATGTATTGACAACGTGACTACAAAATGCAATGTATTGACAACGTGACTACAAAATGCAATGTATTGACAACGTGACTACAAAATGCAATGTATTGACAACGTGACTACAAAATGCAATGTAATGACAATGTGACTACAAAAGGTAATGTATTGACAACGTGACTACAAAATGCAATGTATTGACAACGTGACTACAAAATGCAATGTATTGACAACGTGACTACAAAATGCAATGTATTGACAACGTGACTACAAAATGCAATGTATTGACAACGTGACTACAAAATGCAATGTATTGACAATGTGACTACAAAATGCAATGTATTGACAATGTGACTACAAAATGCAATGTATTGACAACGTGACTACAAAATGCAATGTATTGACAACGTGACTACAAAATGCAATGTATTGACAATGTGACTACAAAATGCAATGTATTGACAACGTGACTACAAAATGCAATGTATTGACAATGTGACTACAAAATGCAATGTATTGACAATGTGACTACAAAATGCAATGTATTGACAATGTGACTACAAAATGCAATGTATTGACAACATGACTACAAAATGCAATGTATTGACAACGTGACTACAAAATGCAATGTATTGACAACATGACTACAAAATGCAATGTATTGACAACGTGACTACAAAATGCAATGTATTGACAACGTGACTACAAAATGCAATGTATTGACAATGTGACTACAAAATGCAATGTATTGACAACGTGACTTTAGTTCTGACCTTGTCTTTGAGATTATTTGAATTTTGTGACTAAAGTCAAAAGTAAGTATCTTTCAAAGAATGAAATTGAATCTCCTTGATCCAGTAACATTATTAGAAATATACTGCCTTCCTGTAATGGAAAGTTGTTGAAACTCATCTAATATAACAAATAAAACATGAAGATCCGTATATCAGCGCTGGGACAGGTGCGAGTTTGAATATTCCCTTCGAATGTTCCCAAGTGCTCACTAAAGACACGAGAAATCAGCAAGTTTAGGTATAACAGTCTCAAGTGTTTGTTTTGTGTTGGTTACACATGGTTGTCCTTCACTATTTTTCATTGTGAATGTACACTGCAGTGCATCTTCACCATCACGCATATAAATTGTCCTCAGATGCTCCAGGTTTAGACCCGATGATGCAATATTTTCAGCTGTAGGAAGTTTACAAACACTATTTCGCAACCAGACATGCCAATGATGGTAAATTCTTCGCCTTTTTCTTAGATGATTAACACTGGTGAAACACTGCTTTTAGAGGAAAAGTGAACTTCATAATATCAGTTACTAATGTACAGCAATGTTGGAACAGTTTCACCAAAGCCCGCACATCTTCAAGAGCATCATGGGCATTATACTGTATGCTGAGAATGTCTTGTACAAGATCTCCCTGCTTGTAACTACTTCTGCCAGAATAGGTCTTGCGAAACATAGCTAATGTATCCAAACAACCAACAACACTGGCAAAAAAATCTTCCAACTTATTCACATTAGAAACTGCAGTAAGGAGCACTGAGAAATCAAACCTCTGCCCATTGTGTGCCCCTAACACTACTTTTTCATACTTTTTCAGCCATTTTATGAAATTTTCAATAGCACATTTTATGTTTACAGTTTCTACTCTGGTTCCACAGACATACATAACACTATCTGCCATGATCATACCAGTGGTCTGCTGTGCACCTTCTGATATAGGTAGCCTAGGAGTAACATATGTTGAAAACTCGCTACCAGTGTTTACTTCTCAAGCAGCAATCTGAGTCAAATGAGGCATTTGTCCATTTCGTACTGAAATAAACAATAAAGCATTTCATAATATCTCACCAATATTCCAACATTCTCAAGTTACATGTAAGTCATGCAGAAATAGTTGATTGTTAAAAAACAGCCAGTTTTTATTGGTAGTTCACATTTACACTGAACGAATCTATACCTGTACACAGTGTGTACTTTTTTTAAACCTAATGCCTTGTACTGTTAATAGTAAAATACACATATGAATTAATTTCTCTTTTTTTTAAATATTAAATTTGGATCTTATATACAAATAAGAGAAAAAACCTTTAACCAGGTACATGTATATTGGAAAATTTCAGATGTGAAGTTCCATTTGGAACAATTGCCAGTTTCAATATACATGTTCATTTCATGCTTTAAGTAATTTCCCAAAAAAATTTAAGACTGATATTTGTGATAAACTTACTCCATTTCTCTCCGATATGCTTCTTTCGCTGCAGCTTTAATTGACTCTGAAGCCACTTTTTCAATGATTGGTCCTAGCTGCCCTTCTCTCCATCTTCTTAAGTTTACTATTGCTGATAGTTGGCATGTTCAGGGCTGCTAGCATTTTATTGACCTTATTCGGTCCTCCAACAATGTCAATCATGGCTGAAAATACACAGGAACATCTAGTTAACAGTAGGCCTATACTGCGATGAATTCCATTCAAAGTAATTAAATGTGTATGAATTATGCTGGCTGATATTTTTACATAAATTTCAAACTGTGCTAAATTTACACAGAATTTATAGCTAATGCATAAAACACAATATTAATGTGAAATGGTTGGAGTACTGAAAGCAATTGTAACAGTATGATATTTCACTGTGAGCTTTTGAGTGATTTTTTATCAGTAACTACATAAACGGTTGACGAAATTTCTATAAAAATTCTATGTTTTAAACAAAAATCAACACAAACATTACAAAGGCATTAGACTTGAGATTTGGGTATGAAATGTCCCCAAATTCAGGTACGAACTGACCTATTTTTGCTGGGTACAAAATGACTTGGGTACGAAGCACATATGTAAGTAAAAGTTTGCGTGAAATTGTTTCAGTGAAATCACACTAATTCGCTTAATAAACTAATAAATAAATCAACAGTGGAGATTTACAGTTTTAGAACTCTCTACCTCCACTATCAGTTGTAACGTAGCTGTGCTCTTCTCTCACGTCGTATGATGCTTCACTTTTATGAGGAGTCGACTCTTTTTTGCAAGATGCAAAGCGGCCTCGTCGATCGTGCGTTTGTTCCGCCATCTTTAAATCAGCTCAACGTCCAGATCACGTGGTCGTTTATCATGGTCACAAATGGTCCGAAATGTACCAGTATAACCCAGAAAATACCGATTTTTCAGGGTCCGTAAACCTTAACATCCTTAATCCTTGAGTCTCTGAAATGAATCACATGAAATGTTAAGCAAAATTATATAAGAATTTAGATATCCAGATGCATTGCTCTGGATACAAAACAATCAGTACCAATCCCATTACCCATGAGTTTCTATTGTGATCAGATACTAGCACATAAATATTCATTGATGTAAACCTACTGGTTGCTAAAATATCCAAGAAAGTCAGGGGGAGAAACACTCCAGACATTTTGACTGAAATTTGACTATCATTTTTTTTAAAATTTAATAAAATCTAAATTTCACAAACCTCAATAAAATCCCTTTAGCCACTGATTTCTATTGTCATTAGATACAAGCATGTGAAGTTTCATTGATGTAGACCTACTGGTTACTAAAATATTAAACTTCAAAAATTTGCCATCTAGACGTTAGCCCAGTTTTTTTTGGCCCTCTTTATTCTATAGTAAAACTACCAGTTTTGCAAAGAAAGTGTGACATCCACAACACATTTCCAACTATCTGGAGTATCTAGTTTCAATAACTTAACTTATTATGAGTGAATTACAGCTTTACATAGAAAAAAAAAGGTAAATTATTTTTTATAGGATTTGTCTCCCCTTATTCATTCTGTAATATATTTCCTGCTATATAAAACAGTTAATTTTGTTACTTGACATGTAGGTGCAACCTCGACCTTAGACAAGGCACCCTCGACTTGCACTTGACACATCACCACTATGTGCTGAACATTTGTGCATTATTTGTACATCCGATCAAGCCCATAAACAAACTTGTTCCAGGTCTGGTGGCAATATACATTGTGTTCAAGCTTCATTATGATTGCTTGGTAAATTCTCCTAATAATCTCTTCTTGATTTTCTTCTTCAAAATTAGTAATGTAAACAAGAAGCATCTATAAGTTTTATGACCCACCTATTGTAACAGGTTTTCTTCAAAATCCTGTACTTCATACTTTGAAATACTGCTAAAAATCCATTCTCTTCTTACTAACATGGTGTTGTTACATGACATCTCTGGAAACAAATGTAAATGTCAAAACTGCATCTTATATTCCTTCAATAGACTATTTAAACATGAGAATCAATTGTTTTAATGCATTACTTTTACTTATCACTTTTTCATTCAACTGAATATCCTCGACTTCTTCATTTTTTTGCATTCAGCATATAATAAATGGAATGGCACATGACATGAAAATAAGCATACATGCGGAACAACCTAGATAGTTTTAATGAGGAATGCCATTTTCATATGTATAGTGGGAGTATGGTGATTGCAAAATACTTTTTATTCGCCAAAATTTTCATGTTGCTAACTTTACCCCTTATACACGGCTAAAACACGGTATTGGTGCTGATCAGAGTTTTTTTTATGTTATATCAATGGCACAGAAAAAATATACAAGATAGGAAATAATTTTAAAGATTGACTAGCCTTGCAGTTAACTATCTCACTTTTCTGAAACTTTCAAGAGGCTAGTATTACCCATTCTTGAGATATGCATTGAAACATGCTCCAAAAATGGCCATTTTTTAGCGTTATGCAGTCTCACTCGAAAAAAATAAATAGTATAAGTACAAAATACTCTAAATTTCAATAAGAAATGATACATAAATTGGTACGGTTTTATACAGACTTCTGTCATGTAAGTTTTGCTGCTTGAATTTATGAAATCGGTCATAAATTATTGATTTTATAAGTAAAATACTATCGGCAGTGGTTTTGTTTAAACACTAAAAATCAAACATATGCTTATTGTTATATTCCAATAATTGGTACAAAATAACAGTTAATTGAACTTACATTGACATTAACCATTCAGTTATTTATTATGGTAAGTACAAAAAACATTTACGTTTCTGGGCTAGCCCAGGTTTAGGCATGAATGATTGTTCTTTGGTAAATATTGAAATTCAAAATTCTGTAGTGTCTGTAACCATTAAAAGTTTATGTTGCAATAGTTTCATTGTTTCTCATTTCAAAAGTATAAATCCTACATGGGCTAATGTGTATTCATGTAATGTCCAAGTTTGCCAAAATTTGTAGTGCTGTGAATTAACATCCTTGAAAATTACTACTTTGAAAAGGTTACAGACACTACACAAAAAGGTATAGAAATGAAAGAAAAAAATCACTGTTCTTTTTGTCACTAATATTTTGTTTTACTCTAGAGAAAGTTCCTTCTTTTATGGTGAAATGTTGCACCTTACATTGAATTATTGAGTCGAGTGCAAAAATGTGATGCAAGAACTCTTGCAATGAAATTTTGCATCATACTTGTGGCATTGTTTTTATGAACAATTCACTGAAGAACAATGTAACCTGGTTTTTTTATCCTAGAAGAATTCACCTATTTATTTTTTGTGTTCCTTACCATGGTACAACCCTAAGATATGGGGAGAAGACAAGAACAAACATCTGGTGATGACTCAGGTATGTTTCTATTGTTCGGACAATGCTACACTGTAATTTGTAGTGTCTGTAACCAATATCCCCTTATTGTTAGTTGATGACATTTTCCCTCATATGTGTATGAAATGAACAGATAGTGTGTTTCCTTTTACAATATTGATGTATAAGGGATATAGTATTGAGACATTTCTGGCTGAAATTTTAAATATCAAAGTAGATAAATGGTTTTTATATCATAGATTTCTAACAACTGGCACAATTTTCAATGATCTCTTTAAATACACAATGGAAATAGAGTTTTTTTGCAATAACTAGCATGAGACCAGTAAATACAAACAAGAAAATTGTGAGAATTTAATGAGGTCTGACAAAATATAGGATAGTTTGTTCTTATGGTCAAATGGTTACAGACACTACGTGGCCTATGCATTAAACTGACTATTGTTTATGATATTAAAGAGCTTGTAAAATCATTTTAAAAGCTAAAGTATTGACCTAAAACACAGTTTGAAGTTATCTCTTTCTTTATCAGACACTTTGTTTTAAGAAACTGCTGGTTTTTCAGTTTGTTTGCTCATGAATGCATCAATGCAGACACATGAGCAATATGCTTTAAACTCTCCAAATTTGCATTCTCATACATAAATGAATATATCACAAAAGTTTGAAGAAATCAAAATAAAGTTGTTTCTTTTTCAGGAAGCAAAGATAAATCATGCAAAGATGAGCAGAAGGTAAAAGATAGAAGGGAGAAGACTAGGCTTAAAGTACAAGCATGGAGGAAAAATCAGAGAGAGAACAAAGCACAATATGAGGAGCTGAAAAAGGCTGATAGAGAAAGGACGCAAGACTACGAAAGGCAGCAAGCGCTATCGGACCCAAACATTCTTAAGAATTGAAAAAGAAAAAGCGTGAAGAAATGAAAAAGTATCTTCAGAAAAAGAAAGAAAAAGCAGGCCTTTCATTACCAGGTCCCTAAATTGCTGAAATAAATCAGAAAAAGAAAGAAGCTGTGAAAAGAACCCAAGCATGGAGAATGCACATCAAGATGAAGGACAGTACACAACAAGAATTAAGTATTTCAGATAATGATGACAAGAGTAACGCTGAGTCACCTGAAGAATCGCCTAAAGTGTTACCTAAAGCAACTTTGTATAGACAATTAAAAAAAGTTAAAGAAGTATTACCTCAAACACCAAGGAGTAAAGCTGTGATCATTAGTAAACTTATTGAATCTCCATCAACATCAAAAGTTCTCAGTAAGAAAAAGATAATTATGACACCAGATTGCAGAAAAAAACTTGAAATGACAGATACAGTTTTACAATCTGTGACAGAGAGCATTTCAGAAGTGAAAAAAAGGAAAAAGGGTGAAAAGAAACATGCATACAACATTATCTGTGACTCAGTATTAAAAAAATATAAAAGGCACAGATTAAACAAGTATTTCAAAGTACCAATTAAAGCTCGAAAACCCAGATCTACATGGTGGGAAAAGAAACAAAGAAAAAGAAGAAGGGATGCACTTGACTCTTGGATAAAGGATTCTGTGAAGAGGTTTTTTTCTGAGCCCAGAAATCAGTAGAGAGGTGCCAAACAAACAGATAAAGAAGCAAACACAGTTTCAAGAAGGGAATTCATTCTTGTTACAGGAGCAAAAAGGAATAGAGATGAAAAAGATGTACAGACACTTGTAGGTACAAGAAAATTACATGCTGTAAAGTCAGTAGGCAAGGATTATGAACTGAGCACAAGAAACCTAGGCTGCTATTGTGAGCAATACATGGAAGGTAGTTCAGTATGCAACTTCAGCAAACATGGGAGATGCGGAAGTTAGCAGTCATCAATGGCAATTCAAATCAGAACACAGACAAGCAAGCAAAAGGAACAGAACATAGCAACACTAAAAAAGCTTCCTAAGAAAAGAAAGTCAACAGAAATGCACAACACTACAGCAAAGAAGAGTAAAGTTCACAACGAAGTACCAACTGAGAGATAGAAACCAACAGAATCCCCAAAATACAACCCTGGTGACTTTGTAGCCGTTGGGCTAAAGCCAAAGAAGGGACCTCTCTGTGTGTACTTGGCAGAAGTAATGGACGTCTTTGACACAGATATCAGATTGAAATACATGAGAAAGTCAGGCAAAGTGTACATCTGGCCTGATAGAGAAGATTGTTCACAGGAACCGTTGGATGTAATCTTGTGTAGTGTACAAGCTCCAGAAATAGTCAAGTGAAAGGGGTCATTTCAGATTCAGGGCAAATGATATGTTAAAGCTTAAAGCTGATCTTGAAAAAAATCACAAACATTTCTATTTTAAGTGAATATACTCTAGTATAAGAATTAAGCTCATCTGAAAAAAAACCACGAGCCTTTTTACCTGACATGACATCCATGTAGTGTCTGTAACCAAATGCAGGATCACTAATATGCCTCTGTATGAGTAGGCATTTTGGGTCAGAACTTATTTCAATGACTATGATTTAATCTACAATCATTTACATTAACTATTTTACAGTTTTCCAACACTGTTCTATTTTAAACTTGACTATTCTGTTCACATTTTCATAATTTTAATGTGAAGTTTGGACATATACTTGTTAAAATGCGTTTGCACTTTAATTCTAACCAATCAACAATCATTTGTTATAATATTCTAGTCAATGTTTTGATGTTGACTTGCTTTTGTATTGAATTTTGTCATGATTTAAATGATTCTGCAACTGCATTGAAATGTTATATTTTGGTAGTGTCTGTAACCAAATGTATGTGTATTGTAATTCTACCTATTATGAAAATTTGTGATTCTTTAGGCCAGTATTGATAATTTTGTTTGTTTCAATATTGTTCACGGTGTTAGATAAATGCCTAATTAACCTTCTGGTGGGTCTTTTATGAAAGTTAAACAAAAGTGTCTTGCTTTGTACTTATTTTGTCTGATACCTGCTTCATAAATGTTCTGAATTTTTTTGTTAAGATGTTTATCACTTTCAGTTAAGTTTTTTACTTTCAATGTTTATATCCTGTTATTGATGTTACAGTGAAAATAATTAAAGTTTTGAAGTTTCTTTTTGTTTTTCTTGTATGTTATACACCTTGTGTAGTGTCTGTAACTTTTGTTATACCATAGGATGGAAATGGTGGATAAAAAAACGATGAATGCATGTTCACGAAAAACTAAACTTGATTTGTGTAGGGGATACCCTAAACTTTGTAATTAACTCCAAAGAAATATGGTATCTAAAAATTCAATTTTTTGAGTAAGTGAGACTACTTTCAGCACCAATACCGTGTTTCAGCCGACAGTATATAATTGACAATTATCTAGACACTGAACTGAAAATGCAAAGTCAAAAAGAGCATAATTCTGTCCAAATTCCATGCAGAGTTATGGGGATTGTTTTCACTGGTTTGTATATTGATGGTAAGCAAGTATTTAAACTAAAACCTTTGCATTGGAATTTTCATCTAGGTGTCCTGTTTAGAGAGGTTCTATTTATGCCTACCAATTCAGAATATACCTTTAAGTTTTCACTACCAAGCATATTTTTCAACATTGTCAAGGGAAAATTAGAGAGGCGCTGCTGGGGGACAGTTCCAGCCCAGAAAAAGAATGTTACCTGCTTACCTTCTTCCAATTACAGCTGCCACCGAACCCAGATGCAGTTCAGATGTAGATGCACAGGTACACCAATACCAGATGGAGATGAAGAAACCAGCACTTCGACCACGTCCAGACCTGCAAATGAAAACTACTGATGAACCACAAGGTAACAGAGTGGTAAACTTAGATCGGCCTGTCATCATTATGAACAATGTTTATAAAGAGTATAGTGCTAGGAAGTGTAGAAATTTAAATATCTCAGTACGTGAAGAACGGAAGTTAGGACTCGATTCCCAGTTACAGTTTCAGAGTGCATCATGTGGGTTTGTGTCAAGCAAAATGGAGACGTTAACAAAGTGTAGAGAGAACAAGGGAGCCGCTATAAACATGCTACTGGCATCAGCACTGCAGGATCGTACGGCTATGATACCATTCATGCTGCCATACTCGGAGAGCCATATGGCGTATAGCATTGCAGAGCAGCTATCCGAAGAGAACATATTCTTTAGGACACTAACGACAGATGGCAACACAAAGGCTCATCTGGGAATGAGTGATTTCTATAATACACTAGGGAATGCATGGAAAGTCTGTCGCTAAGTCTTGGTAACAGGCAAGTCAGGAAGGTCAGAAGCTCCAACTGGAGCCAAAAACTGTTTGGCGGCAAACGACTGACAGGGAATGCTCGACAACAAGATGCTGCAGCTCAGGCGAAGATGGTAAGTCCCGATGTAGTGCCATAATCGAAAAACTACGGGCAGATGCAGGCGTTGATTTACAAAAGGAGATTCCTTACTTACCTGCAATATGGGAGGCCACTCTAGAATGTTACGGTGGTAATTGCAGCTTCTGTCCACATGATTCACTTGTTTGTACTGGTGTCTGGGGGTTGGCGACTGGTGGTACCACTCAAAATATCTACCGACGCACAGTATCTATCGCCTGGAATATACAGAGAATGATTGTCGACTGTTGTCAACCATAATTGAGATAAGACTAAGCGAGTTTACCGTGTTATCTGTTACCAGCAACCTGTCGACACAGAAATGTGAGGTGTTCAACAGGGCAGTACTGTCATCACTGCCCAAAGACATCAACTTATCCAGAAACTTTGCTGGGAGTCTGGCATCAAAAACACTACAGATCAACAATTCGCTACTGGGATCGCTGGGAAAGGAAGTGACCAGCCTCACCAGTAAAAAACTTTCAACAAGGGCAATGAGGTACCTCAGATCTTCCTCAAGAAAATCTCATAGACACAAAGAAGTTCAAGGAACGACAAAGTTTAAAACCCTCGGTCGAAACCACTGAGCCAAGTTAGGGTATGAATATCACCAAGCCAGAAATGCATGCCCGAACAGTGAGGAAGATTACGTGAAAGGTTTACTAGTTTAACCCGGACCTAGTGCATAGTGTTTCTGAGAAACATGTTCACTAATAAGAAAATGCGAAACTATGTAAGAATTGGGAGGAGCTCCGTCACATTCATGGCAGAATGTCTGATGATGGCCTGATGCCGGCCGAAACGGGAAATCTCAATCAAATGAAATATAGTATATAGCCTAATAAAAACAACAACAAAACAGCAGCAGCAGCAACAACCACAGAAACAAATTCTGCCCCCGCTGTACCGCTTGTAATGTACATTTACAGCCCAGTGAATAACTTTAAATATTATAACATTATGTTCAGGGCTATTCCATTTAAACATATAACCCACGGGGAAGGCACTTTTGAATTAGACCTCCCCCCAACAGAAGCAAATTAACCGTTTGGGGGTCCTACCCCGATTTGTTTTTTTCGACCTGGAATAACCTCCTTCAGAAGCGATTTAAAATTTACAAGCATAAAAGGTCAACGTTTTAATTTACTGAAAACAGATTAAGAATTTATTAGTTCCAAGTTTCCAGACTTGCATTAGCCTTTTATGGATGCTGTTAATGATAAAAACAGGCGTTAAACCAGTTCTGTTTCAATTCACAAGACTTTCCCAAGATTTGTAGAGGACATAATTTTAATGTTAGACTCTATAGTCACTGTGTTTTATGGTTTGATCTACTCTTAGCCTTACTTATAAGAAAAAAATCATATTCATATTTTTATTCGTTATATTTACAACTGTCAGAGTTTATTAAAAGTTAATCAGTATTATTAAAAATTTAATAAAATCAAAACTTCACAAACCTCAACAAAATCACTTATGCCACTAGTTTCTATTGTCCTAAAGCACTAGCATGCCAAGTTTCACTGATGTAGACCCACTGGTTACTGAAATATCCAACTTCAAAAATTTGCCATCTAGGTGTCAGCTCGGTGCTTTTAAGCCCTCTTTATTCTTTAGTAACAAGTGCATCTAGCTCTCCATCAAATCTACAAAATTACAGATAATTGTGATATTGTAAACACAAAAACTATGACATGAATTTAATGAAATTATTTCTGTAAAATATATATACAGTAGACATTGTATTAAGAGACCACCCAAGGGACGGCCAAAAAGTGGTCGCTTAATAAAATAGTCTCTTAATAGATATCAACAAATTTAACGAAAATAAAGTACAATTGAATGTCCAACTGAACAATCTAAACGTATACATACCATCCTCTTTCCATTCAAATGTATCCTTTGAAAATTAACAATGAATAAGCTGGATTAATTAAAATTGTTTTCAATGTTATTTCAGTTGTTATTAAATGTGAGTTTTTACCAATTTGAAGTAATAAACTCAAAATAAGCAGTCATCCCCTGTGAAATGAACTGTTACAGTTCATGAATTATTCATGAAATATTCATGCATAGTTCATGTTCACAATTCATGAACAATTCATGAAACTCCTTGAAGTTAAAATGAGACTAATTCATGAAATGTTCATGATATTATTAGTTCATGAATTGGATATGATTCATGAACAGTACATGAACAGTCCATGAAGTACAATCAAGAATCTTTAATGCACATTTCATTGCCAAACATTCTTGAACTGTTCATGAACTATTCAACAACCCAGTATTTTATGTTCAGTTCATTACCAGTTCATGAACACAGAATTCATGAACAGTTCATGAACTTTTTCCTATACAACTTCATAGTCTCATTTTAACTTCATGTTCTGGACATGAATTGTTCAAGGTGCTTATTACTTGAACAGTTCATGAACTATTCAGGGTAAGCCATCATTGGTTAAAGTATTGTATGTTTGTATACAATACCATGGTTGAAGAATTCTTGTTGTATATGCTTTTATTTATCGTCGCCACCGGTTTCCCACATGGGCGACGCCTCCGGAAGAATATTAGTCATATTAGCTTTGGAGGATAGTGCATGATACAGAAGATGCCCCAGTTCCAGAAGCACCCCTGGTTCTTTTACGTGCTCGATGTAAAGCATCATACACGGGACCTCGGTTTTTAAAGTCTCGTCCGAAAGACTGTTAGTACGGTCAGTGATGGAGCGGGGAATCGAACCAGCGATCCCTGGATTACAAGTCCAGCGTTTTACCACTGGACCACTGATCCGCTACTTGAAGAATTCTGTCCTTTCCCTTCTATATATATGGTAACTAAACACAATTAAAATAGATTTCTAAATTGTATAATGTTTGTTAAATTTAATTTCACAGCAGTTGCAAGTTACTATATT
The DNA here is from genome assembly GCA_032209605.1 of Mactromeris polynyma. Classification (NCBI taxonomy): domain Eukaryota; kingdom Metazoa; phylum Mollusca; class Bivalvia; order Venerida; family Mactridae; genus Mactromeris; species Mactromeris polynyma. Next base: position 26,306,693 of record JASFXZ010000002.1, on the reverse strand, counting down.
CTAGGCAGACTATCACTATATATTTTTTTAATGGTGTTTTTATTGGAAAAAATAATAAAAATATGTAATTATTGATAAAGGGAGGTAATTTACTAAAATAATTCAAAATATTAACAAAATGTTGGTTTAACTCTTGGAAGTGACATAATATTGCAACAGTGTCATTTTTTTATGTTTTGCAATGAACTTCATTTGCCATAAATAAATAATACTTTTGAAAGAAATAACAAAATTGCAAATTCCAATTTCATCATGAGTAAATAATGTAAAATTAATGCAGCATTCTTGAACTGTCCATGACAAGTTAACTCAACAGAAATCCACAAAATCTATCAGTGGTTGTGCAAGAAACATGGTTTAACTCTATGTATAGCTATCAAGTACACCATACATTGCTAAGTACTGAGGGATATATACATGTACAACTTTGTTGTGGAGATTTTTTGTCAGAGCTCTTACAGCCTAGTCAAGATGGTCATACCACAACAGCTCTTAAAGCAAACCATCCATGTACATTACTATTTATGACTTGTAACTTTCGTTTTACATTAAAATAGATACAGATTTGGTAAACTGAATAATTTTGAAAATGTCATTATGAAACTGTTTAAGAACTTTTATTGAACCATTAAATACATTATAGTTCATGAAATGGATATGATGGCAAATGTTCATGGTCATTTCAAGGACTTTGCAATATTCTTTAATTGTTCATGAACTGTTCATGAACATAATTCAAGGACGGTTCATGTCCAAAAGTTCATGAACACAAATGAAGAACTGTTGAAGACCAGTTCATGAACTGTTCATGAAGGTTTTGAAAAGTTCATGATTTCATGAACTGCATTTCACCGGGGATCATTCCCATTTCACTTTTTTTGTTTTTTTTGGAGGATTTCATGAACCACCTTGGTACTCTCCAAGAACTCTTCACAGCTGTCTTGCTCCTTTTTCTCTCCTTTTAATATATGGCATATCCTTGACCGAGTCTATGTTCTATCTATTTTAACCTTCTCTTTATATTTAATCTCCTCGCGCGCCGTAATATAATGGTCAACTTTTGGCCCTCGAGTACACGGCACAAATTAATTAATTTGATTAATTGATATCGGCAAAACGTCATCCCCAATCGTTGACTTTTAGCCAGCGGCGCAGGTTAATCGACCTTTGCCAATAATCGATAACTTTCAAGGGGGAGGAACACTCAAGACACATTTTGACTGAAATTTGACTATCATTTTTTTCCAAAATTTAATAAAATCAGGTCCCTTTAATGTTGACATAATGGATTTCAACTGTACATGAAATGTCAATTGGATAAACCAAAGCCCAGTAAGTAGTGTCTCTGGGAAACATTAATTCATTAATAAGACAATGACAATGTGCGAAAGGTGGGGAGCTATGTCACATTCATGGCAGAATGTCTGATGATGGCCTGATGCCGGCCGAAACAGGAAAGCTCAATAAAAAAAAAAATGGTCTATATGAATAACTGTACATTACATATATTACAACAACAACAGTCACAGCAATCACTGCAGCTGCATTCACAACTTTTGCCCCACTGTACTCTTTGCAATACCTTTACTGCCCTGTGAATTTTAAGCAGAAATAAGTATGTCTTGAAATCATGATGACAAATGAACTAGGCTATCTAGTAACCGACTTCCATCTGCCTCAACATGCTAACAGCAAGCAAGCCTTTCACATACTATTGGTACTATTTCCCTCAAAGATCAGATCAATGCAATGCCTGCCTACATGCAGGAGCATAAAAGTTTCTGGTATAAGTCCTTAGCCATGTGCTGGACGGGTCTCTCCGATCTCTGACCTGAAACTGCCTGTTACCTTGTTGATTAAAACATCCGGTCCAGGTAATGCACTCCCACTTTCCATATAATATGCTGTCATAGTATATTGTAGCAATGTTCAAAAAGCTCATCCATTCACATAATTGTTTCATCGAGCAATCATTTTGAATAAGATAACAATATGTCTAACATAAATAAAAGTAAATTAATCTTTTAAAAAATGGCATAACGTTGTATATGATATATATAAAGCAGCCCAAAATATAAACTAGTCCTTTATGGAGGATTTGCAAAGAAGCAGACAACAGAAAGTCAAGGGGATAACGCTTCCAATACAAATTTGACTATCATTTTTTTAAAAATTGAATAAAATCAAAATTTCACAAAATTCAATAAAATCCCTTTAACCACTGATTTCTATTGTCATTAGATACTAGCATGTGAAGTTTCATTGATGTAGACCCACAGGTTGCTAAAATATTGAACTTTAAAAATTTGCCATCTAGGCGTTAGCCCATTTTTTTTTTGCCCTCTTTATTCTATAGTAAAACTACCAGTTTTGCACAGAAAGTGTGACATCTACAACACATTTCCAGCTATCTGGAGTATCTAGTTTCAATAAATAAACTTATTATAAGTGAATTACAGCTTTACAAAGAAAAAAAAAGGTAAATTATTTTTATAGGATTTGCCTCCCTTTAATCATTCTGTTATTGGAAGTATGACACCTACCGATGTGTTACATGCAGAGAATGTAGAACAGATTATTTCTGTAGAAACAAATGACGAAACTAATGTTATCCCTCCTCACTTGAACAATGTCTTCAATAGATGTTCCTCTGAAATGACACAAGAACAAAAATATAAGTTCCAAAACAAAGATAACAAAATGTCTAACATGAATAAAAGTAAATTAATCTTTTAAAAAATGGCATAACGTTGTATATGATATATATAAAGCAGCCCAAATTATAAACTAGTCCTTTTTTGGGGATTTGCAAAGAAGCAGACAACAGAAAGTCAAGGGGATAACGCTTCCAATACAAATTTGACTATCATTTTTTTAAAAATTGAATAAAATCAAAATTTCACAAAATTCAATAAAATCCCTTTAACCACTGATTTCTATTGTCATTAGATATAAGCATGTGAAGTTTCATTGATGTAGACCTACAGGTTGCTAAAATATTGAACTTTAAAAATTTGCCATCTAGGCGTTAGCCCATTTTTTTTTTGCCCTCTTTATTCTATAGTAAAACTACCAGTTTTGCACAGAAAGTGTGACATCTACAACACATTTCCAGCTATCTGGAGTATCTAGTTTCAATAAATAAACTTATTATAAGTGAATTACAGCTTTACAAAGAAAAAAAAAGGTAAATGATTTTTATAGGATTTGCCTCCCTTTAATCATTCTGCTATTGGAAGTATGACACCTACCGATGTGTTACCTCCAGAGAATGTAGAACAGATTATTTCTGTAGAAACAAATGACGAAACTAATGTTATCCCTCCTCACTTGAACAATGTCTTCAATAGATGTTCCTCTGAAATGACACAAGAACAAAAATATAAGTTCCAAAACAAAGATAACAAAATGTCTAACATGAAAAAAGTAAATTAATCTTTTAAAAAATAGCATAACGTTGTATATGATATATATAAAGCAGCCCAAATTATAAACTAGTCCTTTTTGGAGGATTTGCAAAGAAGCAGACAACAGAAAGTCAAGGGGATAACGCTTCCAATACAAATTTGACTATCATTTTTTTAAAAATTTAATAAAATCAAAATTTCACAAAATTCAATAAAATCCCTTTAACCACTGATTTCTATTGTCATTAGATATAAGCATGTGAAGTTTCATTGATGTAGACCTACAGGTTGCTAAAATATTGAACTTTAAAAATTTGCCATCTAGGCGTTAGCCCATTTTTTTTTTGCCCTCTTTATTCTATAGTAAAACTACCAGTTTTGCACAGAAAGTGTGACATCCACAACACATTTCCAGCTATCTGGAGTATCTAGTTTCAATAAATAAACTTATTATAAGTGAATTACAGCTTTACAAAGAAAAAAAAAGGTAAATGATTTTTATAGGATTTGCCTCCCTTTAATCATTCTGTTATTGGAAGTATGACACCTACTGATGTGTTGAACAGATTATTTCTGTAGAAACAAATGATGAAACTAATGTTATCCATCCTCACTTGAACAATGTCTTCAATAGATGTTCCTCTGAAATGATTTCAAATCCAAAAACTAACTACTCTCCTAGGCACAGGTTCCAACATCAGTATACTAAAGACATGTGCATATGAAATGTTACCAATAGACTCCTGACCTCAGCTACTGCCTGTAAAGACACGAATGGTTACTATAACTGGTGATACCTCACCACTCTATGGTAAAGCAGAAATTACAATAGATATTGGAGGTAATATCTTTAAGCATGAAATCCTTATTGCTGACATTAAAAATGACGCCATACTTGGACTGTGCCATACTTGGACGAGATTTCGTGTTAAAAAATGAGTGTGATATATTATTGAGTCAAATGAAACTTATAATAAAAGGACATAAAATTGTTTAATGCACGACAGTTCACCAAAGCCAATGTGTGCCAAAGTAGCTACAACTCGAATACATTGAAATTCCGCCACAAACTGAAACTAGAGCTATCACTGAAGGTGATTAATACCCCCACAATACCGCTTTGTCAGACATATTTTTGATAAATTCAAAGATGGCCGCCAGTCAAGACAATGAAATTATCTATCACTATCTATCACTACAGGACCACAATCAGAATGTGCCGACAATATACACAACTAGGCTTGGTAGAAATAATTCATGGAAAACCATGTTATGTGACATGACGGAACAAGTGGTGATTCCCATATAGCCCCCATTGCATATTTTGAAGTGGGGTTATAATAAGAATTGTGTACATTTTAATATTTCGGAGGTGATATGAATACCACAGTATGGGAGTCAGGTCAAAATCAATAAAATAGAAAAAATGAACAGTAATATATAGCACTTTGTCACAAAGAAATATAATGATACATTCGACTAGAGTATGAACTAGTAACACCAATATATTTGATTTTAACTCCCAAGATCTGAACATTTTGCATTCAAATTCGAACAAATATAGCAACAAAGCGTATTAAATTGATACAATTTATTTTTCGCAATCAAGACATTTTGTTCCATTGTCCTTGACTGCAGTTTCACAGATTTAATCAAATAATCAAACTACCTGGATATAACATTATATTATGCCTTATTTCAATGGATTTTAAAAGAAATCCCGTTATTTTCACTGAAAGGCGAGTCTTCAACAACAAAAACAAACCATTTGCTAGTATCTGAATGTAATAAACCAAAAATGCTGCCAACAGAACAGTAAGAACTAATCAACAGTTCCTGTGAAATAAAAAACTGAACTTGTATAGAATTGCTCACAAAAAGCTGGGCAAAATGGAACTAAATCAATGCAAAATATATCAAACAATATGCTAGAAATAACAGTTATTTTCACAGAAAGATAAGTCGTTTACAACTAAAAACAAACCATTTGCTAGTAAGTGAAAGTAAGAGAAACTATTTTTAGTAACAGTGACCTTGAATCTGTCTAGCCTTTCATGAGTTATCGTCCGGAAACCATGAAAACCGACAGACCGACCGACAGACAGACCGACCGACCGACAGACCGACCGACCGACAAGCTCACTCCTATATACCCCCTCAAACTTCATTTGTGGGGGTATAATTATAGTCAATGTTAAGCCTATTGACCCATTGGACAGACATCAATCTTCAATAGTAGAAGGAAAACTAGACTTTATAGACCTCAGTGGTATACTCGTAGGGAAAGTACTCGTAAATACCAGTAAGACTAGCCAATGCCTTCGATGAAAAACTGACCATAAATAAGCATACTGTTATTGGCAGTATGACACCTAGCGATGTGTTACCTCCAGAGAATGTTGAACAGATTATTTCTGTAGAAACAAATGACGAAACTAATGTTATCCCTCCTCACTTGAACAATGTCTTCAATAGATGTTCATCTGAAATGACACAAGAACAAAAATATAAGTTCCAAAACTTACTGATAGATAACCAATGCATATTTTCTAAGACACCAACTGACATTGGGTACACAGACTTAGTACAGTATACAATTGACACTGGAGATAGTCCACCAGTCCGAACCCCACCTTATCGCTTACCAATAGAGAAATGTAAAGTAGCTGAAGTAGATTTTGATAAATTACTCCAACAAGGTATAATAGAACCCTGCAGTTCTCCATAGTTATCTCTATTGATACTTGTACGAAAACCTGACAGAAGTTCTCAAGTAGAAGTAGATTACAGAAAAATAAATACCAAAATTAAGTATGACAGTCATCCTTTACTAAGAATAGATACCTGTCTCAAAGCCTTAGCAAATAACACCTATTTTAGTTCATTAGACATGAAACAAGATTTTCATCAAATAGATATTGCAGAAAAAGACAAACCGAAAACTGCCTTTTCATTTGGTTCAAGTACCTACATGTATACAAGAATGCCCTTTGGATTGAGTACATGCCCAGCAGTACTTGATAGGCTCATGGAGAAGGTTCTAGCTGGTTTAGCCTATAACATCTGTCTCATATATCTCGATGATTTACTTTGCTACAGCAAACTTTCAAAGATCATTTACACCATTTCAATGAGATGTTCCAGCGAATCAGGAGTGCAAACTTATAGCTCAGTCCTAGGAAATGCAAGTTCTTCCAAAATTGTTATCATTCCAATGTTACCAATTAAGCGAAGAATGTATTGAACCTTGTCCCAGAAAAGTAAAAGCAGTTGTAGAATGGCCTTCACCAAAAACTACCAGACAAGTTTGTCCTATAGTGTAGCTTCATTTTACTGAAAAATGATCCCAAAATTTGCTGAGATTGCCAAACCACTACACAGACTTACAGAGAAAGGTAAACAGTTCCATTGGGATGATGAATGTCAAAATTCATTTCAAAAGCTTAAAGATCTCTTGACCAATGCCCCAGTCTTATCTTACCCAATACAAGGACAACCATATACAATAGAGTGTCAATAGAGTGTGATGCCAGCAAATTTTCTATAGGATCGGTGTTAAATCAAGTTCAAGATGGAAAGCAGAAAGTCATTGCATATAATTCTAGATGCCTTACAAGAACAGAGAGAAACTACTGTACTACACAAAGAGAATTACTTAGTGATCTTTGTTCTATAAGACATTTCCACCAGTTCTTGTATTGTGCTCATTTTGATGTAATAAGTTAAATGGCTTATGAATTTTAACAAAAACTGTGAAGGTCAACTAGCCAGATGGTTAGAAATCTTTAGGTCAATCTGATTTTACTGTACATTACAGACCAGGGAAAGTTTCACTTAATAGTGAGGCTTCGCCGTAGACCATGTACTAGTGACCCATGCAAATACTGCGCTCAGGTTGAAGAAATTGACCTAGATAGTTGTGGCAATGTTATGACATCAAATTCAGATACAGAAAATATACCAAATAATGCTACTTCTGTTTCAGAGTCAGTGTGTATTACTAGCACATCTGATCCAATACCAGGATGTAGTACTGAACAAGTTACCATTGAATGTTTACAAAATCTTTCTAAATTACAGGATAATGACATGAAGTTGTCGGTAGTGAAACAATGGCTGAGAGATCAACAAAAACCAACTTGGCAAGACATATCTAGCTATGACCAGGCAAATATTTGACAGATTAAAACTAATTGAAACTGAACTTTGTATTAATTACAGAAACCCCCAAAATACTCAAACCAAGCTCCATTCTCAGAATAGTGTCTGACAAACTGAGAAAACCTTTATTTTCACAATTACACAGCAGTCTCACTGCTGGCCATTTAGGTGTTAGAAAAACAACCCATAAAGTGCTTCAAAGATTTTACTGGTTTAAGTTACGCCAAGAAATAGCATATAGGTGCAAGACCTGTGACCAATGTGCAAGGCGAAAAACAACACCCAGAGCTGCAAAAGCTCCAATGAAAATTTACAATGTAGGAATGCCTTTGGAGATAATAGCTATTGACATGCAGGGTCCTTATCCAAAATCTGAACGTGGTAACAAATACATTCTAGCAGTAGGCGACTATTTCACAAAATGGATAGATGCTATACCCCTCAAAAATAGGACATCAGAGTATGTAGCCAAGAAATTGATTAACAACTTTACCTCTATTATTGGCGTACCCTTAGAATTACATAGTGATCAAGGTACCACATTAGAGTCCCAAGTATTTCAAGATGTATGTAAAATTCTTGGTATCCATCAAACCAGAACAACTGCAGCCAGACCAAGCTCAGACAGTATGATAGAAAGAGCAAATCAAACCACAGAAAATATGCTATCTGCTTATGTCAGTGATAATCAAATAGATTGGTGTTCACATTTACCTTTACTTATGCTTGCATACAGAACCAGTGTTCATGAAAGTACAGGTGTAACTCCTTGTGCAATGATGTTTGGTAGACAGCTCAATCTTCTGATTGATCTCCTCATAGACCTGTAGAATCACAAAGAGAAACAGTAGACTATGTCTATGAACTGGAAAACTAATTAGCCCAGATACGCGAGATTGCTTGAACTAATTTAAATGTATCTAGCTTTCAGATGAAAGGATTGTATGACAGAGTAACTTATTTCCATTCGTATGAGGAAGGTGACATAGTATTGTACCATGACCAAAACAAATCAAGAGTAAAAGCCCAAAACTTCAGAGACCATGGGTTGGCCCAATGGTTGTTTTAAAGAAAATTAATGATTGTCTTTTTAGAATCCAGCGAGAACCTAAATCATCAATGAAAGTACAATGTAGTCCATCATGACGGACTGAAGTCATATAATGGAGATGACAAACCAACCTGGTTCAAGCAAAATTAATCCTTCATGTTAGCTGTTACATGGACGTATGTATTTTAGCCATGATATTATTTTTTAAGTTACCAGTACTTATACCTAATGATGTGTTAGTTGTTACCAACAATACCTTATCTTCAGTACAATTGTAGCCAACACTGTGATGCCTGAAATAGAAAATTGAAATTTGTTTATTCATCCACAGCCTCCAAAACAAAATAAAGAGGACATAATCAATAGCTTAGTAAATAAATACAATGTATAGTTGTCATGCCCAGGTGACTATATGTGAACTTATTCTTATTCCAGAATTTCTGCAGATAGATTTGCAAAAAGTGCAAGTTTAGAAACAGTTCCGACTGTAGGCGACTTATAGTCTCATTCCAATTGGATTCACATACAAGTGTACGTCCTGTGGGAAGACCCACCAAAGAAAACCAGAGAAGGGGCAACATGTTTGCACTGATTTGAACCCATCTTTCATCCTCTTGCACAGAGAATCTAGTCTTCATGGAATTGATGCCATTAGAAAACAGCAGGAACTAAGCGCAGAAATTAGAAATTCAATGGAAGAGGAAATAAACCTTGTTCCTAGACATCCAATCTCCCCTATCAGAGAAAACGTATTAAAGAATCTTTTCCTAAAAGAAAATAACACATTCAAACTCTCCAGACCGAAATCCCATACAAAAGAAAACTTTCTCCAGAGCAACCAACAGAACCACAATTTACAGCCACTAAAGTCCATGAGACAGTCCTCAATGAAAATGTCAAATTCCCAGGAACATTCTGGGGTATCCTTGATATCACCGAGAATGATTACGCGGGGATAATTTCGCCACAGCCTGTAGTTGAAGAGTCACCTGAAATAAGTGAACATTCCAATATGGAAGAAGCACAAGAAAAGATTAGGCCAAATATCGACTTGCTACAACAATGGCAGAGTGAAAAGATAACCCTATGTGTTGGCGGGAAATGTTTTGATACAACTAGATCCACATTCCTGAAGGAGCCGACATCTCTTAACTCCATTCCCTGTGGATTATACATGTATAAGGAACCAAAGGTAGTTATTGACAAGGACCCTTCCCATTTCAAATTCATTTAGAATTATCCGAGGTAAACGATGGCTTATTGTAAGCACTCTATAATTTCTTCAGTGTGTGACTAGAAACATGGTTTCTTCTTATTGTGGAGATATGTAAAACATAAACTGACTGGAGGCTATGCACTTTTTGTTAATTTGTATGTTTCACAACTATCAAACATTAGTAATTAATAAGATCCAGTGTCATGAAGAAAAAACAAAATCAATGATGCAAACGCACAGCCTCCACTAATCTCCCTAATTTCTTCAAACTTCTCCCTATCTCAGGTGAAGGGAGAAGTGACTTCTCCCAAATATTTGAGCCAAACTTATTCCTGTATAAATAGATCAATAGACTTCAATTCTGCCATACAAGTATGTGTACTATAAAAATTTCCACAATAAAATATTTTTCCTACCCACCTGTACCCACCTATTAAATCTAGGGTTGGTAAAGGGCAAACAAAGACTTTTTAATTTTGGCCTAAAATAAAGTAAAATATTAAAGCCGAAAGATAAAATAAAATAACAGAAAGATATAGAATGCGGATTCGGCCCTTGAGTACACGGCACAAATTAATTAATTTGATTAATTGATATCGGCAAAACGTCATCACCAATCGTTGACTTTTAGCCAGGGGCGCAGATTGATCGACCTTTGCCAATAATCGATAGTTTTCAAGGGGAAAGAACACTCCAGACACATTTTGACTGAAATTTGACTATCATTTTTTTCCAAAATTTAATAAAATCAGGTCCCTTTAATGTTGACATAATGGATTTCAACTGTACATGAAATGTCAATTGGATAAACCAAAGCCCAGTAAGTAGTGTCTCTGGGAAACATGAGTTCATTAATAAGACAATGACAATGTGCGAAAAGGTGGGAGCTATGTCACATTCATGGCAGAATGTCTGATGATGGCCTGTTGCCGGCCGAAACAGGAAAGCTCAATAAAATAAAATATGGTCTATACAAATAACTGTACATTACCTATATTACAACAACAACAGTCACAGCAATCACTGCAGCTGCATTCACAACTTTTGCCCCACTGTACTCCTTGTAATACCTTTATGGCCCTGTGAATTTTAAGCAGAAATAAGTATGTCTTGAAATCATGATGACAAATGAACTAGGCTATCTGGAAACCGACTTCCACCTGCCTCAACATGCTCACAGCAAGCAAGCATTCCACATACTATTGGTACTATTCCCCACAAAGACCAGGTAATTCACATTAACACACAATTATGTCCAACATAAATAAAAGTAAATTAATCTTTTAAAAAATGGCATAACGTTGTATATGATATATATAAAGCAGCCCAAATTATAAACTAGTCCTTTTTGGAGGATTTGCAAAGAAGCAGACAACAGAAAGTCAAGGGGATTAACGCTTCCAATACAAATTTGACTATAATTTTTTTAAAAATTGAATAAAATCAAAATTTCACAAAACTCAATAAATCTCTTTAGCCACTGATTTCTATTGTCATTAGATACTAGCATGTGAAGTTTCATTGATGTAGACCTACAGGTTGCTAAAATATTGAACTTCAAATATTTGCCATCTAGGCGTTAGACCATTTTTTTTTTGCCCTCTTTATTCTATAGTAAAACTACCAGTTTTGCACAGAAAGTGTGACCTCCACAACACATTTCCAGCTATCTGGAGTATCTAGTTTCAATAACTAAACTTATTATAAGTGAATTACAGCTTTACAAAGAAAAAAAAAGGTAAATGATTTTTATAGGATTTGCCTCCCTTTAATCATTCTGAAATCTATTTCCTGTTAATAAAACAGTTCTTTATCAATGTTTAAAGATAAGTTATATTCAATGAACATATGCTGAGTAATAATTGAATAAAAAATTGCATTACAATGTCTTCATACAGCAATTTTCTAAAATATTGCATTTTGAATGTTCTTCGTACTTTGCTAGAGTACTTTGCTAGAGCCGTGCAATACACATCTAAAACAGATACATCCTATGCTCGCGCTAACTTGGCTAATAGGTCACGATATAAATTAATGGTATCAGACACATGTATAACTGGATCTTGGAAAACATTATTATCCAAGGGGATTAACGCTTCCAATACAAATTTGACTATAATTTTTTTAAAAATTGAATAAAATCAAAATTTCACAAAACTCAATAAAATCCCTTTAGCCACTGATTTGTATCGTCATTAGATACTAGCATGTGAAGTTTCATTGATGTAGACTTACTGGTTGCTAAAATATTGAACTTCAAAAATTTGCCATCTAGACGTTAGCCCATTTTTTTTTTGCCCTCTTTATTCTATAGTAAAACTACCAGTTTTGCACAGAAAGTGTGACCTCCACAACACATTTCCAGCTATCTGGAGTATCTAGTTTCAATAACTATACTTATTATAAGTGAATTACAGCTTTACAAAGAAAAAAAAAGGTAAATGAATTTTATAGGATTAGCCTCCCTTTAATCATTCTGAAATCTATTTCCTGTTATATAAAACAGTTCTTTATCAATGTTTAAAGATAAGTTATATTCAATGAACATATGCTGAGTAATAATTGAATAAAAAATTGCATTACAATGTCTTCATACAGCAATTTTCTAAAAATATTGCATTTTGAATGTTCTTCTTACTTTGCTAGAGCCGTGCAATACACATCTAAAACAGATACATCCTATGCTCGCGCTAACTTGGCTAATAGGTCACGATATAAATTAATGGTATCAGACACATGTATAACTGGATCTTGGAAAACATTATTATCCAAGGGGATTAACGCTTCCAATACAAATTTGACTGTAATTTTTTAAAAAATTGAATAAAATCAAAATTTCACAAAACTCAATAAAATCCCTTTAGCCACTGATTTGTATTGTCATTAGATACAAGCATATGAAGTTTCATTGATGTAGACTTACTGGTTGCTAAAATATTGAACTTCAAAAATTTGCCATCTAGGCGTTAGCCCATTTTTTTTTTGCCCTCTTTATTCTATAGTAAAACTACCAGTTTTGCACAGAAAGTGTGACCTCCACGACACATTTCCAGCTATCTGGAGTATCTAGTTTCAATAACTATACTTATTATAAGTGAATTACAGCTTTACAAAGAAAAAAAAAGGTAAATGAATTTTATAGGATTTGCCTCCCTTTAATCATTCTGAAATCTATTTCCTGTTATATAAAACAGTTCTTTATCAATGTTTAAAGATAAGTTATATTCAATGAACATATATGCTGAGTAATAATTGAATAAAAAATTGCATTACAATGTCTTAATACAGCAATTTTCTAAAATATTGCATTTTGAATGTTCTTCTTCTCCGAATTTTGAAACTGGTAGTCCGAAGTTATATGTCTTTACATTACCCCATATTTTGTTAAATTTGATTAGATAATACTAATATGTATAATTGTTGTTCAACAACCATAAAATTACAACAAAATTGGTTGTTATGAGTATTTAATTAATAATAACTGTTTTAACAACATCTCATTTGGTTCACACATTGCATACAAAAATTAATAAGGAAACAATATAAAATGTAAGTACTGACATACATCAATTACTGAATCAAAATACATTAAAAACAGTGTGTATTGCAATTATGAAAGGTACATTTAATGTATGTATGTGTTTGCTAACCAGCTAAGCAAGAACAATAGTATTTTGGCAAATGAAACAAACTTATAATATCAATGTTAATTCATTCAAATATATATTAATTCATACAATTCTATACAATTAACCATTCACACAAGTCACAATTAACACAACTCACCATTCACACATGTCACAACTCACACACAATTCACACATGTCACAACTCACACACAATTCACACATGTCACAACTCACACACAATTCACACATGTCACAACTCACACACTATTCACACATGTCACAACTCACACACAATTCACAAATCAAAACTCACAGGCAATTCTTACTCACAACTCACACAAGTCGCCATCCAAACAAATTACAATTTACATCAAGTCTGCTAGATTTACAATTTTGTAATGAACACATTCTTTGCACACCTGGGATTGTAATGTCCCTTCACATGTCTGGTCCCTTTCCCATTTTTGAGCCAGAAGTCAATTGCTCGATCAGGATTAAAGTGTTCGAATGCTGGTCCATGTTGTTTAAGAACCATCAGCATTCTCAAACTGTCTTGATGAAGTGAATTCCTTAAAGAAGTTTTAATGAGATTCATCTGATAGAATCCTCTCTCACACTCTGCAGTTGTTGGGCTGATTACCAACATTATTTGAAGGAGTTTCTGGATGTTTGGGATGTTTGGCTTTCTCAGTAATGTCTTATAAACTGCAGAACTATGGTGGTCTGTCTGACTCAAATCTCTCATGTACACTTTAAGTTCTGTGTACTCATTAAGCACAGTTTTATGGGTATCAGGGGGAACAGATGAGAACAATGTTCAAGGAGGGATTTGATATCTGAATTTCCAAACTTCAGCAGTTCTGATCTGTTCTGGGGAATCCATTTATAGCTGAGTGCTGAAAAGCATTTCATAGGTTCTTTGTTGAAGTTGGAAAATCTGAAAAAGGAGAACAATTCATTTCATAGTGAAATAATTTATGCATCAGTAATAAGTGCCGAGATGAGACAATATCTATGAAGTCTGACATAATGACCATTATGAGTATACAGAGTACAAATGAATAATGAGACAACTTCAGGATTTACTTAGTCAAAGCATACAATCGTGTATAAAACATGGCAAATGTTGCATTGATATCCTGTATCTTCACTGATGTATCAATCTAATATATCACAGTAAGAAGAAAGCTCAAAACCATTTACTTTAACAAACATGTAGTCTGATCTAAAAAGTCATGATAAATTCTATTAAAAAATAATATTAACCTCTTATCAATGTAATGATTAAGGTCATCAATCATGTCACTCAGGAACTGTGGGGTAGGCATTCCTCCTTTCAACTCAACTTCACCAAAAATCTTAGACTCAGAGTTGTAAGTTGATGCAAACTCCTGAAATAAGATGAGTTTCAATTAACAGTTGAAATAAAAGTACTGTACACATATACAAGTAGCAAATAACAATTATTCAAATTCACCACAGTCCTAAGTTCATAAATTCATTTCTTTAAAAAAAATATGGATTTTGAAATTAAATATTAACTTTATATTCCTTAGATTTTTGACGCCATTTCATATTCAGACTCAGAAGTAAATCTATTTTTACTGAAACAGCAATTTCACAGTAAAAGAAAGAAATTAATAATTGTAACTAAAATCATTAACACAATTGTAAACATACTGTCAGAGAAGTACCAGGTTCGTGCTTCAGTTCCTCCAGCTTCAGTAAGTGTATTTCAACTTGCTGATACACCTCGGACACCAAGAGACAGGAGCGTTGGAAAACCTGGGACAGACCAGAGGTGATATTCATTATGTCCACCATAGCATGTAGAAGTATAACAAACTTCACTGAAGTCATCTCGCGCAAATAACCCTTTGCTCTGGATGCTTCTTCTGTTGAGCTCCTATCAGCTACTTGTCTGAGATGACCGACAATAGCAGAGAAGTTTTGTTTCAGGGCTGACAAAGCCTTGGTCCTGCTTGCTAGCCATCTGACCTGAAAAAGAAGTAATGCATAAGATAGCAATTGTCCAATAATTTGAATAATATATTCATACCTATATACACAAAATTTCTTAAATGAAAACTGAACAACCAGGTGTTTATCATAATTAAATACTAAAATAAAGCATAAGAACTCATTTTTTGGCTGGGGCCCTAAACCCATGATGCCAACGCAACACCCCATACATATCCACTGATGCATATCTGGCATATAAACTCTATAATCATCAAGGGGCTACTCAATACATGTACAGTTAATGATACATTGGTTTTTGTATAGTATTTTGAATTTTGGAATATAAACCAGTGCAAAGTTCTAGTAGTCATTCCCTACGTTATAACCTGCTTTATGCCACTTATGTGAACAAGATCACTCCCAAGAAACTCGGCTTCAGCTTTCACCTCTCTCCTTCGTTTAGGACTATAGTCTTATACATCTTCAAAACGTCTTAAATAACTGTCAGCCTTCACACTGTGAAGGGCTGCTAACTCAAGTTTATGGGCTACACAGTGCATAGGAAGTACCCACGGGGCATCTTTGAGGATTAATGACATGGTACCAGTTTTTAAACCTTGCATAACACTTGCCCCATCAAAATTAGCACACACTAATGTTGGTTTGTTGTTATTGATGGATGTGATTTCATTGAATTCTAAATCCATGCGTCTTAAGCCATTGTCAATCCCTTCTTTAACCCCTTTAGCATTAGATGAGAGCTAAGTTCTTCAAGTGAAGTAAACTGAGTTCTAACCTCACCATCACTGAGGTACCTTACATATATTATTTCTTGTTCTCTATATGATACATCAGTACTGCCATCAGACAACACTGACATGAATGGGCTACATTGAATATCCTTTATGGTATCTTGCTGAACAGTTTCAGCAATTGCAGAAATGAACTCACGGGCTTTGTGGTCATTATCATAGTTCTCACCTATCCGGACACCATTTTTCTTGAGCAGACAACAAAGCATAGACATGTCAGTGAAGGGTTTATTATGGCAGGCAATAGAATAAGCACAATTGAAAAGGAATTGCATCCGTTCATGTTCTTTCTCACCCAGTTTTATAAGCGATTTACCGCTAGGCAAGTCCTTTACTGGAGTATTCACATCAACATTGAATCCAAGAATTGGGGAGTGCTCTTGATCCCTAATGAACTGAGACACACATTTCTTGTGCGGGTCACAAGCATCATGAGCTCGAATAGGTTCAATCCTAAAGTTGTTAGAACCAGTCACAAAAACAACTGTGTGATTAAACTTTGCCTCAGCAAGCTTAGGGTGTTTCTGACAAAACTTACAGAACATCAGATTTCTATCTTCATCATAAGTTAGCCAGTTGTTCAACCAACTGACTATAAATTTTCTTTCACGTTTAGATTCATATTTCTTATCCTTATCAGAATTGCTCTCATTTTCACATGGTTTTGTTTTCTTAGCTGCAGATACAGTTACTGGTTCATCAGGCCTTTTTCTTTTATTCCGACATTTCCTACTTTCACTTTCACTTAGAACAGAAACGCTAGATTCACGAGGCTTTTCCTTCGGCTTGAAATTTTTTAGCCAACTCATGACTAGACGTTACTAAGGTATGAATTGAAATTACTGAATGCGCACAATCAATTTGTGCTTGCTACACAACAAATTGTCTACATGGGGCCTGATTCAACATCTGATAAGATAAGCATGAGCGAAATCTGATAATTGGTCTGTTAATTTGTCACTTGTCCGATTTAAAAAAATAGACCAGCCCGGGACTAACATAATTTTACTGGCCGATAGCCCGAAACGATTTTAGACTAGTCCGGGACTCATGTTGATGTCGATCCCAAACAATATCTTACACCATACACAAGACAATCCAGACATTACCATCATTCAGCATTTCAGACACTTTTCACCACATTTGACTACTACAAGAACTCATTTTTCCCTCGGACTGCTTTCCAGTGTAACGCATTTATAATACCATCTCTCCAGTGGAACGCATTTATAATACCATCTCATGTAGTCAGTGCTGATACAATCTCCGGATTTAAATCCACCTTGGCTGCATCAATGTTCCAACCATAAATACTTGTTACTTGCTTTTATCCTGTTTTTAACCCTACTAATATCCTCCTTTCTGCACAATAGATTATATATGTACATTTTTTGCAGTTAAGGGATTTTAAGGTACTAGGTTTTGCACTTTTTTTATCACCAACGGGCAGGAGATACCAGGTGGACCAGGCCCGGATCCAGAAATTCCAGACTGGGGGGGCCAAACATGAGGACACATGACCCCTCCCTGAAGGGGGGTGGGGGATCTCCCCCGGAAAATTTGAGCACTATAGGTATGAAATGGCGGCTGCTGGTGCATTTTGGGGTCTAAAATTTGAGGTCTCGTTCATGAAAATTGCCCTAGTATTTTTTTGTTAAAAACACAGAACAACCAATTCATACAAGTACCAACTTTTTTAAAAATGTCCAGGGGTCACCTCTTCCTGTACCAACCCCCAGTCAGATTTTCGCCGGAAAATTTTACAATATACATGTAGTTATGAAATGGTGGTTTCTGGTGCATTTCTTGGTCTAAAATTTGAGGACTCATTCATGAGAAAGGACCAATTCATACAAGTACTAATATGTTTTACCAATATCCACTTGTTGGCGATGCATCGTTAACAACAATAACAGACGACATAAAATGCCACCCAAGGGCAAAGTTTTTGAAAACAAAAGAACCGTACACTAGTCATGAACACTGAAAATTGGTGTGATGTCAAATTATCATTATTGTTCCTTTACAAGTATAACATGATAGTTCTTTTTAAACAATTTTTTAAGAAAATGTGAAAATTAATATGACAGGAGGCTTATTCGGGAAAAATAAATTTATTTTATTTTGCAAAACTTTAGGCCCAAGTATTACATTCCCTTCCATAAAATATTGAATGGATTAAAATTATTTTAAGAAAGCTTTAATGAATTCAGTAGAGCTAATATCAAGTGTCAAATTTTCACAACTCCCCACCCTTTATCACTAAAACACCACCACGACAGATCTCTGTTATGTACGATGTTCAATAATCTGTGTTTTACAGACCCTTTCAACATATATATGCATGATAAGGAAATTGAAAGCGTCTGGCTGATGTAGAGTGAGCATACGATTCTTCTAGACGGTCTCAAGGCCAATGAACACAACAGGGGGCCAAATTTTATGGCTATTGCTTCGTCTCGAGGCGAAGAGGGCCCAAATTTTAATGCACTTGCTTCGACTATACTGGTAGTATACAAGAGGAAATCGACCATAAATCAATGCATGCATTTAAAATAGTAGTAACCTTAAGACCTAATCAGTGGATATAATTTTGTATTATGAATAGAAAAAGGTCACTCCACAGCCGAAGGCCCCCCCGGTGGATCCGGGCCTGTGGACTGAGTAGCTTGGGAAACCTGACAGTCTTTCACTTGTAACCCCCCCCCCACACGCATGGCCATATTGTTTCAATTTTGAACGTTGCCATTATTGTAAAAGAAGAAGAAAATTATGTTGTGGGTCAAAATCCGGTTGTTTGAGTTTATTAAGTTCATTTGCAAATTTGATTAATTGATTTTAGTCATATTGTTTGTATGTACACTTTCTAAATTTTAACGCGAAATACATTGGTTGAAAACTAATCACATCGGTAAGCATTGTATAAACAGCAGATACGGATGTTAGTCAACTTGGTGTCTCGCGAAAACACATGACAAACGATCAAGCATCTAAATCTTCACCACGGACTTGAATTTTCCATAAATAGGATATCAATAATGAGTTATCACATAAAATAATTTCTTTTTCGATAAATTCAGTAAACTTACTAGACAAAGTCGTTGGGAGTTAAGTAAAGTGCATGCATGTCCTAATAGATGCGTCTGCTAAAGTCAAGCCAGCATAAGGAAGTCTACAAAACGACTAATTTAAACATTTATGCGGACCAGGAAACTACCAGAAGTGTCCACAAAAGAAGGTTTACGCCACAAAATGAATGATAATAGATAAATTATCGATTACATTTTTGCGTAAAACTGTGAATTAATTAATTCCAATTAAAAAATTTCGTTAAAAACTTAAACTGAGCCCAAAATGATTGAAATAGGGCAGAATTTAATAAAACAGTTCATCCGACCCTGTTTTAGTGCCCCCTAACCCTTTTATAGCTAATGTGACACCATACTTATATACCCACCTTGGTGTTGAAAGCCCGTAATGAGCCCAAACTTATTGAAAAGCGCAGAATTTAATAAAAACCGTTCTCCCGACTCGGTTTTGGTGTCCCCTGGACCCTTTAATAGCTAATGTGACACCATGAGTGACATACCTTCTTAAAGCCCTTATATAGGGCTACAATACAACTCAGGCATTTTATCCCCACCTTGGGGCTAAAAGCCCGTAATGAGCCTAAATCTATTGAAAATATCAGAATTTAATAAAACCGTTCTCCCGATACTGTTTGGGTGACCCCTGGACCCTTTAATAGCTAATGTGACACCATGAGTGACATATCTACTTAAAGCCCTTACATAGGGCTACAATACAACACGTGCATTATATCCCCACCTTGGGGTTGAAAGCCCGTAATGAGCCCAAACTTATTGAAACGCGCACAATTTAATCAAACCGTTCTCCCGACACTGTTTGGGTGACCCCTGGACCCTTTAATAGCTAATGTGACACCATGAGTGACATATCTACTTAAAGCCCTTACATAGGGCTACAATACAACACAAGCATTTTATCCCCACCTTGGGGCTGAAAGCCCGTAATGAGCCCAAACTTATTGAAAAGCGCAGAATTTAATAAAACCGTTCTCCCGACACTGTTTGGGTGACCCCTGGACCCTTTAATAGCTAATGTGACACAATGATTGACATATCTACTTAAAGCCATTACAAAGGGCTACAATAAAACACAGGCAATATATACCCACCTTGGGGTTGAAAGCCCGTAATGAGCCCAAACTTATTGAAAAGCGCAGTTTGCAAAAAGCACATTTTAGCAGTTATTCTATTTTATTAACCGATTTCAAATTATGTTTCTGATCATAGGTATGTTCGGCTAATTAACGACAGAAGTTTGCGCATTCGTCACAGAAATATTGCTGCTCGGTTTTAACGTTATAAAAAATCCACATTCTCATTTGTTGTTAAGATAAGTATGTCAAATTTAATTTTTGACTGAAAATTACCGCAAAGAAAAGTGTATGAAATTGTCAGGGACTTATTGTACACATGTTAGTAACAAACAGCTGATAAAAGTCATGGATTCACCAATACAAGAACAAGCAAGACACAAAATGTGTTTTCACCATCTAGTGTTTATTTAGGCGTGGGGACAGCGATTTCAATGTTTGGCTTTCGCTGATTTATTTGTGTTAGTTGGGAGATAGAGAATGTGTAAATGAAATCACGAGAAAATCGTGGAATAACAAAATTCGTATTTAATCGGTTATATCTGTGGCCGACCACTGACAATTTAGGGTGCATGAAAAGTAAGCGTGTACAACCAGACGTAAAATTATTTCATACCACCGTCGATTGAAATGGTTTCTTATAAATGATATGAATGTCCTTAAAAGTTCTAGTATTTCATAACAGGAAGTCTCAAAATCCATTTAGACCTAGTATGCACTATTTTACATGAAAATCTCAAATTGAATGATAAATTGTTTTATTATACAGATTGATGTGTTTTATTTTTATCCCAAATATTTTTTGTTAATATTTATTTTATTATATTTTTATCTTACTGCAATAAAGTCATTAATATACTGTTTTGTGCATTTTGATATTCGCGCGAAATTCGTGCTAAGCAAAATTCACAAAATAATGATTTAAAAAATGCAGGGACTCGAACCCACGCCAAAAAGTCGAAGATTATCCTCAAACTGAAGCGTAGCCAAATGCGCTACGGAGGCAATTGAAATTCTAAATGGATTATTTTATTATTATATGTACAGTTATGCCCATTTGCTAATAGTTTATATATGGTACGGTAAAGCATGAGGCCCCTCCAGTGGTACATTCGATTCCAAATTTACGTCGTTTAGCTTAAACTCATTCATGTGACATTAAGTGTGTAACATGTTCTTACAACTGATACAAATCGTTATGATGTTTCTTTTACATTTTCAGACATAAAAAGGAAATATAATGCGTTCTGTTCGTGCCCCAGACATGCATATATATAACGATGATGGTATACGGTTCGTGCAAGTGGACACCAACATTATACAGACTACATTCGGACGGCTGTATGACAGCACATGTTTTGATGTTCTCGGGAATAACAACCGCAGCCATATACACACACGGAGAAATAGTTGGCGAACACGTTAATGCAAAGACTAATTATATTCTTCAAAATGAGAAATGGACTACATCGCCTGACTACCTATCTGAATTAATATCCAGTCACCAATTTCAAGAAAACAAACATCGAATCTTACGTCAAATCAGACATATCAGTTCAAGAACTCAACTACATTGCTCTTCGTTTATGACTGGACACTTGTTTGATCGGGATTTGATTTGTGGTGATGACCTGATCTTGAAGATTTTTTGGAAAAGACAATAGTTTTTTGCAGCCGGTTAAAAGAGGCAAGTCATGTCTGTGACCATAAGTATATCGTCTGTACGTCAGAGATTGTATATCAGTGTTTGTACTTGGATGTTCGACTACAATATAGAGACTGGTGTCGTCAGCAAAGTCTTATTTTGGAATTAATGGATTCGACAATGTCATTTATGAATACAAGAAAGAGTAGCGGCCCAAGTATTGAACCTTGTGGAACCCCAGCATTTCTTAGTTGACCTGATTGACACCGAGTATGCATTCACTACGCGTTGTTTGTGGTGAGATAAGCAGGATGAGAACCAGTCTAGTAAGGGACCACGTTTACAAGCTCGTGAATCAAACATAAATGTCAAACTTTGTCAAAGGCGTTGGGTACATCAAGAACTACCGAATTTTATAACTAACCAGTCACTAGCGTAACAACATAAACACTTATGTCTAAATAAGTTTTCTGATTAATTCATGTATAATTTATTAAAGATGTAAATTGTGTCCGGGCCTCTATGACGTAAGAAAGCAATTGTCCGTGCGTTTGCGTGTTTGCAAGCAGCGTTCTGATTGGCTACCAGCGGGCACTTTTCACGCATTTTCAAAACCTAAAAGCTATCTATTTGAGGTAAGATGTGAATTTAAATTTCTTCGACAAAATGATTTTATATTTCAATTTCTAGGTCAGTGGTGTTACAGTTCTTTTGCGAACGACTCAAGCATATGTATGCCCAATGTGTTTGTTACAATACTGCACAAAAAGTGTTTGTTTGAGTTGAAAAACACGCTGAATGCTCGCATCCATTTCTGAGTTCAATGGCGGACCAACTATAGCCTATAAGGGCCAATACAATTATGCTTGTTTTGTATTTTGTTTATTTTACAATGTATGTGATGCATTTTGTTAACATTTATTGAAATGTATAGATTCACGATTGAGATATTCACGTTAATTGATAATTTGAAACCTGGAATGAATATGAATGTTGTCACGTGACTTCAAAATCCGTTGGGCACGAGAAAACACTGGTTATAATGGGGCCGACTTTTGTTGAGGTTCAGACAATCGTACAAACAGATATTCGAATAATATCGATGAAATATTGAAATTAATTGTACTAATTAAATACTGGTTGATATTGCAATTCTCCAGTTTGTTTGTCATAACCATATTGACTCCTGAAAATGGCCCCTACTCATTTCTGAGTGGAGATATTTGTTATAGCTGTTGATCATGAATGGTTGCAACTTGAATGACCATAAAGAGTAAAATAAATGCCTTCCTAACAACCTGAATAATGCTGATTTGTGTCTGTAACAAATGTAAGGAATTCTGTTCTGTTAGTTTTGTCTTACAATGGTGTCAATGGCTACGCTGAAGTCAGACTGTTACATGTATGTTTTTGTTTCTTTCAGATATTATAATTATATAAAGAACACAAATAAATTCATAATGATTGGTGTAAACAAATACCTTGAAAGCACATAATGCACCATAGTCCCATAAAGTTAATGTTCAATTGTAATTATAATATTATTGTGTCACTTGAATGTTTATTTTACCCTGAAGTCACCCTGTTACATGTATGTTTTTGTATCTTTCAGAGACAAAATATTAATATACAACAAGATCCAATATACTCTACTGATATACTGAATAGTGACAATGGTTTCAATCGTGTATTTCGCTGCATGGTAAGTTGTTTTAGATACTTCATGAATTGAAAGGTGTTCCATGTGCATGTACAAGCTTTATTTTGGCTATTTTGGGAAGATGACCCGTACTCTTCAAATTGGTAATTTTTGTGCATTAATCTTAGAAATTGGAAAAAACTATATTTTCTGTACTTGCCCCTTGTTTCTGTTGTAGTTATTTTGGAATAAAAACTATATTTTTTGTTGAACAAATAAATCACATATATTGCCTTAATTTGTTTGGCATAACCCTACGCAGCAAACTTTAGGTGGGTAGATAAGTAGGTAATAGATTTTTATTTATTACATTTTACACAAGTAATATGCCGCCTCAAATAAAATGTTCACACTCGGACCAAAGTTTTTGGTAGGAGCCATTTTCAGGATTAGGTAGTGTAACGTGCTTAACAAATAATCTTTTATGGATGGCCCTAAATGCAAATGTCATTGGGCTAAATTTTGAAATGGTTCACATAAATGTTTCTTGGGTAGCTTCTCTCTGTATGTATAACGAGACAACTTAAATCTTCTCATCCGAAACTGCCAGTATGATTGCCATAGGAAAAGTCCGACTACCCGCTCTTATTGACACCCCTGCTCTATCATTATTTCCATTTCATTTTTAATTTCTAAATTACCTGATATTGTTAAAGATGCTGTAATGCTAAGTTTCAGTGACCATGGTGATCAAACTTTATTCATATATTGTCCCCACACTTTATTGATATAGAGTCCGAAAAACTGCTAAATTCCTCTTATGTTAAAAATTCATTCTGCCTCTAGTCAAAATATAGTTCAGTTATCAGTAAATTTCCCACTTATGATCTTGTCATACTTAAATTACTGGTGTAATACTGGTTCATATAATTTAAAATAAAATGTTGATAAATAATTTCACAGACATAATTATCATACATGCCATATTTTCAGACGGTCAATAAGTGAGATTTTCCTCAGCAGGGCTGTTTTTAAGTGAGATTTGGTAAAAATAAGTAAGACTGTAAATCGCGATTTCTGGGGGCGCTCAATACAGCTTTTTAAACTCATTTTTAAGTATTTTAATATCAAAAGAACCTAATATTGTGAAAAACTAATTATCATCATCATAAATGAATATGCAGTCGCCCAACCAATTAAATTTTACTCATATTTGTGACTAAAAGACACACCAACACTAAATTACATTACTGTTTTCAGGCGTAATTACAGTGTTACTTTGTTGTAAATTCCTTCATCAATTACCATTAAACAGGGTTTTCCTTGAATTTTCCTTTAAAGTTTAGCCAATGTGTCGAAACTTCCACTCCCTAGCCTAAAATTTCCTCCAAACTAACCCCTTTGATCTGCCCACGGTTTACATCACAGAGAGCACAGTATTACGTCACAGCTAGCAGTATTGCCTGTCTTACATGTGCCTATGTGACCATTGTGAATTGCCTCCGTTCACGGAGTTTTGAAGTTTTAAATACCAATAGTGGACTGTCTTAGAGTTCAAGTGATAGAAGTTTAACATTCTATAGTAACAGTTGATGCTTTTATTGTGTGAACATTACTTTTTAAAGTGTCATTTTGATTCATGGGATATATGCGTGAGCGATATTTATATTTGCATTTCCCTGTCTCTGAAGTTAATTTATGTCACAGTAATAATACAGAGTAATAGACTAGACAAACACAAAGGTTTGATTGACTATATCTGCCATCTAACCAATGGCAGACGTTTTAATAAACAAATTATGCAAATTATCAATAGATTATGCAAATTATCAATAGATAATATAATGAACAGCAGGAGGTTCAATTTTACGTGAGGTTTTAATCTTAACGGCGTTAGACCGTGAGGAAGCATGAAAATACGTGAGGAAAGGTCTCAGGGCGTGAGATATGGCATGTATGAATTATAGACCATTTTATATGCAGTGCTCCAATTAAGAATTTTCTGGATAGGGTGAAAACTCATCAAAATCAAAATTATTGAGTGAAATCGTATGATCGACAATAAATTGGGTGGTTTTCGCAAAAGAAGTTTACAATACTTGAGTGAAACATGGCTTTTTCCTGTTTACCAATGAAAGCAGAAGTAGGATTTTGAATACACGCATATTAGCTATGTTTTGTTTTAAGTAAAAGGAGAATTATTTGCGTAATGGGTATGCTTTAAAACAAAATTCTTTGCGTTTTCCTTGTTTTTATTTGAGTGAAATACACAAATACGCAGCTTATCTGGAGCAATGTATATGTCTGTGAAAATTTCGACTAACTTTTATTCGCATAAATAATCAAAGCGATGAAAGCGTTGAAAGACTGTCGGCTTGATCAGTTCGAAATCGGTGGCTCGACTAGAGTCTTGGTAGTACTTGGAGCTTGGTAGACCTGTCAGGCAAAGTGTCACAGAGCAAATCAATGGCATAAGTAAGGGGGTTTATATGTGAAATATGTCGTAATACCAGCTCAAAAACCTAAACAGGTTTCATATTCAGTTGTATTCTGATAAATTGAGAAAATGATTCCTACAACTATGTGTCATTTGGTAATTGCATAAATGGGAGAATCAAGTGACGACTTGAGTAACCTTAAAGACGTATTCGAGAGGTTGCCATTGCGCAACTTTACTGCGCATGTTCTATTAGATTATTGTAGTGTTTGCATTGGGTTAAAGACTTATAAGGGAATAGTTTACTATTTTCTTTTATGATGCAAAGATTTTTTCTGAACTTTATAGTCACCAAGCACAATACAAATAATGCTATCATTTTGTTTAATTGAAGGATTTCATTATAGTTTTGCAGTTTTCCTTCTACTTTCTTTTTCTCTATACTTTATTATTAAAAACAGAAAAGTCATTGATATTTAAAATTCTATATTTGAAATTATAAAATGATGTTCAATAAATATTTAAAACAAGCACATTTTATGAACATCTAAAACGATAATGGGTTACCAAGTGTATTAAGGGTAAAGTTTTTCAACTTTCACTTTCCATATATATTACATTTGAAACACAATATTTATCTTAAAATCAAGCAAGGCGACTTATTATTTTTATTTCATATTTTCATTCAGACAGTGACTCTCATACAGTATACATGTACCAAGTTGTAAGGAAATCTCTGCGTTAGAAAAAAACGGCCTTATTGTAGGATACGCCTTTAATACATAGATATTGCTATAATTGACTAAGGTGGTCCCCAAGCTACATATAAACTCTATACCTTGTACATCAGATAAGTTTTTGTCATAATTTACTCTGGCTATCTCCAAATTTCATAATTATGTACGCATAAGCTAGCGTATTATACAATGTTTTATTATAGCATATTAGGAGTGAGTCCAGAAATTTCGCCGAAATATTTCGCATCATTTGCATTAAAGGTCGACACTACTTTTTACAGCATCTCTGCTCATGCATATTTATTTTCTTATGCATATTCATTTTTGCTGTATTCAATGTCGTATCTAGCAGGGATCCAAATATGTAACATGTAATGTGAGTAACGGTTCTCAAATGTGTCATGGGTATTACAAATTTACCTACCTACCAACCTAAATTTTGTAGTGTAGGGTTATTCCAAAAAATGACTTCCACTAAATTGTTTTTAATCCCTACAGATATATATGCAAGTGATCCATTTTAACACTATGGTTGGTCTGTAAATTCTATTTGGATCTGTGATTGTGCACACAAAATGTAAATGATGTTTATTGCTTACAGTATGACGTATATTTTTGTTGATTTCAACTTAAAACAAACCGCACTAAAACCTCATTTCAAGAACCAATGGTGGTCTTACTATTGAGGTTTTACTGTACTACCAAATTTCTACGGAACCAATGGTGGTCTTACTATTGGGGTTTTACTGTATTACCAAATTTCTACAGAACCAATGGTGGTCTTACTATTGAGGTTTTACTGTACTACCAAATTTCTACGGAACCAATGGTGGTCTTACTAATGAGGTTTTACTGTATTACCAAATTTCTACAGAACCAATGGTGGTCTTACTATTGGGGTTTTACTGTACTACCAAAGCTCTACAGAACCAATGGTGGTCTTACTAATGAGGTTTTACTGTATTACCAAATTTCTACGGAACCAATGGTGGTCTTACTATTGGGGTTTTACTGTATTACCAAATTTCTACAGAACCAATGGTGGTCTTACTATTGGGGTTTTACTGTATTACCAAATTTCTACAGAACCAATGGTGGTCTTTACTAATGAGGTTTTACTGTATTACCAAATTTCTACGGAACCAATGGTGGTCTTACTATTGGGGTTTTACTGTACTACCAAATTTCTACAGAACCAATGGTGGTCTTACTAATGAGGTTTTACTGTACTACCAAATTTCTACAGAACCAATGGTGGTCTTACTATTGGGGTTTTACTGTATTACCAAATTTATTCAGAACCAATGGTGGTCTTACTATTTGGGTTTTACTTAATACTCAAAATTACATGTTCTATGTTTGTTGTATTGCTATTGAATGTAGTAAGTCACATTTTTTTGTACAGTGCATTCAAAATGAAACTTAATCTGTGGCTCATAGATCCGTGTCTTTGGCGAGAATGTTCATTGGCACGTAAGGAAAACTTCAAAAATCAAATGGTTTCTCCTACATCTCCTTGATCAAAATTGTCATTCTGCTCACACATGACCAAATCAGACAACAAATGGTTTCTCCTACATCTCCTTGATCAAAATTGTCATTCTGCTCACACATGACCAAATCAGACAACAAATGGTTACTCCTACATACTTGATCAAAATTGTCATTCTGCTCACACATGACCAAATCAGACAACAAATGGTTACTCCTACATACTTGATCAAAATTGTCATACTGCTCACACATGACCAAATCAGACAACAAATGGTTACTCCTACATCCTTGATCAAAATTGTCATTCTGCTCACACATGACCAAATCAGACAACAAATGGTTACTCCTACATACTTGATCAAAATTGTCATACTGCTCACACATGACCAAATCAGACAACAAATGGTTACTCCTACATACTTGATCAAAATTGTCATACTGCTCACACATGACCAAATCAGACAACAAATGGTTACTCCTACATCCTTGATCAAAATTGTCATTCTGCTCACACATGACCAAATCAGACAACGTTTATATTACCATTTTTTGTCGAAAACAGATGAAATCAAATTAGATTTTTTGGATTTTGTTCAAGACAAACTGAACTTTGAAAGGCTGATGGAGTTTTGTGATTGTTCATCAGGTAATTTGGGCTTTCAATTAGTTTATACTACCTTTGTAACAAAGCCATTACTTTTTGGGCAAGTAAAATAAAAATTCAGGCAGGTAAAATAGTTTTGGTGGCTGCCAGAAGGGCAGTATAGTATTAAAATAAGGCATCAATGGGGTTTTACATTTACTCATATATCATACAAACATTTTATCATCAAACAAATATTGTTTTGGTATGTTAACTTTGTATACCAGTATTTGTATTTGACTGAATAATTTCTATGTACAGATTAGAACAAGTATAGATGTTAAAAAGATCTGATCTATGGCTTGGAAGAAATAGATGTAGACAAAATTTACAATGTTAAAAATATTATCTGTCCTAACATAGATTGTCTGTACAATATCACTATTGCATAAAAGCCCCAAATACAAAGATTTAAGAATGCTTAAAAGAAATACTAGTGACAAAACACAAATGATTACTGTAAATTCTAAATAATTAGTTTAGTAAAAGATGACCAGTATTTGACAATTATTGACTAGATGGTTTGTATTGACTAGATGTTTTGTATTGACTAGATGTTTTGTATTGACTAGATTGTTCTTGTGTTGTTTCTCAGCTCAGTCATACTATTACTAACATGGCTTTGCTATTTGCATATCAGTGTTGTGTAAACCAATCAAATCTTATGTTAACCACTAAACCAACTTCTCTTCAACCAAACAATGTTTGCAACCTTGATCCGGATTGGTTAATCTTTAGATAAGGGGTATATAACCTTACTGAAATCAACTGAATTTCGATAAATTTACCAAAATCTATTTTCCATTACTTTAGTATAGTGTAGTATAATCAAATGATCAGCAATTGTAACATCTTAGCAATTTGTTATGTTGCACAACGAATCTTAACCTTCAGATTGCAACTAATGTGCTTGCTTCAGATAAAGGTATTAAGATTTTTTTTTTTATTTTCAATAAAATTTTACTGATATTTTTTATGACATTATTGTCACTTTGATTATTTTACTGTGAATTATCAGATAATAATAAACCGAAAATCCGTGATAATCCACCGAAGCATGAAATAAAACATTGATAAACAATTTCCAACTCATTTTCATTCACATAAATAATAAATAAAGAGTATAAAATACCACTCATACGAAAACAATGGACCTTAGCAGTTTTAAGTTGTATAACATGTATATAGATGAGTATCTCTACAAGTACAGCATCTTGTTACAGCAGTTCTGCTTGTGATATCCTTGCCAAATAGTTGAGTGCTTTGTCATTCGACAGCAGCTTGTTCTCAGATGTTCATACATGGTTATTTTATTTTCCAGGTCGGCAGAGAATGAGAATGGAAGGGCAGAAAAGAATGAGGTAAAATAGTTTTCTGTTTATTCACATTGTTATGACTTATATAGGCAGTCTCTTACTGTTTGATATAGTCAACGCCATTAAAACGCAACTATTTCACTAAGCCATTACAAATGTGTAAATCATTCATCAAAAACAAATTAAACTATGGCCCTAGTATTCATTTATCACATTGATTAAGTTTAGACCATTATGTTTGAGAAAGAAGTATATATAATTATTTCTTTATAATGTCATCATGTTGATGCGGACAATTTGTAGTTGTTTTTTATGGCATTGAGTATATGAGTCTTGATTGAGTAATAAATACCTGGTAGATTATATGCATATGTTTGCTCATTAGACATTATAAAGTGTAGTACCCCAACCATAAATTGTTCAAATTTAAAAACATGATTATAAATAGATGTTGAATGATTCAATGTGAAACCTAGGGTGCAATGTTCCTTACTGATACTCCTGTGAAATTTATGTTTGTTCCACCGAAAGGTAATTAATACAAGATTTGGAAACCAAAAGGAAAACTTCGTAGTGTAAATTACTGTCCCCCTTTTGTATAGTCTTAAATTAGTATAAGACCATTATTTTTAGGTATAAATTCTTAAAAATGGTACAAACCATGTAATGGTAATAAATCATCAACTTCGATTTTTATTCAAATGTGTGTGATGTATACAGGGGTGTCACTTATTCTTGAAGTAGCAGGAAATCACCAAAAGTAGGCAGGAGTCTGTGGAGTTCTCCCCTTCATATAAGTGAAGTAGTTGGTGATGCTCAAGTTCCTGGGTAATTGTACTGGCTCTTTACTCTTATTGACACCCCTGAGTATGAATGACTGCACTCATCTGATATGCAGACGCGGCCGTGGTCCAGTGGTTAGTGCGCTGGACTTGTAACCCGGCGATCCAGGTTCGATTCCCGGTCGCGGCAGGTCATACCCTTCCATGAAATTTTGATAAAAATGTCGATTTTCCTCCACATGTGGAGAAGTTGCCGGCTCCTTGTGGAAGGGTAAGTTAGTACTGGTTAGATTTCAGTCCAGGAAAAACTGATTAAGTGAACCGGCCGCCATATATTACTGAAATATCATTGAGAAACGGCGTTAAACCCGATGAAACAAACAAACAATCATCTGATATGCACATTCGATGCAAGTCCAAAATATTTGTCCGAAAGTAATGACATCATTACAGGCTATAGTGACAGTCTGTATGTACAAGCCCAATTAAAAAAGTCACATAAATATTGATTGTATATTTCAGATGGAGTTTGAGTTTGTAGAACAGGAGGTATGTTATATATTGTTATTTACTAGATTGACAAACAGTTTTTTATTTAACTTCACATCACCAACATTGTTCTAACTTAGTTTCAATAGTCCTCAAACTGTTTTCAGCTGAGAATATTATTCAGTAGGGGCTGCATATCAGTCAGAACTATCAGTATAATTGTATCTGTAGAAAATGAGCATATACAATATGTCATAATGATATTTATAAATAAGACAGTAAAAAATGAATATTTGTTTTTTAATAACCCCCCTCTCAGCAAGTAAAGTTTGATGGGGGTATACTGGACGTACTCTGTTCATTGGTTAGTTATTGGTTCGTTGGTTGGTTGTTGTTGATACATGTATTGTGAAAATTAATATAAATATTTATTTTGTATTTCAGTTGGAGTGGGAGATGGAAACTGTTGAATTGTATGATGAATTTGACGACGTAATTATTGGTATGTACATTTCATGTATTTATTCAGAGGCTGTGTTTCTGTTCTAAGTTGAGTGTGAAACATGTAGGCTAGAATGTATCTGTCTGTCTGACTGGATTATCAACCCCTAGCTGTACATTAAACTTTACCATCATATATGTTGCTTGATGATGGATAGGATGAGCATTTATCCTTGAAAATATGGTTGTTCTATATTTTGCTCACCTGATGTCTGTGGACTTTTCCACTGTTCCAAGTAAGTCATCAACAATTTGGGTGTAGAATGATACTAATACTAAGATTTTGAAAACCCATGAAATTGAGTTTTTATTCCAAAATCAACAACAGAAACAAGCGGCTAGTATGGAAAATCTACTTTTTAGATATTTTTATTGATATAATTTTGCAAACAAACTTGATAGCATAAGCTAGAATACTTTCTCTCCTTTCCAATAATACTTTTGATATTAAAAAACTGAACTGATGTTTGTGTGCATTCACTGGAATGTAAAATATCATCGAAAGTCGTACAACTTTACTAAACAGTGTATAGAGTTAATGCATAAATGTGTATATTGATAAACTTGTCAAAACCCTTGGGGACTTCACCACCTTAATACACCAAGACAAAAACTGTGAATTTACAATTAGACTTTTCTATTTATTGTTTAATTTTTCAGTTGATTTAGACTCGGATGTGTCCTCAGCAGTAAGTATTCTTTAGAGACTTTCATTTTTATGTGCCTTTATCTGTACGAATTATTCCACTGCTATAGTAATGTCTAGTAAGCCACTGGGGTGGTCATAACAAACTTACAACTTGTTCTGGTGTTATAACACAATTATAATTAAACTTACCTGTTGTTATGCAAATCCACATTTAGATTTTGTCCGCTTTTGATCCATTTTGAGTAAGCTACCCTAGATTCAGTATTCTATAGTATGCAGTACACACAATTACACTGATGCTAAATTGTTTATATTCTGTTTTGTTGTTCATTGTATTTAGCATTTTGGGTTTTAATATACAAAATAAATTTATACATTGAAAAGTATCCAAATTTGACATAGATCATTTCACTTTCCTAATAAAAAGAAGGCAAGAGCATCAAACTCATCGTTTTCAAGACTTCAAGTTTATGATGTTTAAGTTCTTTCATTCTCATAGAGTCTGTGTAAGTTTAGCAAAAGATAAAATGACCATTATTATTCATAGCATACTTTTATTTGCAGCAAAGACATATGGACTTCGTGGAAATTGAGATTGACCAACGATTTCACAAACACATTATTGGGAAGGAAGGTTCAAATATCACCAAGATAAAACATAAAACAGGTGTAGCAGTAAGGATACCATCTGACTCCGAGAACAGTAGCACCATCAGAATAGAAGGAGAACCAAACAGAGTACAGAAAGCAAAGAAAGAATTGCTGGAGATGTCATCCAGAATGGTATGATTTATATCCAATTTTTTTTATTACTCCCCTTAAAGATGTATTCAAGTTCACAATCACTGTGAAAATTATAAGTTAAAGTTTTGGTATATGTTCAATACAAAAATGTTGATGGTGATCCAATGTATTTTGATTCTTGCGTTTGGGTGATTTATGATTTTATTTCTCACTCAATGCTCCACTTTAGTCCATTTTTATTACATTTCAAACTCTTTTATTTCATCCACTGTAGCAGTTGAAGATCTGCAGTATTGCTAATAAACCTTAGATTTTTATTCAAATGTGTGTGATGTTACAAGTATACAGGGGTGTCACTTTTTCAGGAAGTAGCAGGAAATCACTAAAAATATGCGGGAGTCTGTGGAGTTCTCCCCTTCATTATGATCATTCATATAAGAAAAGTAGCAGTTGATGCTTAAGTTAATATGTAATTGTATTGGCTCCTTGAGTCTTATTGACACCCCTGAGTATGAATGTCTGCACTCATCTGATATGAACATTCTGTGCTAGTCCAAAATATTTGTCTGAAAGTAATGACATCATTACAGGCTATATTGACAGTCTGTACTTCATACAAGCATCATTAGAAAAGTGACTTGAATACTTATTGTGTTTTTCAGATTGACTTTGAGTTTGATGACCAAGAGGTATGTTATATATTGTTATTTACTAGATTGACAAACAGTTTTTTATTTAACTTCACACTACACCAACATTGTGCTGAGTTAGTTTTAATGGTCCTCAACTAGTTTCAGCTAAGACTATTATTCAGTAGGGGCTGCATATTAGTCAGAACTATCAGTATAATTGTATCTGTAGAAAATGAGCATATACAATATGTCATAATGATATTTATAAATAAGACAGTAAAAAATGAATATTTGTTTTTTAATAACCCCCCTCTCAGCAAGTAAAGTTTGATGGGGGTATACTGGACGTACTCTGTTCATTGGTTAGTTATTGGTTCGTTGGTTGGTTGTTGTTGATACATGTATTGTGAAAATTAATATAAATATTTATTTTGTATTTCAGTTGGAGTGGGAGATGGAAACTGTTGAATTGTATGATGAATTTGACGACATAATTATTGGTATGTACATTTCATGTATTTATTCAGAGGCTGTGTTTCTGTTCTAAGTTGAGTGTGAAACATGTAGGCTAGAATGTATCTGTCTGTCTGACTGGATTATCAACCCCTAGCTGTACATTAAACTTTACCATCATATATGTTGCTTGATGATGGATAGGATGAGCATTTATCCTTGAAAATATGGTTGTTCTATATTTTGCTCACCTGATGTCTGTGGACTTGCCCACTGTTCCAAGTAAGTCATCAACAATTTGGGTGTAGAATTATACAAATACTACGATTTTGAAAACCCATGAAATTGAGTTTTTATTCCAAAATCAACAACAGAAACAAGCGGCTAGTATGGAAAATCTACTTTTTAGATATTTTTATTGATATAATTTTGCAAACAAACTTGATAGCATAAGCTAGAATACTTTCTCTCCTTTCCAATAATACTTTTGATATTAAAAAACTGAACTGATGTTTGTGTGCATTCACTGGAATGTAAAATATCATCGAAAGTTATACAACTTTACTATACAGTGTATAGAGTTAATGCATAAATGTGTATATTGATAAACTTGTCAAGACCCTTAGGGACTTCACCACCTTAATACACCAAGACAAAAACTGTGAATTTACAATTAGACTTTTCTATTTATTATTTGATTTTTCAGTTGATTTAGACTGGTATGTGTCCTCAGCAGTAAGTATTCTTTGAGACTTTCATTTTTATGTGCCTTTATCTGTACGAATTATTCCACTGCTATAGTAATGTCAAGTAAGCCCCTGGGGTGGTCATTACAAACTTACAACTTGTTCTGGTGTTATAACATAATTATAATTAAACTTACCTGTTGTTATGCAAATCCACATTTAGAGATTGTCCGCTGTTGATCCAACATTTTGAGTAAGCTACCCTAGATTCAGTATTCTATGGTATGCAGTACACACAATTACACTGATGCTAAATTGTTTATATTCTGTTTTGTTGTTCATTGTATTTTAGCATTTGGGTTATAATATACAAAATAAATGTATTCATTGAAAAGTATCCAAATTTTAAATAGATAATTTTATTACAAGGACAATGAAACTTGAGATCAGTTTAATGGTGAATATGTATATATGCTCTTGAATGAATCCAACCAAACAACACTATGAGTGAAAACATCGTCAACAATGTTGATGAGTTCATTCTTTGTTAATACATGTTTATTGATGTTTATCTGTAGGAAATATATTTTTGAAGATCCGTTTTGTACTGGTTTGTAATTAAGGAGCACTGGTTAGGTTCACTGACTGCTGAATGTAATTGAAAGTGTTTAAAAAGTATAATCACATGGTTGTATGAAAAGTTCAGTTGACATTTATGGTCTTTGACAAAAAAAAATTGCAAGTGCTAGGGTAAGAGCATGTGATATTTGAAGGTTGCTTGAGGGGACTTGCCATCGTTCTGGAGATATTTTTTATTTTAATATTTCAAATGATATTCTCAAGATCTATTGGGAAGGAAAACAGTCCTGAACTTAAGAAATTCTTATAATGTAACTGGCATCATTAGGTAATTTTGCAGATGCTTCCTTGTTCAGTGAACTTTCCTACTAAAAAGAAGGCAAGAGCATCAAACTCATCGTGTTCAAGACTTCCAAGTTTATGATGTTTAAGTTCTTTCATTCTCAAAGAGTCGTGTGTAAGTTTAGCAAAGATAAAATGACCATTATTATTCATAGCATACGTTTATTTGCAGCAAAGCCATATGGACTTCCTGGAAATTGAGATTGACCAGCGATTTCACAAACACTTTATTGATAAGGAAGGTTCAAATATCACCAAGATAAAAAATGGAACAGGTGAAGCAATAAGGATACCATCAGACTCGGAGAACAGTAATACCATCAGAATAGAAGGAGAAGCAAACAGAGTACAGAAAGCAAAGAAAGAATTGCTGGAGATGTCATCCAGAATGGTATGATTTACATGCATTTTTTAAAAATTATTTATTAGTAACTGGCCTTAAGATGTATTAAAGTTCACAATCACTGTGAAAATTATAAGTAAAGTTGCGGTATATGTTCATATAATAAAAATGTCGATGGTGATCCAATTTATTTTGATTGTTGTGTTTTAGTGATAATTATGATTTTATTTCTCACTCAATGCTCCACTTAAGCCCATTTTTATCACATTTCAAACTCTTTTATTTCATCAATTGTAGCAGTTGAAGATCTGCAGTATTGGTAATAAACCTGAGTTTATGTATTTGATATTTTGGTTAACTACAGTCCTTAACTACACTGCCTTCTAAAAGTTCCTTCACACTTTGACAATTTCCCACTGCAATAAATGTATTTTCATATTTGTTTCACATGCAATAAATCGAAAAATGCAACACAGCAATTCTTTTCTGTAGAAGTATTTATAATTTTCTGATTAGTAATCAATCAGTTGCACACACACATTGGTTTCGGATGCAGGCTGATTGATGCTGCTGCCAAGATGTGCAATTCGTTGATTCTTATCTATCCATCACAGAAGGGGGATGAATAATTTTACTTCATGGTCATACAAAAAGTCATGTTTTATTTGAAATTCTGTTAGAAAAATAATGAAATTCAAAATATTCAAGTGTGAAGAAACTTTTGGATGGCAGTGTATGAATTAAGTTCAGATTTTAAGACATTATGTTAAGTCATTGGAGTGATTTAACTCTACAATCATGTGGTAACTGTAAATCAATTTCAGGAAAATGAGAACACCCGAGATATCATTATTGAGCAAAGATTCCATCGTATGTTGATTGGAGCCAGGGGAGAGGGTATTAGAGCTACACCGGACATATTTAACCAAGTCCAAATTACATTCCCAGACCAGGGAAGGAAAAGTGATGTTGTAACACTTCGTGGACCACATAATGATGTAGACAAATGTTACCAGCATTTACAGAAACTTACACAAGACTTAGTGAGTGCTTGTTTTATTTATGTAATAAGTTCTAGAAACCCATTTTGGGGAAATGTTTTATTGAATGGAATACATAATTCTTCAACCTCTTCGACTTCTTCATTGTTTGAAGTTTAACACAATGCTACCAATACCTTGTGAATAAACAAACATTTCAGATTTATTT
This sequence comes from Mactromeris polynyma, assembly GCA_032209605.1. Lineage (NCBI taxonomy): Eukaryota > Metazoa > Mollusca > Bivalvia > Venerida > Mactridae > Mactromeris > Mactromeris polynyma. Next base: position 26,268,955 of record JASFXZ010000002.1, on the reverse strand, counting down.
AGTCTTAGACTAAATATGAGTTGAAGGAAGAACAATGCTTTAATGTAGAATACTTTTAAACTTGGGAAACAAAACTATCATAGAGAACAATTGGAGTTCGAAGACTGATGTCCAGGCAAGACAGGACAATAGTGTGCCAGATATGCCTGACTGTTGGACATGAGACTGTCGGACATGATGATGTGGTAAAAAAGTCACTTGGTTTGGTAAAAAGCAAGGATCATAATATGGTATAATAAGGGCCATCCTCGGTACACGGGCTATTCATAACTTGTATGATGCCCTGGACAAACTGACTAATAATCTCGTACTGATGAATAATTAATGAGGTGAAATCCAGTTACTTGATTGGCCGCGTAACACACACCTCATGCAATACCGAAATTGTTGAGGAGTTACGGATGACATTGTGGTTCTGAGCAATCTAATGAGATCGCGGGTTTCAAATCGTTACAGGCTGGCATTTTGTCGAATTTGCTGATAGCTCTACACAAAGGAGATTCCCTTCATTTTTGTTATCGTTCATTTCATTGGTTAGGTTTCAAATCGTTATAGGCTGGCATTTTGTCAAATTTGCTGATAGCTTACCGGTTTGACCAGGATGGCCGACAATTCAGAACAAGGGAGATAAATGGTGTAGATGTGAGAACTATGTATTCAGATAGAAGGTTGTCTGACTGTATTTCTGTCTTTTGTCTCTATGAAATGAATTTAGTGATGCAATAGCAGCGTGAAAGCTGACAAATTTCTTAGTAAGTTGGTTGAATGGAGCCAAGTTTGTTAAAAGATTAATGATCCTGTGTGTATCTGATGTAGCATGATTGTATACATCTTATATGCATATTTGTAAGATTTTATTTGTTACAGATTCATGAAGAAACTGATACCAGAATTGATTTACCAACTGAAGCTTCTGATTCTGATGTTATTGTCATAACTGGAAAAAAAACTATTGTTGATGCAGCTAAGAATCTAGAGGCTATTCAGAAAGATTTGGTAAGGACCCAACAGTTGTTTCATTTCATGGCTTATCATTTTGTTAACTCTTCTATTTATCATGTCCAAGTCTGTCAATTAGAAATTTTTTTCCTCACTCATTTTGAAGTTGGTAATACCGACAGTCCGTAGATTTTTTAAAATCTTTAATCTTAATATAAACGCACATAGCAATTATTATCTACCGTCCAATGCGAATTTTGTTTGAAAAAATAATATTTTAAGAATAGTTCCTGTTTTCCATCTTATATTGTTCAATTGTTTCCAAACAAAAGCAATGAACTGAAATCCACTATATGAGAATAATAAGCATGCAAAAAAAATCAATATGACAGGCGGTTTTGAAGACAATTGCTGCTTAACTTGTCCCAGCATAACTCAATAGGTTAAGTGGTAAGGTTTTATTGAAGCTCAGTATATGATTTTGTTTTATCAATTACAGTATTAAAACATCATAATTATCATCTGATAGGTTACATATAAAACCCTCTTTTAATGAACTATTAGTTTGCATACATAAACAAAAAAACTGTATGTAGCTGTCCTTGAGAGCTTAATATATTGTAATCTTATTGGACACAACTGTTGACATTGTATATTGTTGCACATGAATGTATTGTTGTGTATTTTGGGCCGGTGGCCTATATTACTTTAAATAAACTTTGATTTGATTTGATATGTGTAATAAATATTTTATCTGTGTTTCATCTTCATTTTGCATGTTGTTGTTCATGTTATCAGGCTAACATAAAGGAAGAGACCGCAGATGTTCCTCACAAACTTCATAACTCTATCATGGATGAATGTGGTGGTGCTATTATCTGGTTCCCATCTGAAGGCAGCACTAGTGACAATGTGACAATAAGGGGACCAGCTAAGGATGTGGATAAAGCCAAAAAACAATTATTGGAATTGTCTAATCAAATAGTGAGTTTATTGGTGTTGTTTTTGAATAAATACAAGTTACATACTTGTAATTGTCTAACATTTCGAACAAAGATGAGCAAAATTGTGACTTACATGTTTATTTCAGTATCAATGTCTGTCTTGTACTTGTAACAGATTGTATTGGTTACTTTCCATGTTCTCAAAAATGAATCGGCAACTTAGTTTATTAAACTTAAACTAATGGCATTCAAGATTCGATTTAGTATTTTCTGTCTTCTATGTAGTAAAACATCAAATTTTCTTTCCAGCAAACGAATAGCAATGTTGAGGAGATTCGTGCTAAGGCAGAATATCACAAATTCCTCATTGGTAGAGGTGGAAGTAAAAGCAGAAAGGTATGAAAATTCTTATAGATTGTAGTATAATCATAAATTTCATTTGGTTGCATTTAAATCAGCAATGATCTAATGTGTTAACTGCATCTTCTAAACACAAAACTAGAAATATTCAAATCAAATTTTTGAAATTTTGTTGAAGCTTGACTGCAAAATTACAAGATTAATGAAATTTTGTTGTTGTTGTAATGTGTATGTGTGATTGCAGTCACATTATCAAGGGAAGTTATTCATTATGATGATAATTCTCCTTACTTAGGTACCTGAAAGTACTGGAGCTAGAGTTATTTTCCCATCTCGAGATGACACCGACCAAGAATTAATCACTATTATTGGAACCAAGGAAGGTGTTGCTTCTGCTAAAACCGAAATATTGGCTCTCATAAAAGACTTGGTAAGTGTGAATATCAAACATAACAAACTCTTAAACAGAGGTATTAGTTCTTATTACAGACTTGTTTGGTTGCAAGTAAGACATGCTTGTGTGAGAATAAATCTTGGCATTGACTTAAGAATTGTTGTATTGAACAATGTTCTGCCATTTAAGATTACTCAACCTTTAAATAAATCCGAAAAATTAACATCATTTCAAAAGGTCTTGGGTATCTGCTGATTTTGTATTGTATGTATCTCTGTTAGAAGTATATTTAAATCTGTTTCCCATGAAATTATCATGACCCAATTATTGGTAAACAAAAATACTTATTGTCTTTCAGGATAACATTGTGGAAGGGGAGGTAAATGTTGATCCTAAACATCACAAACATTTTGTTGCTCGCCATGGACAAGTTTTGAGAGAGATCGGAGATGAATATGGTGGAGTTACTGTCAGTTTCCCTCGTAGTGGAGTAAAGAGTGATGGTGTTGTGATTAAGGGAGCCAAAGATTGTGTCGAAGGGGCTAAGAAAAGGATTCTAGAGATTGTTGCTGACTTGGTGAGTACATTGTGAAATATTTTGTTCGTCAGCACGCTTGATGTTTTTTTGGTTTTGAGAAGCCATGTTACTTGTCTTTTTATCACAAAAAATGGTTCAATTTTTAATGAAGATGTTACAAATGTGTACCCACCCTTTGCTGCATTGCAATTGAAATTTTAGAAATGAGTGTATTCATGATAAAATGGTACACCTAATTTCCCATTGCTCACCTGGAAGCTCTTTGAATTATTCTAGCCATTATTTTCCTGTGTGTCAGAAATGTTGAACATTAATTTTGTGTGTCTATTTGACAGTCCATATAAGAAATGTAGATTAAAAAGGTTGTTTTATATAAAACATAGATAAGAAAGCCTGTTCTTTTAACTACGAAAATTCCCAAAATTGGAGTTGATGCATTAAATTTCTACCCAAATTGGCGAATTTTACAACGCAAATTTTCCCAATTTTTTCCAGGGTATTTTTCACAAAATGGACAGAAAAAGGCCTGTATTGTCATTAACTACACATTAACTACACTGCCTTCCAAAAGTTCCTTCACACTTTGACAATTTCCCATTGCAATTAATGTATTTTCATATTTGTTTCACATGCAATAAATTGAAAATGCAACAAAGCTATAATTTTCTGTAGAAGTATTTATAAATTTGTACTGAAACAAATTTATTTTCTGATTAGTTGATCAGTTGCACACACACATTGGTTTCGGATGCAGGCCGATTGATGCTGCTGCCCAGATGTGCAATTCGTTGATTCTTATCTATCCATCACAGAAGGGGGATGAATAATTTTACTTCATGGTCATACATGTTTTATTTGAAATTCTGTTAGAAAAAATAACGATATTCAAGTGTGAAGAAACTTTTGGATGGCAGTGTATGAATTAAGTTCAGATTTTCAGACATTATGTTAAGTTATTGGAGTGATTTAACTCTACAATCATGTGGGAACTGTAAATCAATTTCAGGAAAATGAGAAAACCCGAGATATCATTATTGAGCAAAGATTCCATCGTATGTTGATTGGAGCGAGGGGAGAGGGTATTAGAGCTACACGGGACATATTTAACCAAGTCCAAATTACATTCCCAGACCAGGGAAGGAAAAGTGATGTTGTTACACTTCGTGGACCAAAGAATGATGTAGATAAATGTTACAAGCATTTACAGAAACTTACACAAGACTTAGTAAGTGCATGTTTTATTTATGTAATAAGTTCTAGAAACCTGTGTTGGGGAAATGTTTTATTGAATACATAATTCTTCAACCTCTTGACTTCTTCATTAACACAATGCTACCAATACCAAGTGTCAAAACAAACGTTTCAGAGTTATTTAGTCGTCGACTAAATATGTAGTTGAAGAGAGAACAATACTTTAATGTAGAATACTTTTAAACTTGGGAAACAAAACAATCATAGAGAATAATGTGAGTTCCAAGACTTATTTCCAGGCAAGATGGGACAATAGTGTGCCACATATGCCTGACTGTCGTACATGAGACTGTCGGACATGACGATATGATAAAAAATTCACTTAGTTTAGTAAAAAGGATGGATCATATGGTATAGTAAGGGCCATCCTCGGTACCCAGGCTATTCATAACGTGTATGATACCCTGGACAAACTGACTTTAAAAATCTTGTACTCATGAATAATTCATGAGGTGAAATCCAGTTGCTTGATTGGCCGTGTGGCACACACCTCATGCGATACCGAAATTGTTGAGGAGTTATGGATGAAATTGTGGTTCTGAGCAATCTAATGGGATCGCAGCTTGTACTATTGCATTTGATATTTGACTGTACAGTGGGACCTCAGTCATGTCCTATATTTTATTTCAAAAGGTTCATTGTTCCGAATAACCCATTTCATTTCAATGTGTCTAAGAAGATACATCAGGACCTGATATTAATTTCGGATGATACCAAGTATTCAGATAGAATGTTGTCGGACTGTATTTCTGTCTTTTGTCTCTATGAAAGGAATTTAGTGATGCAATAGCAGCTAGAACGCTGACAAATTTCTTAGTAAGTTGGTTGAATGGAACTAGGTTTGTTAAAAGATTAATGATCCTGTGTGTGTCTGATTTAGCATGATTGTATACATCTTATATGCATTTGTGTAAGATTTTATTTGTTACAGATTCGTGAAGAAACCGATACCAGAATTAATTTACCAACTGAAGCTTCTGAATCTGATGTTATTGTCATAACTGGAAAAAAACCTAATGTTGATGCAGCTAAGAAGCAAATAGAAGCTATTCAGAAAGATTTGGTAAGGACCCAACAGTTGTTTAATTTCATGGCTTATCATTTTGTTAACTCTTCTATTTATCATGTCCAAGTCTGTCAGTTAGAATTTTTTGCTTCCTCACTCATTTTGAAGTCAGCGATACCGACAGTCCGTAGTTTTTTTATAAATCTTTAATCTTCATATAAACACACATAGCAATTATTATCTTCCCTCCTTCAAGCAATTGTTTCCAAACAAAAGCAATGATCTGAAATCCGCTATATGAGAATAATTGGCATGCAAAAAATATAATCAATATGACAGGCGGTTTTGAGAACAATTGCTGCTTAACTTGTCCCAGCATAACTCAATAGGTTAAGGGTAAGGTTTTATTGAAGCTCAGTATATGTGTAATACATATTTTATCTGTGTTTCATCTTCATTTTGCATGTTGTTGTTTATGTAATCAGGCTAACATAAAGGAAGTGACAATGGATGTTCCTCACAAACTGGATGGTGGTGTTATTATCAGGTTCCCAACCAAAGGCAGCACTTGTGAAAAGGTGACAATAAGGAGACCAGCTGAGGGTATGGATAAAGCCAAGAAACAATTGTTGGAATTATCTAATCAAATAGTGAGTTTATTGGTGTTGTTTTTGAATAAATACAAGTTACATATTTGTAAGTTTCTAATATTTCGAACAAAGATGAGCAAAATTGTGTCTTACATGTTTATTTCAGTATCAATGTCTGTCTTGTACTTGTAACAGATTGTATTGGTTACTTTCCATGTTCTCAAAAATGAATCGGCAACTTAGTTTATTAAACTTAAACTAATGGCATTCAAGATTCGATTTAGTATTTTCTGTCTTCTATGTAGTAAAACATCAAATTTTCTTTCCAGCAAACGAATAGCAATGTTGAGGAGATTCGTGCTAAGGCAGAATATCACAAATTCCTCATTGGTAGAGGTGGAAGTAAAAGCAGAAAGGTATGAAAATTCTTATAGATTGTAGTATAATCATGAATTTCATTTGGTTGCATTTAAATCAGCAATGATCTTATGTGTTAACTGCATCTTCTAAATACAAAACTAGATATATTCAAATCAAATTTCAGAAATTCCGTTGATTAATTACAAGATTAATGAAAAACAATTTGTTGTAATGTGTATGTGTGATTGCAGTCACATTATCAAGGGAAGTTATTCATTATGATGATAATTCTCCTTACTTAGGTACCTGAAAGTACTGGAGCTAGAGTTATTTTCCCATCTGAAGATGACACCGACCAAGAATTAATCACTATTATTGGAACCAAGAAAGGTGCTGCTTCTGCTAAAACTGAAATATTGGCTCTCATAAAAGACATGGTAAGTGTGAATAACAAATTCTTAAACAGAGGTATCAGCTCTTATTACGGACTTGTTCAGTTGCATGTCAGACTTGCTTGTGTGAGAATAAATCTTGGCATTGACTTAAGAATTGTTGTATTGAACAATGTTCTGCCATTTAAGATTACTCAACCTTTTTATGAATTTTTTTAATGAAAATGAATCCTAAAAATTACCATATCATTCTAAAGGTCTTAGGTTTCTGCTGATTTTGTATTGTATGTATCTCTGTTAGAAGTATATTTAAATCTGTTTCCCATGAAATTATCATGACCCAATTAATGGTTAACAAAAATACTTGTCTTTCAGGATAACATTGTGGAAGGGGAGGTAAATGTTGATCCTAAACATCACAAACATTTTGTTGCTCGCCATGGATAAGTTTTGAGAGAGATCGGAGATGAATATGGTGGAGTTACTGTCAGTTTCCCTCGTAGTGGAGTGAAGAGTGATCGTGTTGTAATTAAGGGAGCCAAAGATTGTGTCGAAGGGGCTAAGAAAAGGATTCTAGAGATTGTTGCTGACTTGGTGAGTACATTGTGAAATATTTTGTTCATCAGCACGCTTGATGTGTTAATGCTCTATTTTGGTTTTGAGGAACCATGTTACCTGTTTTTTTTATCACAAAAATTGGTTCAATTTTTAATGAAGATGTTACAAATGTGTACCCAGCCTTTGCTGCATTGCAATTGAAATTTTGCACAATATATGTTCTCGAAGTTAGCATTATGATATTGTATATAGATACTGAGCAGGGACGCATTATATTATCCTTATTCTTGGCTCGGAATGAAAAAAGGGTGACAATAAATATCAAATGGCACAGTGTGCATATTAATATGCAAATGAGCGGAAAAACCAAAATGAAATCCATACATTCTTGTTTACAATGAACAAAACGAGTGATGATAAAACATTTCCACATCGCAAACTTTTGATGCATCAAATAACAATGCTCATGAACACTGCAGCAAACTCAAACATAAATATGATAACATTTACCTTTAACATACAAGTGATGATCAATCTACTAAGCATGTCCATCTAAAATTCTCCCAACCTACCTATCTAGTTCAGTAAGTTTATTCCATCTCAAAGGAGTCCTGTTTCAGAGTTGTGTTTCAGAGGAAAGTAACATGTCATCAATGTACACAGACTTGAATTAATGTATTTATCTTTGTTTGAAGAGATCAGTCCTATATAAATCAAAATTGACTAGATTCTGAACACTTTGTATTTCTAATATTGGTTATGTTCCATGTTCTCAAAAATGAATCGGCAATTTAGTTTATTAACTTAAACTAATGGCATTCAAGATTCGATTTGGTATTTTCTGTCTTCTATGTAGTAAAACATTTTCTTTCCAGCAATTCAACAGCAATGTTGAGGAGATACATGCTAAAGCAGAATATCACAAATTCCTCATTGGTTGTGGTGGAAGTAAAGTCAGAAAGGTATGAAAATTCTTATAGATTGTAGTATAATCATAATTTCATTTGGTTGCATTTAAATAAGCAATGATCTTATGTGTTAACTGCATCTTCTAAATACAAAACTAGATATATTCAAATCAAATTTCTGAAATTCTGTTGAAGTTTGACTACAAAATTACAAGATTAATGAAAAACAATTTGTTGTAATGTGTATGTGTGATTGCAATCACATTATCAAGGGAAGTTATTCATTATGGTGATAATTCTTTTTACTTAGGTACATGAAAGTACTGGAGCTATTATTATTTTCCCATCTGAAGATGACACCGACCAAGAATTAATCACTATTATTGGAACCGAGGAAGGTGCTGCTTCTGCTAAAACTGAAATATTGGCTCTCATAAAAGACTTGGTAAGTGTGAATAACAAACTCTTAAACAGAGGTATCAGCTCTTATTAGGGACTTGTTCGGTTGTATGTAAGATAATTATGCTTGTGTGAGAATAAATCTTGGCGTTGACTTAAGAATTGTTGTATTGAACAATGTTCTGCCATTTAAGATTACTGGACCTTTTTATGGTTTCTTTTTGGTAAAAATGAATCCTAAAAAATACCATATCATTCTAAAGGTCTTAGGTTTCTGCTGATTTTGTATTGTATGCATCTCTGTTAGAAGTATATTTAAATCTGTTTCCCATGAAATTATCATGACCCAATTATTGGTTAACAAAAATACTTATTGTCTCTCAGGATAAAATTGTGGAAGGGGAGGTAACTGTTGATCCTAAACATCACAAACATTTTGTTGTTCGCTGTGGACAAGTTTTGAGAGAGATCGGAGATGAATATGGTGGAGTTACTGTCAATTTCCCTTGTAGTGGAGTGAAGAGTGATCGTGTTGTGATTAAGGGAGCCAAAGATTGTGTCGAAGGGGCTAAGAAAAGGATTCTAGAGATCGTTGCTGACTTGGTGAGTACATTGTGAAATATTTTGTTCGTCGGCACGCTTGATGTGTTAATGCTCTATTTTGGTTTTGAGAAGCCATTGTTGTTACTTTGTTTTTATCATAAAAATTGGTTCAATTTTTAATGAAGATGTTACAAATGTGTACCCAGCCTTTGCTGCATTGCAATTGAAATTTTACACAATATATGTTCTCGAAGTTAGCATTATGATATTGTATAATTATAGAAAATGAGCAGTGACCCATTATATTGTCCTAATTCTTGGCTCGGAATGAAAAAGGGAAACAAATGTTTGTTGGTGTTTTTTTCAGGATGCTCAAGTTACAGTTGAGTGTGTGATCACACAACAGTTTCATAGAACAGTTATGGGAGGTGCCAATGTACAAGAAATCACCCAACAGTTTTATGTTGTTATGAAATCTCCAGATAGACCAGTCGCAAATTGAGGTATGTGTGGATTACTTTGTGTACCTACTTGTTGCTATACCATGGCTTGTTTAATTGCAGTCCCAAATATGTTCAATTAATGATGGATATGTCAGAAACTGGCCTAGTTTTGGACATATTTAAGTGGTGTTAACATTGTCTTCATTCATTCATTCCAATATGTTTGTCACATCTTTCTGCTGGTTGAATATTGTTTCTAACTTATACTTTATTACCTATGTTTGTAATTAAAAATATATGCTATCTATTACCTTTATTATCATATTATCTTCTGTTTACAGCTTCAAGATGTCCTGGACAATGAGTATATTCAGAGTGTTAACAAAGTACCAAGCAGAAACGAACAAGAGGAAAGGCTTTCAATGTCATCAATGCACCCTTGGACGCTGCCCCTGATACAAGTAGCACTGCCAAGTTCCCCAGCTTCCCAGGAGCTACTGGAAATACCGCAGCCCCTAATACAAACCAAGCTTGGGGTCCAAGAAAATTCTAACATGATAAAAAAACTGTTGCTAACTAAGGTGAGGGTTTCTTTCTGTCAGACTTGTATTAATTGTGTGCAAGATTATTCAAAATTTGAAGATAAATGTTGTTTTAATGAAATGGGTAATTTGAGGGAAAATTATATCACATTTTATTTCTTTGTTTTTATTTTCATCTTTATGAATTAATTGTTTTCACTGGTCATTATGTTTTAGATAATCAGATAATTTTGTATGAGAAAAGGTACTTGAATTTATGAACCAATTGTTCTATGTCTTTCTTTCTTTTTTGATTTTTTTTTGTATTTAGCTCACCTGAGCACTCATGGTATGTGTTTGTCTGTCGGTCGGTCGGTCTGTCTGTCTGTCTGTCTGTTGTCCCAGAGAAGATGTATTTAAAAAGAAATGATAAGAACTGCAACATTGAATTTTTCAATTATAAACATTGAAGTAATTTTTTTAATGCAGTATATTTGATTTAATTATATCAATACTTGGGAACTTCCATATTTTGTTTATGGCTTTTTAAATTATTAAATTATTGGAGATACTAATTAATTTGAAGTAAATTGTTCATTTTGTCAATAATGAGATTTTATTCTGGGGGCTATGATTAATTAGGTAATAAGTTACTTAAAGGGGACTGTTGTCATTGTGTAAGGTAATTGTATGTATTCCTTATAATGGAGGAATGTAAAGGTTTCATTATTTAGTTGACCAGTGACTTATTTGGTCAACAGTCTGTTCACACCAAAGTTGGAAGTTTGATGCACAGATTGGGGTTACTTGGCTTAAAAAAAATTGAATATTATAATTTTATCATAATATAATTGGTAGAAAATAGTTGGTTGACATAATTATTACTTAAGATTATAGGTGTTGAAATACACCTTTAAGCATAGGTCATTATTGTATTTATAACAAACAAATCATACTTATTATGCATCTTTAGTGTACACTGTACACTATTACATCAATACATGCGTTTTATGTCTTCATACTGGTGAGGGGGGGGAATTTGATTTGGTATTTAATTAAATGTGTAATTTTTTTGAAATAATGGGACTTGTGTGAATGCTAGTTAGAATCTGCCAGCTTTTATGTTCTGGATTGCATGTTCTTGAGGGAAATTTAGTAATTATTTTTACAATTTAATTTCCTTGGTGTACTGATGTTGTATAAGTTCTTTCTATAATTTAAAGGTAAATTAATTACAATGAAGACAAGTGGCACTGTGTTTTTAAACGTTAATTGCATTCAAAAGGGGCGGGGCACATAAAGTCATGGGGTATGACATGTTGTTCTAATGTTAATTGAGCACTGGTATGGTATTGGATAGAAATGAAATGATTTGCCTCATTGCACATAAGAATGAGAATATGATACACATCAATGTATACATAACACTTTATAAGTTGAGTAAGACTGTATATTGCTCTTGTAGTAAGAATGTATCTACTGTAATATAAAGTCTGGAGTCGCAGCCTAGTCTGAATTAAGTTTTTAATAAATATTTTTAGACTTCAGTTTCGAAGTTGTATTACAAACATACAACAATACCTTAAACTGATTCAACATGTGGAAATGTTCAGTATTTATAATAAATAACCAATCATGTCACTACGGAAATCTCCATGGTGTCTTCAGCAGATTGCACATCCAAAGAGTTGTATGGTATTTATTGACTCAAATTGACTTACAATTAATGATATATCAATATTATTAATGATAAAGGGAGTTAATTTGAAAAAAGACAAATTCATCTATGCATACATTCTCTTCTAAATATTTAAATTTTGTTTTAATCATACACCTGGAATAACTTGGGCTAAAAAATGTGCGTCACAGATGCATCAAATAAATTCTTAGAAATAAAGTACCCTTTACACTTAAATAACTTTATAAGTGGTGCTCTATCCTTTTGGAAGTGTCTCCTAGAAAGTTACTTGTCCATGTATGAGGATGATTGTTAGAAATAAGACATCCATCACCCTTTAATAAGTGGAGCTAAATCCATTTATAACTGGTTGTCAAACCGGTGGTTTCCACTCAAAAACTAAAAGAGTCCTAGAACTACTAATTGAATTGAAACATTTTCTATAAATTGTAAATTGGGCACTTGCAACACAAATATAAGTATCATAATAATCTCATAGAACTTTGCCTTAATGTAATCTGGTCTAAATGAGATATTATTTTAATGTTCCAAATGTAAAGTCACATGTCTGAGAATGGTCATAACTAGGAATGTAGATGGAGTCGAGCTACTATTATTGTCAAAAAATGTGTCATATTAATGAAACAATGGTACATTGGGCTCAAGTAACACGAATATAAGGAATTGTTCTGTCGAAAGTCACCTTAATGGAGTCTGGACTAAATGAGACATTTTTTGAATGTTCCAAGTGTAAGGTTAAGTGTCTCCGAGGTCATAAGTAGGAATGTAGATGGGGTCAAGCTACTATTATTTGTCTAAACATGTGTTTATTAATGAAACAATGGTACATTGGGCTCAAGTCACACAATTATATGGAATTGTTCCATTAAAACTCACCTAAATGGAGTCTGGTCTAAATGAGACATTATTTGAATGTTCCAAATGTAAGGTCACATGTCTAAGTGATCGTAAGCAGGAATGTAGATGGGGTCAAGCTATTATTATTTGTCCAAACATGTTTTGTATTAATGAAACAAAGGTACTTTGGGCTCTAGTCACTCAATTATATTTGACACTAACTTTCAAATCAAAGAGTCCGAATGAAAATTAAGGAGACCGAAATTAAAAACAGTAAAATTCATGCACATGTTTATCTATTTATTATTCAAAGCAGTTCACACAGCATTTCAATTTTTTTCTTTTGTAAAAGCAGCACATCCCTCAACCCCATGTCCATGTCCTCATCATCATCACCATCTTTCCCTCCTGGTGTCACTCCTCCTGCACCAACGATCTGACGTCCCTCCGCCATCTCCCCTTGCACTGGCCCTTCTTCCTCATCCTCAATTATCACTAGCTCGAAACAGTTCTGGACAAACCAAAATCAAAATTATTAGAAATCAATGCTACATGTATTTCATTGACAGTTTTTTATAATCAATTTATAATAAAAAATCTCTATATGCAGTTTAGTATAATTTTTTTAAGATTTATAGGTTGGTGTTGTTGATAAATCGAGTTTTAACTGTATTGTTGTTAGCATACCATAATGTCTTCCATGTAATTAGGCCTACGTGATATCTGCCCACTCGTGTACCAACGGTGGTCAGCATCTTCTGGGTTAAACTGTTGAACCTCAGGGGACTCCATTAAAAGCAGCATGAGATCTGTCAAGTTGTTCTCCCCCAGCCTTGACCACCATTCATTCTTCACAAATTTCATGCTGTAACAAATTATGTGACACATTATTTTAAAAATATCCTGTTCTCATTTGTACGACAATTTTGGCTTTAATCAATGTTCTAACAAGTCAAAAACAAGTGTCTTTTACAATGGCACATTATGTTTTTGTGTATTTGATGCATATAGCCTCTCTCAGCATCCACACCGCAACTCAGTCTTCCCCAGTTTAAATTTATCTCAAAAATGTGTCTTGTTTGATGATTGATCAGAACAAAGTTGGAGGAATTAAATTAAATTGGCTGTAACATCTAGCAATAACAAACTATGTAATACCTGTGGGCTGAAGAGTGGGCAGCATATATCGGATGACCAGTTTCCTCACGCAGTCGCTGCACCACCCCTGACTTTCCTAAGCATGACCGAGTCCCCATTGCTACAACCTTTCATGCCCAGGTGTCACCAAATCTCCCACGAATCAATGACACCAGCGCCCTTGTTATCCCTTCACCATCTGCCTTGGGAATGTTCTTTAACCCAATTAAGTTTGTGGAAATCTGAAGATAAAAAAGTGAATATTAAATATAAATTTGTTTGATCATTGTTTTTATTACAGTTATATCTAAATGTGATTTATTTTTAATGATATATTGTTTTGGCTAGTATGGTGAGTCTGTAATACTAAAAATGCTTCCTTATGTGTAAATTGTTATTATGCAAGTCTTCATTATTACCACATTACTCTTTGCATTTATTGATACCAACCTTGCCTCGGTATGATGTACGAACATACAGGATCTCAGCCTCCTGGGATGAAGTGTCAGTTGACCCATCTGAGGTCAGGGAGAAGTATGGGACCTTTGTAAAGACAACGTCCTGCTTCTCACGCAAGTCATCAGCTGTCGCTGCAACAAAATACTGGCAAGACTTGTCAGTGATGTATGTCTTGCCATTATCAACTGACTTGGCCATATCCAGTTGACATATAGCAACATAGTCAGTGTAGGGTCTCCCTAGTTTTGCAACCATACGGGCATTTCGAAAAAGTTTGCACAGTCTATCAAACACAGCTTTGTTTAGTTGTAGAAGGGAGCGGCCTGCTGCCGACTCACTCAACTGTGTATGTTTCTTTGCTTTTTCTTTAGCCACATTGTCAATATGACCAGGCAACACATTGTGTTTTTTCACCCCCTCAATCCTCATATTTGTACACCCACTGACAAAACTACCTGATTTATCTTATTTGGTGCAAATATTACATGTAATTTCTTTCTTATTGTTATCATAACATAGCCATGTAGAAGTTTTTTGCCAGGTTGGTTGAAATGTTCTTTCACGTTTGTCTTCGTACTCTTTACGTTTTTCTACATGATCTGTTTTAATTTTTTTGGGTGGTGGAGGCTTGTATCCTTTAAGAAATCGTTCCATATTTAAGAACAAGTAAAATAAGTGCAGTTATACCTGTTATTTATAATGTTGTATTCCACACACTTGACGTTTCAGAACACTATAACTTCGGCGAGTTATTTATCCCCAACACCGGTAGTCGAATGGTTACTTACCTCATTGCAGTTGAGTAGCGGTATTAATAAGCATCTGTGGGGTTTTATTCATCATCATTTATACCAGTCTACAAAATTTGGATGAACTTGACAAAAAGCAAATTAATTTTCGATGATTTCGGACCTTGCTTTTAAATTTAAGGTGTCTAGGACTCCAGGACTACCGTTAGTGTCGAACGCTGCCTTAATGCAGTCTGGTGTAAATGAGACATTAATTTAATGTTCCAAATGTTAGGTCACATGTCTGAGATTGGACAAAAGTAGGAATGTAAATGGAGTCGTGCTGCTAATATTTGTCCAAAAAAATGTGTTGTATTTATGAATGAATGTTACATTGGGCGCAAGTCATACAATTATAAGGAATTGTTCCATAGAAAGTCACCTTAAAGTAGTCATGTCTAAATGAGACATTAATTGAATGTTCCAAATGTAAGTTCACATGTCTGAGAATGGTCATAACTAGGATTGTAGATGGAGTCAATCTTCTATTTTTTGTCCAAATATGTGTTGTTTTAATGCAACAATGGTACATTGGGCTCAAGTCTCACAAATACAATGAATTGTTCCATAGAAAGTCACCCTAATGGATCTAGTCTAAATAGGACGTTAATTAACCAATTGTTGGGTCACATGTCTGAGAATGGTCATAACTAGCATTGTAGATGGAGTCAAACTACTTTTATTTGTCCAAAAATGTGTTGTATTAATGAAACAATGGTACATTGGGCTCAACTCACACAAAACTAATGAATTGTTCCATAGAACGTAACCTTAATGGAGTCTGGTCTAAATAAAATATTAATTGAATGTTCCAAATGTAAGGTCACATGTCTGAGAATGGTCATAACTATGATTGTAGATGGAGTCAAACTACTTTTATTTGTCCAAAAATGTGTTGTATTAATGAAATAATGGTACATTGGGCTCAAGTCACACAAATATAATGAATTGTTCCATAGAAAGTAACCTTAATGGAGTCTGGTCTTAATAAAATATTAATTGAATGTTCCAAAAGTAAGGTCACATGTCTGAGAATGTTCATAACTAGGATTGTAGATGGAGTCAAACTACTTTTATTTGTCCAAAAATGTGTTGTATTAATGAAACAATGGTACATTGGTCTCAACTCACACACATATAATGAATTGTTCCATAGAAAGTAACCTTAATGGAGTCTGGTCTAAATAAAATATTAATTTAATGTTACAAATGTAAGGTCACATGTCTGAGAATGGTCATAACTGGGATTGTAGATGGAGTCAAACTACTTTTATTTGTCCAAAAATGTGTTGTATTAATGAAACAATGGTACATTGGGCTCAAGTCACACAAATATAATGAATGTTCCATAGAAAGTAACCTTAATGGAGTCTGGTCTAAATAAAATATTAATTGAATGTTCCAAATGTAAGGTCACATGTCTGAGAATGGTCATAACTTGAAGAGTAGATGGAGTCAAACTACTTTTATTTGTCCAAAAATGTGTTGTATTAATGAAACAATGGTACATTGGGCTCAAGTCACACAAATATTATGAATGTTTCATAGAAAGTAACCTTAATGGAGTCTGGTCTTAATAAAATATTAATTGAATGTTCCAAATGTAAGGTCACATGTCTGAGAATGTTCATAACTAGGATTGTAGATGGAGTCAAACTACTTTTATTTGTCCAAAAATGTGTTGTATTAATGAAACAATGGTACATTGGTCTCAACTCACACACATATAATGAATTGTTCCATAGAAAGTAACCTTAATGGAGTCTGGTCTAAATAAAATATTAATTGAATGTTCCAAATGTAAGGTCACATGTCTGAGAATGGTCATAACTAGGATTGTAGATGGAGTCAAACTACTTTTATTTGTCCAAAAATGTGTTGTATTAATGAAACAATGGTACATTGGGCTCAAGTCACACAAATATAATGAATTGTTCCATAGAAAGTAACCTTAATGGAGTCCGGTCTAAATGAGACATTTATTGAATGTTCCAAATGTTAGGTCATATGTCTGATACTTGCCATAACTAGGATTGTAGCTGGGAGTCAAGGTACTACTATTTGTTCAAAAATGTTACCTATTAATGAAACAATAGTTCATTTAGCTCAAGTCACACAAATATAATGAATTGTTACACAAATATAATGAATTGTTCCATAGAAAGTAATCTTAATGGAGTCTGGTCTAAATAAAATATTAATTTAATGTTCCAAATGTAAGGTCACATGTCTGAGAATGTTCATAACTAGGATTGTAGATGGAGTCAAACTACTTTTATTTGTCCAAAAATGTATTGTATTAATGAAACAATGGTACATTGGGCTCAAGTCACACAAATATAAGGAATTGTTCCATAGAAAGTAACCTTAATGGAGTCTGGTCTAAATAAAATATTAATTGAATGTTCCAAATGTTAGGTCACATGTCTGAGAATGTTCATAACTAGGATTGTAGATGGAGTCAAACTACTTTTATTTGTCCAAAAATGTGTTGTATTAATGAAACAATGGTACATTGGGCTCAACTCACACAAAACTAATGAATTGTTCCATAGAACGTAACCTTAATGGAGTCTGGTCTAAATAAAATATTAATTGAATGTTCCAAATGTAAGGTCACATGTCTGAGAATGTTCATAACTAGGATTGTAGATGGAGTCAAACTACTTTTATTTGTCCAAAAATGTGTTGTATTAATGAAACAATGGTACATTGGGCTCAAGTCACACAAAACTAATGAATTGTTCCATAGAAAGTAACCTTAATGGAGTCTGGTCTAAATAAAATATTAATTGAATGTTCCAAATGTAAGGTCACATGTCTGAGAATGGTCATAACTAGGATTGTAGATGGAGTCAAACTACTTTTATTTGTCTAAAAATGTGTTGTATTAATAAAACAATGGTACATTGGGCTCAAGTCACACAAATATAATGAAGTGTTCCATAGAAAGTAACCTTAATGGAGTCTGGTCTAAATAAAATATTAATTGAATGTTCCAAATGTAAGGTCACATGTCTGAGAATGTTCATAACTAGGATTGTAGATGGAGTCAAACTACTTTTATTTGTCCAAAAATGTGTTGTATTAATGAAACAATGATACATTGGTCTCAAGTCACACAAATATAATGAATTGTTCCATAGAAAGTAACCTTAATGGAGTCTGGTCTAAATAAAATATTAATTGAATGTTCCAAATGTAAGGTCACATGTCTGAGAATGGTCATAACTAGGATTGTAGATGGAGTCAAACTACTTTTATTTGTCCAAAAATGTGTTTAATTAATATAACAATGGTACATTGGGCTCAAGTCACACAAATATAATGAAGTGTTCCATAGAAAATAACCTTAATGGAGTCCGGTCTTAATCAAATATTAATTGAATGTTCCAAATGTAAGGTCACATGTCTGAGAATGGTCATAACTAGAAGAGTAGATGGAGTCAAACTACTTTTATTTGTCCAAAAATGTGTTGTATTAATGAAACAATGGTACATTGGGCTCAAGTCACACAAATATAATGAATTGTTCCATAGAAAGTAACCTTAATGGAGTCTGGTCTTAATAAAATATTAATTGAATGTTCCAAATGTAAGGTCACATGTCTGAGAATGTTCATAACTAGGATTGTAGATGGAGTCAAACTACTTTTATTTGTCCAAAAATGTGTTGTATTAATGAAACAATGGTACATTGGTCTCAACTCACACACATATAATGAATTGTTCCATAGAAAGTCACCTTAATGGAGTCTGGTCTAAATAAAATATTAATTGAATGTTCCAAATGTAAGGTCACATGTCTGAGAATGGTCATAACTAGGATTGTAGATGGAGTCAAACTACTTTTATTTGTCCAAAAATGTGTTGTATTAATGAAACAATGGTACATTGGGCTCAAGTCACACAAATATAATGAATGTTCCATAGAAAGTAACCTTAATGGAGTCTGGTCTAAATAAAATATTAATTGAATGTTCCAAATGTAAGGTCACATGTCTGAGAATGGTCATAACTTGAAGAGTAGATGGAGTCAAACTACTTTTATTTGTCCAAAAATGTGTTGTATTAATGAAACAATGGTACATTGGGCTCAAGTCACACAAATATTATGAATGTTTCATAGAAAGTAACCTTAATGGAGTCTGGTCTGAACAAAATATTAATTGAATGTTCCAAATGTAAGGTCACATGTCTGAGAATGGTCATAACTAGAAGAGTAGATGGAGTCAAACTACTTTTATTTGTCCAAAAATGTGTTGTATTAATGAAACAATGGTACATTGGGCACAAGTCACACAAATATAATGAATTGTTCCATAGAAAGTAACCTTAATGGAGTCTGGTCTTAATAAAATATTAATTGAATGTTCCAAATGTAAGGTCACATGTCTGAGAATGTTCATAACTAGGATTGTAGATGGAGTCAAACTACTTTTATTTGTCCAAAAATGTGTTGTATTAATGAAACAATGGTACATTGGTCTCAACTCACACACATATAATGAATTGTTCCATAGAAAGTAACCTTAATGGAGTCTGGTCTAAATAAAATATTAATTGAATGTTCCAAATGTAAGGTCACATGTCTGAGAATGGTCATAACTAGGATTGTAGATGGAGTCAAACTACATTTATTTGTCCAAAAATGTGTTGTATTAATGAAACAATGGTACATTGGGCTCAAGTCACGCAAATATAATGAATGTTCCATAGAAAGTAACCTTAATGGAGTCCGGTCTAAATGAGACATTTATTGAATGTTCCAAATGTTAGGTCATATGTCTGATACTTGCCATAACTAGGATTGTAGCTGGGAGTCAAGGTACTACTATTTGTTCAAAAATGTTACCTATTAATGAAACAATAGTTCATTTAGCTCAAGTCACACAAATATAATGAATTGTTACACAAATATAATGAATTGTTCCATAGAAAGTAATCTTAATGGAGTCTGGTCTAAATAAAATATTAATTTAATGTTCCAAATGTAAGGTCACATGTCTGAGAATGTTCATAACTAGGATTGTAGATGGAGTCAAACTACTTTTATTTGTCCAAAAATGTATTTTATTAATGAAACAATGGTACATTGGGCTCAAGTCACACAAATATAATGAATGTTCCATAGAAAGTAACCTTAATGGAGTCCGGTCTAAATGAGACATTTATTGAATGTTCCAAATGTTAGGTCATATGTCTGATACTTGCCATAACTAGGATTGTAGCTGGGAGTCAAGGTACTACTATTTGTTCAAAAATGTTACCTATTAATGAAACAATAGTTCATTTAGCTCAAGTCACACAAATATAATGAATTGTTACACAAATATAATGAATTGTTCCATAGAAAGTAATCTTAATGGAGTCTGGTCTAAATAAAATATTAATTTAATGTTCCAAATGTAAGGTCACATGTCTGAGAATGTTCATAACTAGGATTGTAGATGGAGTCAAACTACTTTTATTTGTCCAAAAATGTATTGTATTAATGAAACAATGGTACATTGGGCTCAAGTCACACAAATATAAGGAATTGTTCCATAGAAAGTAACCTTAATGGAGTCTGGTCTAAATAAAATATTAATTGAATGTTCCAAATGTAAGGTCACATGTCTGAGAATGGTCATAACTAGGATTGTAGATGGAGTCAAACTACTTTTATTTGTCCAAAAATGTGTTGTATTAATGAAACAATGGTACATTGGGCTCAAGTCACACAAATATAAGGAATTGTTCCATAGAAAGTAACCTTAATGGAGTCTGGTCTAAATAAAATATTAATTGAATGTTCCAAATTTAAGGTCACATGTCTGAGAATGTTCATAACTAGGATTGTAGATGGAGTCAAACTACTTTTATTTGTCCAAAAATGTGTTGTATTAATGAAACAATGGTACATTGGGCTCAAGTCACACAAAACTAATGAATTGTTCCATAGAAAGTAACCTTAATGGAGTCTGGTCTAAATAAAATATTAATTGAATGTTCCAAATGTAAGGTCACATGTCTGAGAATGTTCATAACTAGGATTGTAGATGGAGTCAAACTACTTTTATTTGTCCAAAAATGTGTTGTATTAATGAAACAATGGTACATTGGTCTCAAGTCACACAAATATAATGAATTGTTCCATAGAAAGTAACCTTAATGGAGTCTGGTCTTAATAAAATATTAATTTAATGTTCCAAATGTAAGGTCACATGTCTGAGAATGGTCATAACTAGGATTGTAGATGGAGTCAAACTACTTTTATTTGTCCAAAAATGTGTTTAATTAATATAACAATGGTACATTGGGCTCAAGTCACACAAATATAATGAAGTGTTCCATAGAAAGTAACCTTAATGGAGTCCGGTCTAAATAAAATATTAATTTAATGTTCCAAAATTTAATGTAAGGTCACATGTCTGAGAATGGTCATAATTAGGATTGTAGATGGAGTCAAACTACTTTTATTTGTCCAAAAATGTGTTGTATTAATGAAACAATGGTACGTTGGGCTCAGGTCACACACATATAAAGGATTGTTCTTTAGAAAGTCACATAAATGGAGTCTGGTCTAAATGAGACATTTATTGAATGTTCCAAATGTTAGGTCATATGTCTGATACTTGCCATAACTAGGATTGTAGCTGGGAGTCAAGGTACTACTATTTGTTCAAAGATGTTACCTATTAATGAAACAATAGTTCATTTAGCTCAAGTGACACAAGTTTAAGTATTGTTATTGTTTCGTAAAAAGTTGCCTTGATGGAATCTGGTCTAAATGAGACATTATTTGAATGTTCTAAATGTAAGTTCAGTTGTCCGAGAATTGTCATAAGTTTATAGTTGTGGATGGTGTTGCACATTAAAATAACTATGGCATAACTATCACTACGACTTTATTTATTTTATTAAGTGTGGAATTATGTTATGGAGTCACACTGCTTTACTTGTAGAAGAGCATATTATATTTATTACAGAATTAGAAATTGGCTCAGATTTTGTGTTACAATGTCTGAGGTGTGACATAACTGTAGAAATGTAGGTGGAGTCACAGTACTTTTAAGTGTACAAAAGGAAGTTAGATAGATTAAAAAGTTAGTAATTGGCTTAGGGTTAATGTTATCTGGTATAAATGAAACAGTTAAATTTTCCAACTGAGTTAACATGTCCAAGGATGTACATAACTATATCATTGTGAGATGGGAGTCACACTACAATTAATTATATTAAAACATGTTGTGTTATTGAAACAATTGGTAAATTGGGCAAAGTCACAAAACTGTGGAGTTGTGGGCAGGGGTGATAGGGATCCTCACTGCTGGCCCATCCCGACTGTCTATGGCCTATTGGAGAGAATCAACTATAAGGTTTCATGTCTTGTGTACCTGCATATTTTTTGTCATACTTACCAATCTTATGTATAATCATGTGGTAAATGACTGTTTAATGTTGTTTATGATAAATATCAGTATAGCATCCAGTTATTGACAGTAAGTGAAATAGATAATGTTAGATGATAGTTTTTTGGCAATTAATTAAACAATAGTAATGTGTTTATCAGTTGTTGAGATGGGAGTGTGCCTTTAAATATGAGATGTATCAGATGTGAGATAGATGGACCAAAAAGTGCTGGTGTGTAAATTTGGAAATATTGTAGTAATAAGGAAAGTCATTGTCATATGATTTCAATCAAACTTAGATAGTGTTGACATCAAGTCTAGGTGTATATATTATCAACTGATACAATGATTTTTAGTAGAGTTGTAACACTTCGAATTTTAAATGTATTAAGAATGAATTGTCTACTCTAATCAAAATTGCTGAGTGGAATACAATTAACCCTCCATTTAATGAGCCAGCATTGGGAGTTGTCTGATTTATTTAAAGCTGTTGCCAGCTTTTGATTCTTCTTTTGTACATGCAGAAATATGTAAATCTAACCTTAACAAAGAAACGGTGTGCATTAATTTAATATAGTGAATGAAATATTGAGAACTCTAAGAATCATTTGTAAAGAGATTATAGCTATAATTTATTATGCAAAACAAAGTTTCATTTGCCATTAATTAGTGAATGGAAATTTTTCATTGAATTATATTGTAATATAATAATTGTTATAATATGACCACCCTTTGGACCCTAATGAAAACTGGTCTTCATATTGAAGGGTCTTACTATTGAGGTTGAATAAAGAGTAAAACAGTGAAAATGGACTTGTAAATTATGTTCTCAATGTTGAGGTGGTCTTATTGATTATTTTCTGAAGATTTAAGAAACAAATATTTCATTAAAATAAAACTTATGAAATTTAATATAAAGTTTGGAGGCAGCATTGGATTAAATACTAATGATGCAAGTCGGCTAAGCCATGGATGTGTAGCAGCTCGAACCAATGTCCTGTTACTGTGTATGTCCTTATTTCTGCTACTATATGACTCATCCTTGTACAGTAAAACTTCGAAACCTCGAACTGCGTGTGGACCTAGCAATTAGTTCGAGCCATCTATTGTTCGAGGCAACTGTAATATACTTGTGTTTGTACGAACTGAGTGTTCCTTGTACGAGTGTACAATGCACGATGAAAATTGTTAAGAGGACTTAAGAACCAGTTCGAGGTATGTACTGTGTTCGAGTCAAAACTGTTTGAGGTTTCGAAGTTCTACTGTATATGTATACAATTTCTTATTTTGTTGAAATAGGAATATTTTACAGGTTTAAAGGTTGTATTTATGGTCAGAATTTCTAAAACTGCTTCAGTGTCTCAAACTCAGATTAACAGCCTCATGCTCTATCGACTGGCCTTGCTGGGCTGCTAGAACTGAGGAGGAATTTATTGTCCTGTATTCTACTGTAGATATAGTTTTAAGCTCCAAAAGTGGGGCTCAAACTCAGACTGGAGATTAACAGCCTTGTGCTCTACCTACCGAGCTAGCTGGGCTGCTATAACTGAGTTGAAATATCCTGTCCTGTATTCTAAAGCAAGTACATTTTTACTTCCATGACAATAAAGCAGTTTAAAACGCCAACAATATGAAATAAGGACATACACAGTATTAACGTAAACCTCATGAGCAGCCTGATAATATGAATGTAGAAGCCAAAAGAGAGGTACAAGGCTTCTCCAAACCTTTAAATAAAGATCCCCTATTTGCAAATTGATAAGCCTCTTGAGATGTTTATAAGGGATGTTCGGAAAGTTTTGAGACTTGCTTTGTTTTTTATGTAAAGTCGGAATCAGTCAATCAGAATTTGCACAGTGAATTTTGAATTCATAATCTAATGAATGGTACAATTTTCATAAAAATTACACAAATTATACATATACAACAATACATAGAAAAACTATATCTACAACGACCCGGCGCAGAAGCATCGTTTGAACATAATGTCCGAACAATAACGCATGTTGCTATGGATACAAATTAAAAATATGCCTGACATCACAATATAATAATCTCAACTTAAGCTTTTGAAATATAATATTCTCATTAATGCTAAAGTTTTATTACGATTTGTCAAAGGAACATTACTAAATGGATGTTGTCTCGATCAAAACTTTCCGAACATCACTCTTATATGGGGGTGTACGGTACATGTATACAGTGGAATCCCGTTGGCTCGAACTTGTCAGGACTGACACAATTTGTTTGAGTAAAAGGTTGTTCTAGTCAATCATGGTTGTGAAATAATTAACATACGTGCGTAATATTGGTGCGTATGTCTGGTCAAAGAGTGTTTAAGTCCATAGTAATGTATACCTCTGGTGTAAATAATCGTAATGAATGATAATAAGGTAAACAAAAAAAATCATGTTATACATTTTATTCAAAAACACATGAAAAAATACACGTGTATAAACCATACAGGATCAATAGCAGCTATACGGTCACCAGTACGGTATCAAGCTAAACGGCATAAATACTAAATTATACATACATATGACACTTTAATTATCAATTAATGCATTAATCAATCTTTCAACCACTTCAAACAAATTTATCAATGCAGTTTATTGTTTGCGCGCATTTTTCACAAACGTGTGAATAACATGAGCTGTATCACAATTGTGCTCATTGGCCAGCATATCTGATTATGAGGTGAAAAAATGTATAGTTCAACCGAAAAGTGCAAATAATGATGCATTTTATGATCAAGGGACCGAACCAAGACCGAACCAAGATCGAACCAAACGTAGTCAAACAATATAGGTTATATAAGAAATTCAATTGGGACTCCATAATCAGTTCCAGTCAACAAGGTTTTTCGACACAACCAAGTTCTAGCCAACGGGATTCTACTGTATATTTTTTTCTTTTTGTCAATAAATGATGCTCTGTTGGTTAGGGTTCACTGGATGATTTGGGGGTATGTTGGGGGTATTGATGGTTGGTGCTGTCCTGTCAAGTTGTAGGGTCGATCTGGTGAGGGTAGTAGAGTTTGAGTGATGGGAGTGCCAGTAGAGTCATTGAATAGTGGGTGGGTGTACATGCTGTGTGTTCTAGGGATGATGGCCTTGGGGAGGAGGCGGTGACTATGCGAGTGTAGCTCTCTGGATGAAGTGGAGTGTTATGTTAAATGTGTGAATCCGTGCTGTACGTGACTGTATTCCTTAAGGTGGGAATGTGAGTGGGGAAAAGGAGGATGAACCAACAGGACCCTGCAATGAAATAACAATGTGATTTAGTGTGATACAAAAATTTGTCTTGCTGAACTAGTTCAATCATTATTAAGCATTTTTTTTGACATTCTATTTCTTTATGACAAAATGAGGACAAATTACAGGTGATGGTAAGATACAGTTACCCCTGTTGACAGGTAATACTGACCCCTGTTGACAGGTTATACTGGCATCTTACTTAATTTGTTCTCATGGCGTCATGGAGATTGATTTTGAAATTAGTTACTGCTGCTTGGTGTTCAATTAAATTAAATCATACAATCAAGTTTATCTACTATGGTAAATGTTCAACAAAATGAATGTCTGCTATAAATGATAATGTCATGTGAAACTTGAAAATGCAATTCAAGTATATTTTGTTGACAAGACAAGATGCAAAACATTCCACAAGCACTAACAAGGTCTTTGATCTGTTTGGGCATGTTTTCAGCATTTTGTCTTGTTTTAATCAATTTTAAGTTTATTAGCAACCAAGCAGTGGGATATTTTACTACAAAAATCATCTGTTAATGTAGGAATATGGTGCAGTTCAAAAACTATGAAAATCTTTATGACAAAATGTGGACAAATTACAGGTGATGGTAAGATACCGTTACCCCTGTTGACAGGTTATACTGACCCCTGTTGACAGGTTATACTGGCATCTTACTTAATTTGTTCTCATGGCGTCATGGAGATTGATTTTGAAATCAGTTACTGCTGCTATGAAGGAATGTGTATTAGAACTAGTTCAGTAAGATATTATTGCCCCTTTTTTTTTGTAAAAAAATCTTAATGATAACAAATTGCAGTTGATGGTAAGATACAGTTACCCCTGTTGACAGGTTATACTGGCATCTTACTTAATTTGTTAATTTTTGTAGTAAAATATCCCACTGCTTGGTTGCTAATAAACTTAAACTTGATTAAAACAAGACAGGATGCCAAAACATTCCACAGGCACTAACAAGGTCTTTGATCTGTTTGGGCATGTTTTCAGCATTTTGTCTTGTTTTAATCAATTTTAAGTTTATTAGCAACCAAGCAGTGGGATATTTTACTACAAAAATCATCTGTTAATGTATGAATATGGTGCAATTCAAAATTTATGAAAATCTTTATGACAAAATGTGGACAAATTACAGGTGATGGTAAGATACCGTTACCCCTGTTGACAGGTTATACTGACCCCTGTTGACAGGTTATACTGGCATCTTACTTAATTTGTTCTCATGGCGTCATGGAGATTGATTTGTGATGGTAAGATACAGTTACCCCTGTTGACAGGTTATACTGGCATCTTACTTAATTTGTTAATTTTTGTAGTAAAATATCCCACTGCTTGGTTGCTAATAAACTTAAACTTGATTAAAACAAGACAGGATGCCAAAACATTCCACAGGCACTAACAAGGTCTTTGATCTGTTTGGGCATGTTTTCAGCATTTTGTCTTGTTTTAATCAATTTTAAGTTTATTAGCCAACCAAGCAGTGGGATATTTTACTACAAAAATCATCTGTTAATGTAGGAATATGGTGCAGTTCAAAATTTATGAAAATCTTTATGACAAAATGTGGACAAATTACAGGTGATGGTAAGATACCGTTACCCCTGTTGACAGGTTATACTGACCCCTGTTGACAGGTTATACTGGCATCTTACTTAATTTGTTCTCATGGCGTCATGGAGATTGATTTGTGATGGTAAGATACAGTTACCCCTGTTGACAGGTTATACTGGCATCTTACTTAATTTGTTAATTTTTGTAGTAAAATATCCCACTGCTTGGTTGCTAATTAACTTAAACTTGATTAAAACAAGACAGGATGCCAAAACATTCCACAGGCACTAACAAGGTCTTTGATCTGTTTGGGCATGTTTTCAGCATTTTGTCTTGTTTTAATCAATTTTAAGTTTATTAGCAACCAAGCAGTGGGATATATTACTACAAAAATCATCTGTTAATGTAGGAATATGGTGCAGTTCAAAATTTATGAAAATCTTTATGACAAAATGTGGACAAATTACAGGTGATGGTAAGATACCGTTACCCCTGTTGACAGGTTATACTGACCCCTGTTGACAGGTTATACTGGCATCTTACTTAATTTGTTCTCATGGCGTCATGGAGATTGATTTGTGATGGTAAGATACAGTTACCCCTGTTGACAGGTTATACTGGCATCTTACTTAATTTGTTAATTTTTGTAGTAAAATATCCCACTGCTTGGTTGCTAATTAACTTAAACTTGATTAAAACAAGACAGGATGCCAAAACATTCCACAGGCACTAACAAGGTCTTTGATCTGTTTGGGCATGTTTTCAGCATTTTGTCTTGTTTTAATCAATTTTAAGTTTATTAGCAACCAAGCAGTGGGATATATTACTACAAAAATCATCTGTTAATGTAGGAATATGGTGCAATTCAAAATTTATGAAAATCTTTATGACAAAATGTGGACAAATTACAGGTGATGGTAAGATACCGTTACCCCTGTTGACAGGTTATACTGACCCCTGTTGACAGGTTATACTGGCATCTTACTTAATTTGTTCTCATGGCGTCATGGAGATTGATTTGTGATGGTAAGATACAGTTACCCCTGTTGACAGGTTATACTGGCATCTTACTTAATTTGTTATTTTTTGTAGTAAAATATCCCATTAAATATCGTAGTTAAATTGTAGCACATTAAAATACCTGTTATTAATTGCTAGGCCTGTTGCGTCATCTTTTTCGTCCTTGCTCTGCAATCATTCCTCTGGGCTCAAACATCTGGGTGAAATTGACTTGGACACCGTCGCTCATTTGACACCACGAAGCTACATCCCGACAGTGTAGTGAGCAGACCTCATCGTTAACTCTCCGTTTAAGGTCAAGGGCCCGGGGCCGGGCATGTACATCCTTCCAATGTTCTATGACTCTTTCATTTTTCCATTACTCAAACTCTGCTGCCTTCACCAGTTTGTATCCTTCAGCTTGATAGGACAACTCCTTCCGTCAATACCTTCAACATTTCTCCAAACTTACTCCCATTGTTGTCATATACACTGGAACCCCTTTAAACTGGCCAATGGACTACTCTCTTTTAGAGGGACTCCTCCAACCAATCAATTATTGGAAATCATTTGAGTAATTGATAATTTGCAAACATTGAAATTGTATTTTTATCTTGAAATCATATCTTAAGAGAAAACCTACATATCAGGTCATTTTTTTGTGATGTAAAATAATGTCTTCACCACGCAAAATGCAAATATACTGAACTGTCATTAGATGACAAAGTTCAACTCATCAAGGTAATGAAATACATATTATTTAAATCATCAATTAGTTTGCAATTTCGATATTGAAATGAATAAGGTTTGTGAATGTATTTCAAGTCAGATTTTCACATTCAGATTTAATAGTTTTATAATTTTTGATACAAATCACTACAGTACTAAACAAAATATAGATCAAAATGACACCGTTTAAAAAATGTGCCAAATCCTGTCCAGTTCTCAAAACCCCTTTAATCCAGAAACCTTTTTAAACTGGACATTTTGTTTGGTCCCGAGCTTGGCCGGTTTAAAGGGGTTCCAGTGTATTTGATTCCCTTGCCAGCAGACGATCATTAGTTGGTAATATTTTGGCCTTTTGATCACTTATGGCTTGGCCGACTTGCATTAAAAGCTATATTTTAGTAAATAGAGGTGTCCCTAGGAACTAAAATTGGGTGGTCTGATGCCAAACAGAACTAAGCCTCACATAGGTCATTTTGGGAAAACTGACTGAAGTATTTTGAATTTCCCATAAAAGACGATAATTTCTAGCCGACATATGAAGTATTCATGCTAATATTTAGTGATATAGCCATACATTGTTATTTAGTTCCAAATGATATTCATTTGCAGTTTAAAAGAAATGATTTTGTGGGATTGCGTACTTTGGCATGCATACTTCTCTTCAAAACTTGAAATAAAACTTCTGTTATAGACGTCTTAGAAAGCTGGAAACTAGACCAGATTAAAAATCCCTTTTTGAACAGTAACAAGGAGTAAAATAACTCAAATCTTCATGAAAATGCGAGTTAGTTCACTTTGGCATCAGATCACCCAATTTACTGTACACACTGAATTATTTATTTTAATTCAATAGGTATCATAAGTTGATGCTAAAGTCATTCACTATGCAAGTATCTGCTTTGCATATTACTTTATTACGCATAAACTGACCTCCACACGAGGCTGTAATTTAATGTATTTCCCCTTGCAAGTAATACAAGTAGCATTTAAAATTTGTCAATTGAATTGATAGGCTAAAAGCTTGAAACAGCTAGGTAAACATCTGTAATATTGAGTTATTAAAAACATTGTTAGTTCACATGTGCTTGTTCTAAGGCATTTTTGATTTAATAATCTTTTCTTATGCTTTGTACCCAAATCAGAAAGTGTAAGGGTCACCTATGTAGATCACTATCACGACTGTGCTTGAAGTGCAACAACTCTGTGTGATCACATTAAACCTGACTTAAGATATTTTTCTGATATTAGAATCCATTAATAATGTAAAATAATTGGATATTTTGTCTTTCTTACATTATAAATGATAAAAGCTGTAGTGTAATACACTGTATTAAATTAGAAAAACTTTAACAAGCTCAACGTTAACAATAAATTATAAAACTGACTGGGTAACAATGCTGCCTCCTACTGCTTGGGTAAAAATGCTGCCTCCTAGGTAAAACTTAAGTGGTAAACAAAATGTTAGTTCTGCATGTACACTTAAAAATTGAAGGTGTGTTTAATATGCTTACTTGATACTTCATTAAAGGCACACTCCATAATATATACAAGTGTACATCAAGGTTTGATTATCAGTCTTAATGAATGTGTGACTCCCCTAACGTCTAAAGGAATCCTGGACTCCAGTGAATAGGTCTTATGCAAAAGTCTATAGGAATCCTTGTCTCCAGTCAATAGGTCTTATGTAATAGTCTACAGGAATCCTTGACTCCAGTGAATAGGTCTGATGGTTAAGTCTTAAGAAGTATTTGACTCCAGTGAATAAATCTGACACAAAAGTTTTAGGAATACTTAACTTCAGAAAATGATGGAAATGTCTGAAGGAATATTTGACTCCTGTGAAAAAACTGATGCACAAGTCATAAGGAGTACTTGACTCCTGTAAATAGGTATGATGCAAAAGTCCCAAGAAATATTTGACTCCAGTGAATAGGTCTGAATCTTTAGTCTTATGGAATACATGACTCCAGTAAAAAGGTCTGATGTTAAAGTCTTGTAGCCCATGCAGGATCCAGTAGTCAGTGGTGCGGGGTTGGGGGGAGGGAGGGGATCTGCACTGCTGGCTCATCTGGACTCAATCTAAAATGCTCTGATCCCCATATTGTCTTTTTATTTACAAGCCTAAATGGTTGTGTGATTCTAATTTTGTCTTTGCAAAAACTTAAATGGAGTGATCCACATTAGTTCTAAAGAAATACGCGACTCCAGTAAATTAGTATGATGCAAAAGTCTAAAGGAATATTTGACTCTAGTGAATAGTTCTGATACCCATGTCTAAATGTATAATTGACTCCAATGAAAAGGTCTGTTGCAAGAGTCTTATGAAATACTTGACTCCAGTCAATAGGTCTAATATGCTTTATACCAGTAATTTTGTATTTTTTTGCACAAGCCTAAAGGCTGTGTCATCCCAAGTTTGTCTTTTTGCACAAGTCTACACAGCTTTGTGATTCCATTTTTGTCTTTATGCATATGTCTAAACAGCTGTGTGGTCCCTAGTTTGTCCTTTTTTCCACAAGTCTAACCTACTGCGCAATCCCAATCTTATATTTTTTTCCACTAGTCTAAAAGGCTGCAAGATCCCAATTTTGTCATTTTTCCCACATGCCTAAACAGCTGTGTGATCCCAATCTTGTCATTTTTCCCACATGCCTAAGCAGCTGTGTGATCCCTATCTTGTCTTTTTTTCCACAAGTCAAAAAAGGCTGCAAGATCCCAATCTTGTCTTTTGTACCACAAGTCTAAACAGCTGTGTGATCCCAATCCTGTCTTTTATTCCACAAGTCTAAAGAGCTGTGTGATCCCAATCTTGTCATTTTTTCCACAAGCCTAAACAGCTGTGTGATCACAATCTTGTCTTTTATTCCACAAGTCTAAACGGCTGTGTGATCCCAATCCTGTCTTTTATTCCACAAGTCTAAAAGGCTGTGTGATCCCAATCTTGTCATTTTTTCCACAAGCCTAAACAGCTGTGTGATCCCAATCTTGTCTTTATTCCACAAGTCTAAACGGCTGTGTGATCCCAATCCTGTCTTTTATTCCACAAGTCTAAAAGGCTGTGTGATCCCAATCTTGTCATTTTTTCCACAAGTCTAAATGGCTGTGTGGTCCCAATCCTGTCTTTTATTCCACAAGTCTAAATGGCTGTGTGGTCCCAATCCTGTTGTTTTTTCCACAAGTCTAAAAAAAGGCTGTGTGGTCCCAATCCTGTCTTTTTTTCCACAAGTCTAAACGGCTGTATGGTCCCAATCCTGTCTTTTTTTCCACAAGTCTAAAAGGCTGTGTGGTCCCAATCCTTTCTTTTATTCCACAAGTCTAAATGGCTGTGTGGTCCCAATCCTGTCTTTTATTCCACAAGTCTAAACGGCTGTATGGTCCCAATCCTGTTGTTTTTTCCACAAGTCTAAAAGGCTGTGTGGTCCCAATCCTGTCTTTTTTCCGCAAGTCTAAGCGGCTGTGTGGTCCCAATCCTGTCTTTTTTTCCACAAGTCTAAGCGGCTGTGTGGTCCCAATCCTGTCTTTTTTTCCACAAGTCTAAGCGGCTGTGTGGTCCTAATCCTGTCTTTTTTTCCACAAGTCTAAGCGGCTGTGTGGTCCCAATCCTGTCTTTTTTTCCACAAGTCTAAGCGGCTGTGTGGTCCCAATCCTGTCTTTTTTTCCACAAGTCTAAGCAGCTGTGTGGTCCCAATCCTGTCTTTTTTTCCACTAATCTAAATGGCTGTGTGGTCCCTATTTTGTCTTTATGCATAAGTCTTAATGGCAGCCTGATCATAATTTTGTGTTTTGCTACAAACTAGATGGATGTGTGATCCACATCAAGTCTAAAGGAATACTTGACTCCAGTGATGAGGTCTGATACAAAAGGAAAAGGAATGCTTGATTCCGGTGAAAATGTCTGATACAAAAGTCTTAAGGAATAATCGACTCCGTTGAATAGGACTGATGCTCAAGTCTTATGAAATACTTTACTCCAGTTAATATGTCTGATGCTCAAGTCTTATTGAATACTTGACTCAATGAATATGTTTGATACAAAAGTCTAAAGGAATACATGACTCTAGTGAATAGGTCAGATACAAAAGTCTTATGGAATACTTGACTCCAGTGAATAGGTCTGATGATTAAGTCTTATGGAATACTTGACTCCAGTGAATAGATCTGATGCTTAAGTCTTATGGAATACTTGACTCCAGTGAATAGGTCTGATGCTTAAGTCTTACGGAATACTTGACTCCAGTGAATAGGCTTGATGCTTACGTCTTATGGAATACTTGACTCCACTCACTAGGTCCAAGGTTCAAATCTTAAGGAATGCTTTATTCCAGTAATTTTGACTTTTTTTTGCACAAGCCTAAAAAGCTGTGTTATCCCAATTTTGTCTTTTTGCATCAGTCTAAAAGGCTGTGTGGTCCCAATCCTGTCTTTTATTCCACAAGTCTAAAAGGCTGTGTGGTCCCAATCCTGTCTTTTATTCCACAAGTCTAAAAGGCTGTGTGGTCCCAATCCTGTCTTTTATTCCACAAGTCTAAAAGGCTGTGTGGTCCCAATCCTTTCTTTTATTCCACAAGTCTAAATGACTGTGTGGTCCCAATCCTGTTGTTTTTTCCACAAGTCTAAAAGGCTGTGTGGTCCCAATCCTTTCTTTTATTCCACAAGTCTAAAAGGCTGTGTGGTCCCAATCCTTTCTTTTATTCCACAAGTCAAAATGGCTGTGTGGTCCCAATCCTTTCTTTTATTCCACAAGTCTAAATGGCTGTGTGGTCCCAATCCTTTCTTTTATTCCACAAGTCTAAACGGCTGTGTGGTCCCAATCCTGTCTTTTATTCCACAAGTCTAAATGGCTGTGTGGTCCCAACCCTGTCTTTTTTTCCACAAGTCTAAACGGCTGTGTGGTCCCAATCCTGTTGGTTTTTCCACAAGTCTAAATGGCTGTGTTGTCCCAATCCTGTCTTTTATTCCACAAGTCTTAAGGGCTGTGTGGTCCCAATCCTGTCTTTTATTCCACAAGTCTAAACGGCTGTGTGGTCCCAATCCTGTCTTTTATTCCACAAGTCTAAATGGCTGTGTGGTCCCAATCCTGTCTTTTATTCCACAAGTCTAAATGGCTGTGTGGTCCCGATACTTACTTTTATTCCACAAGTCTAAAAAAAGGCTGTGTGGTCCCAATCCTGTCTTTTTTTCCACAAGTCTAAATGGCTGTGTGGTCCCAACCCTGTCTTTTTTTCCACAAGTCTAAAAAAAGGCTGTGTGGTCCCAATCCTGTCTTTTTTTCCACAAGTCTAAACAGCTATGTGGTCCCAATCCTGTCTTTTATTCCACAAGTCTAAATGGCTGTGTGGTCCCAATCCTGTCTTTTATTCCACAAGTCAAAATGGCTGTGTGGTCCCAATCCTGTCTTTTATTCCACAAGTCTAAATGGCTGTGTGGTCCCAATCCTGTCTTTTATTCCACAAGTCTAAATGGCTGTGTGGTCCCAATCCTGTCTTTTTTTCCACAAGTCTAAATGGCTGTGTGGTCCCAATCCTGTCTTTTATTCCACAAGTCTAAATGGCTGTGTGGTCCCTATCCTGTCTTTTTTTCCACAAGTCTAAACGGCTGTGTGGTCCCAATCCTGTTGGTTTTTCCACAAGTCTAAATGACTGTGTTGTCCCAATCCTGTCTTTTATTCCACAAGTCTTAAGGGCTGTGTGGTCCCAATCCTGTCTTTTATTCCACAAGTCTAAGCGGCTGTGTGGTCCCAATCCTGTTTTTTTTTTACACAAGTCTAAGCAGCTGTGTGGTCCCAATCCTGTCTTTTTTTCCACTAATCTAAATGGCTGTGTGGTCCCTATTTTGTCTTTTTGCATAAGTCGAAATGGCAGCCTGATCATAATTTTGTGTTTTACTACAAACTAGATGGATGTGTGATCCACATCAAGTCTTAAGGAATACTTGACTCCAGTGATGAGGTCTGATTCTAAAAGTAAAAGGAATGCTTGATTTCGGTGAAAATGTCTGATACAAAAGTTTTAAGGAATAATCGACTCCGTTGAATAGGACTGATGCTCAAGTCTTATGAAATACTTGACTCCAGTTAATATGTCTGATGCTCAAGTCTCTTTGAATACTTGACTCAATGAATATGTTTGATACAAAAGTCTAAAGGAATACATGACTCTAGTGAATAGGTCAGATACAAAAGTCTTATGGAATACTTGACTCCAGTGAATAGGTCTGATGATTAAGTCTTATGGAATACTTGACTCCAGTGAATAGATCTGATGCTTAAGTCTTATGGAATACTTGACTCCAGTGAATAGGTCTGATGCTTAAGTCTTACGGAATACTTGACTCCAGTGAATAGGCTTGATGCTTACGTCTTATGGAATACTTGACTCCACTCACTAGGTCTAAGGTTCAAATCTTAAGGAATGCTTTATTCCAGTAATTTTGACTTTTTTTTGCACAAGCCTAAAAAGCTGTGTTATCCCAATTTTGTCTTTTTGCATCAGTCTAAAAGGCTGTGTGGTCCCAATCCTGTCTTTTATTCCACAAGTCTAAAAGGCTGTGTGGTCCCAATCCTGTCTTTTATTCCACAAGTCTAAAAGGCTGTGTGGTCCCAATCCTGTCTTTTATTCCACAAGTCTAAAAGGCTGTGTGGTCCCAATCCTTTCTTTTATTCCACAAGTCTAAATGACTGTGTGGTCCCAATCCTGTTGTTTTTTCCACAAGTCTAAAAGGCTGTGTGGTCCCAATCCTTTCTTTTATTCCACAAGTCTAAAAGGCTGTGTGGTCCCAATCCTTTCTTTTATTCCACAAGTCAAAATGGCTGTGTGGTCCCAATCCTTTCTTTTATTCCACAAGTCTAAATGGCTGTGTGGTCCCAATCCTTTCTTTTATTCCACAAGTCTAAACGGTGTGTGGTCCCAATCCTGTCTTTTATTCCACAAGTCTAAATGGCTGTGTGGTCCCAACCCTGTCTTTTTTTCCACAAGTCTAAACGGCTGTGTGGTCCCAATCCTGTTGGTTTTTCCACAAGTCTAAATGGCTGTGTTGTCCCAATCCTGTCTTTTATTCCACAAGTCTTAAGGGCTGTGTGGTCCCAATCCTGTCTTTTATTCCACAAGTCTAAACGGCTGTGTGGTCCCAATTCTGTCTTTTATTCCACAAGTCTAAATGGCTGTGTGGTCCCGATCCTTTCTTTTATTCCACAAGTCTAAAAAAAGGCTGTGTGGTCCCAATCCTGTCTTTTTTTCCACAAGTCTAAATGGCTGTGTGGTCCCAACCCTGTCTTTTTTTCCACAAGTCTAAAAAAAGGCTGTGTGGTCCCAATCCTGTCTTTTTTTCCACAAGTCTAAACAGCTATGTGGTCCCAATCCTGTCTTTTATTCCACAAGTCTAAATGGCTGTGTGGTCCCAATCCTGTCTTTTATTCCACAAGTCAAAATGGCTGTGTGGTCCCAATCCTGTCTTTTATTCCACAAGTCTAAATGGCTGTGTGGTCCCAATCCTGTCTTTTATTCCACAAGTCTAAATGGCTGTGTGGTCCCAATCCTGTCTTTTTTTCCACAAGTCTAAATTGCTGTGTGGTCCCAATCCTGTCTTTTATTCCACAAGTCTAAATGGCTGTGTGGTCCCTATCCTGTCTTTTTTTCCACAAGTCTAAACGGCTGTGTGGTCCCAATCCTGTTGGTTTTTCCACAAGTCTAAATGACTGTGTTGTCCCAATCCTGTCTTTTATTCCACAAGTCTTAAGGGCTGTGTGGTCCCAATCCTGTCTTTTATTCCACAAGTCTAAGCGGCTGTGTGGTCCCAATCCTGTCTTTTTTTCCACAAGTCTAAGCAGCTGTGTGGTCCCAATCCTGTCTTTTTTTCCACTAATCTAAATGGCTGTGTGGTCCCTATTTTGTCTTTATGCATAAGTCTTAATGGCAGCCTGATCATAATTTTGTGTTTTGCTACAAACTAGATGGATGTGTGATCCACATCAAGTCTAAAGGAATACTTGACTCCAGTGATGAGGTCTGATACAAAAGGAAAAGGAATGCTTGATTCCGGTGAAAATGTCTGATACAAAAGTCTTAAGGAATAATCGACTCCGTTGAATAGGACTGATGCTCAAGTCTTATGAAATACTTTACTCCAGTTAATATGTCTGATGCTCAAGTCTTATTGAATACTTGACTCAATGAATATGTTTGATACAAAAGTCTAAAGGAATACATGACTCTAGTGAATAGGTCAGATACAAAAGTCTTATGGAATACTTGACTCCAGTGAATAGGTCTGATGATTAAGTCTTATGGAATACTTGACTCCAGTGAATAGATCTGATGCTTAAGTCTTATGGAATACTTGACTCCAGTGAATAGGTCTGATGCTTAAGTCTTACGGAATACTTGACTCCAGTGAATAGGCTTGATGCTTACGTCTTATGGAATACTTGACTCCACTCACTAGGTCCAAGGTTCAAATCTTAAGGAATGCTTTATTCCAGTAATTTTGACTTTTTTTTGCACAAGCCTAAAAAGCTGTGTTATCCCAATTTTGTCTTTTTGCATCAGTCTAAAAGGCTGTGTGGTCCCAATCCTGTCTTTTATTCCACAAGTCTAAAAGGCTGTGTGGTCCCAATCCTGTCTTTTATTCCACAAGTCTAAAAGGCTGTGTGGTCCCAATCCTGTCTTTTATTCCACAAGTCTAAAAGGCTGTGTGGTCCCAATCCTTTCTTTTATTCCACAAGTCTAAATGACTGTGTGGTCCCAATCCTGTTGTTTTTTCCACAAGTCTAAAAGGCTGTGTGGTCCCAATCCTTTCTTTTATTCCACAAGTCTAAAAGGCTGTGTGGTCCCAATCCTTTCTTTTATTCCACAAGTCAAAATGGCTGTGTGGTCCCAATCCTTTCTTTTATTCCACAAGTCTAAATGGCTGTGTGGTCCCAATCCTTTCTTTTATTCCACAAGTCTAAACGGCTGTGTGGTCCCAATCCTGTCTTTTATTCCACAAGTCTAAATGGCTGTGTGGTCCCAACCCTGTCTTTTTTTCCACAAGTCTAAACGGCTGTGTGGTCCCAATCCTGTTGGTTTTTCCACAAGTCTAAATGGCTGTGTTGTCCCAATCCTGTCTTTTATTCCACAAGTCTTAAGGGCTGTGTGGTCCCAATCCTGTCTTTTATTCCACAAGTCTAAACGGCTGTGTGGTCCCAATCCTGTCTTTTATTCCACAAGTCTAAATGGCTGTGTGGTCCCAATCCTGTCTTTTATTCCACAAGTCTAAATGGCTGTGTGGTCCCGATACTTTCTTTTATTCCACAAGTCTAAAAAAAGGCTGTGTGGTCCCAATCCTGTCTTTTTTTCCACAAGTCTAAATGGCTGTGTGGTCCCAACCCTGTCTTTTTTTCCACAAGTCTAAAAAAAGGCTGTGTGGTCCCAATCCTGTCTTTTTTTCCACAAGTCTAAACAGCTATGTGGTCCCAATCCTGTCTTTTATTCCACAAGTCTAAATGGCTGTGTGGTCCCAATCCTGTCTTTTATTCCACAAGTCAAAATGGCTGTGTGGTCCCAATCCTGTCTTTTATTCCACAAGTCTAAATGGCTGTGTGGTCCCAATCCTGTCTTTTATTCCACAAGTCTAAATGGCTGTGTGGTCCCAATCCTGTCTTTTTTTCCACAAGTCTAATTGGCTGTGTGGTCCCAATCCTGTCTTTTATTCCACAAGTCTAAATGGCTGTGTGGTCCCTATCCTGTCTTTTTTTCCACAAGTCTAAACGGCTGTGTGGTCCCAATCCTGTTGGTTTTTCCACAAGTCTAAATGACTGTGTTGTCCCAATCCTGTCTTTTATTCCACAAGTCTTAAGGGCTGTGTGGTCCCAATCCTGTCTTTTATTCCACAAGTCTAAGCGGCTGTGTGGTCCCAATCCTGTCTTTTTTTACACAAGTCTAAGCAGCTGTGTGGTCCCAATCCTGTCTTTTTTTCCACTAATCTAAATGGCTGTGTGGTCCCTATTTTGTCTTTTTGCATAAGTCGAAATGGCAGCCTGATCATAATTTTGTGTTTTACTACAAACTAGATGGATGTGTGATCCACATCAAGTCTTAAGGAATACTTGACTCCAGTGATGAGGTCTGATTCTAAAAGTAAAAGGAATGCTTGATTTCGGTGAAAATGTCTGATACAAAAGTTTTAAGGAATAATCGACTCCGTTGAATAGGACTGATGCTCAAGTCTTATGAAATACTTGACTCCAGTTAATATGTCTGATGCTCAAGTCTCTTTGAATACTTGACTCAATGAATATGTTTGATACAAAAGTCTAAAGGAATACATGACTCTAGTGAATAGGTCAGATACAAAAGTCTTATGGAATACTTGACTCCAGTGAATAGGTCTGATGATTAAGTCTTATGGAATACTTGACTCCAGTGAATAGATCTGATGCTTAAGTCTTATGGAATACTTGACTCCAGTGAATAGGTCTGATGCTTAAGTCTTACGGAATACTTGACTCCAGTGAATAGGCTTGATGCTTACGTCTTATGGAATACTTGACTCCACTCACTAGGTCTAAGGTTCAAATCTTAAGGAATGCTTTATTCCAGTAATTTTGACTTTTTTTTGCACAAGCCTAAAAAGCTGTGTTATCCCAATTTTGTCTTTTTGCATCAGTCTAAAAGGCTGTGTGGTCCCAATCCTTTCTTTTATTCCACAAGTCTAAAAGGCTGTGTGGTCCCAATCCTGTCTTTTATTCCACAAGTCTAAAAGGCTGTGTGGTCCCAATCCTTTCTTTTATTCCACAAGTCTAAATGACTGTGTGGTCCCAATCCTGTTGTTTTTTCCACAAGTCTAAAAGGCTGTGTGGTCCCAATCCTTTCTTTTATTCCACAAGTCTAAAAGGCTGTGTGGTCCCAATCCTTTCTTTTATTCCACAAGTCAAAATGGCTGTGTGGTCCCAATCCTTTCTTTTATTCCACAAGTCTAAATGGCTGTGTGGTCCCAATCCTTTCTTTTATTCCACAAGTCTAAACGGCTGTGTGGTCCCAATCCTGTCTTTTATTCCACAAGTCTAAATGGCTGTGTGGTCCCAACCCTGTCTTTTTTTCCACAAGTCTAAACGGCTGTGTGGTCCCAATCCTGTTGGTTTTTCCACAAGTCTAAATGGCTGTGTTGTCCCAATCCTGTCTTTTATTCCACAAGTCTTAAGGGCTGTGTGGTCCCAATCCTGTCTTTTATTCCACAAGTCTAAACGGCTGTGTGGTCCCAATCCTGTCTTTTATTCCACAAGTCTAAATGGCTGTGTGGTCCCGATCCTTTCTTTTATTCCACAAGTCTAAAAAAAGGCTGTGTGGTCCCAATCCTGTCTTTTTTTCCACAAGTCTAAATGGCTGTGTGGTCCCAACCCTGTCTTTTTTTCCACAAGTCTAAAAAAAGGCTGTGTGGTCCCAATCCTGTCTTTTTTTCCACAAGTCTAAACAGCTATGTGGTC
Organism: Mactromeris polynyma; assembly: GCA_032209605.1. Taxonomy (NCBI): domain Eukaryota; kingdom Metazoa; phylum Mollusca; class Bivalvia; order Venerida; family Mactridae; genus Mactromeris; species Mactromeris polynyma. The sequence goes on along the minus strand of JASFXZ010000002.1, from coordinate 26,228,491 downwards.
CCAATCCTGTCTTTTATTCCACAAGTCTAAATGGCTGTGTGGTCCCAATCCTGTCTTTTATTCCACAAGTCAAAATGGCTGTGTGGTCCCAATCCTGTCTTTTATTCCACAAGTCTAAATGGCTGTGTGGTCCCAATCCTGTCTTTTATTCCACAAGTCTAAATGGCTGTGTGGTCCCAATCCTGTCTTTTTTTCCACAAGTCTAAATTGCTGTGTGGTCCCAATCCTGTCTTTTATTCCACAAGTCTAAATGGCTGTGTGGTCCCTATCCTGTCTTTTTTTCCACAAGTCTAAACGGCTGTGTGGTCCCAATCCTGTTGGTTTTTCCACAAGTCTAAATGACTGTGTTGTCCCAATCCTGTCTTTTATTCCACAAGTCTTAAGGGCTGTGTGGTCCCAATCCTGTCTTTTATTCCACAAGTCTAAGCGGCTGTGTGGTCCCAATCCTGTCTTTTTTTCCACAAGTCTAAGCAGCTGTGTGGTCCCAATCCTGTCTTTTTTTCCACTAATCTAAATGGCTGTGTGGTCCCTATTTTGTCTTTTTGCATAAGTCGAAATGGCAGCCTGATCATAATTTTGTGTTTTACTACAAACTAGATGGATGTGTGATCCACATCAAGTCTTAAGGAATACTTGACTCCAGTGATGAGGTCTGATTCTAAAAGTAAAAGGAATGCTTGATTTCGGTGAAAATGTCTGATACAAAAGTTTTAAGGAATAATCGACTCCGTTGAATAGGACTGATGCTCAAGTCTTATGAAATACTTGACTCCAGTTAATATGTCTGATGCTCAAGTCTCTTTGAATACTTGACTCAATGAATATGTTTGATACAAAAGTCTAAAGGAATACATGACTCTAGTGAATAGGTCAGATACAAAAGTCTTATGGAATACTTGACTCCAGTGAATAGGTCTGATGTTTAAGTCTTACGGAATACTTGACTCCAGTGAATAGATCTGATGCTTAAGTCTTATGGAATACTTGACTCCAGTGAATAGGTCTGATGCTTAAGTCTTATGGAATACTTGACTCCAGTGAATAGGCTTGATGCTTACGTCTTATGGAATACTTGACTCCAGTGAATAGGTCTGATGCTTACGTCTTATGGAATACTTGACTCCAGTGAATAGGCCTGATGCTTATGTCTTTTGGAATACTTGACTCCACTCACTAGGTCTAAGGTACAAGTGTTGAGGAATGCTTTATTCCAGTAATTTTACTTTTTTTTGCACAAGCCTAAAAAGCTGTGTTATCCCAATTTTGTCTTTTTGCATCAGTCTAAAAGGCTGTGTGGTCCCAATCCTGTCTTTTATTCCACAAGTCTAAATGGCTGTGTGGTCCCAATCCTGTCTTTTATTCCACAAGTCTAAGCGGCTGTGTGGTCCCAATCCTGTCTTTTTTTCCACAAGTCTAAATGGCTGTGTGGTCCCTATCCTGTCTTTTATTCCACAAGTCTAAATGGCTGTGTGGTCCCAATCCTGTTGTTTTTTCCACAAGTCTAAACGGCTGTGTGGTCCCAATCCTGTCTTGTTTTATTCCACAAGTCTAAACGGCTGTGTGGTCCCTATCCTGTCTTTTATTCCACAAGTCTAAATGGCTGTGTGGTTCCAATCCTGTCTTTTTTTCCACAAGTCTAAGCGGCTGTGTGGTCCCAATCCTGTCTTTTTTTCCACAAGTCTAAGCGGCTGTGTGGTCCCAATCCTGTCTTTTATTCCACAAGTCTAAATGGCTGTGTGGTCCCAATCCTGTTGTTTTTTCCACAAGTCTAAATGGCTGTGTTGTCCCAATCCTGTATTTTATTCTACAAGTCTTAAGGGCTGTGTGGTCCCTATCCTGTCTTTTATTCCACAAGTCTAAATGGCTGTGTGCTCCTTATCCTGTCTTTTATTCCACAAGTCTAAATGGCTGTGTGGTCCCAATCCTGTCTTTTTTTCCACAAGTCTAAACGGCTGGTTGATGCAAATCCAGTCTTTTTTCCACAAGTCTAAGCGGCTGTGTGGTCCCAATCCTGTCTTTTTTTCCACAAGTCTAAGAGGCTGTGTGGTCCCAATCCTGCCTTTTATCCACTAGTCTAAATGGCTGTGTGGTCCCTATTTTGTCTTTTTGCATAAGTCGAAATGGCAGCCTGATCATAATTTTGTGTTTTGCTACAAACTAGATGGATGTTTGATCCACATCAAGTCTAAAGGAATACTTGACTCCAGTGATGAGGTCTGATACAAAAGGTAAAAGGAATGCTTGATTTCCGTGAAAATGTCTGATACAAAAGTTTTAAGGAATAATCGACTCCGTTGAATAGGACTGATGCTCAAGTCTTATGAAATACTTGACTCCAGTTAATATGTCTGATGCTCAAGGCTTATTGAATACTTGACTCAAAGAATATGTTTGATACAAAAGTCTAAAGGAATACGTGACTCAAGTGAATAGGTCTGATGTTTAAGTCTTACAGAATACTTGACTCCAGTGAATAGATCTGATGCTTAAGTCTTATGGAATACTTGACTCCAGTGAATAGGCCTGATGCTTACGTCTTATGGAATACTTGACTCCACTCACTAGGTCTAAGGTACAAGTGTTGAGGAATGCTTTATTCCAGTAATTTTGATACAAGCCTAAAAAAAATGTCATCACAATTTTGTCTGTTTGCATCAGTCTAAATGGCTGCGTGATCCTATTGTTGCATTTTTTCTACAAGTCTAAAAGGCTGAATGATCTCAATCTTGTCTTTTTTCTGTAGTCTAAATGGCTGTGTGATCCCAATCTTGTCTTTTTTCCAACAAGTCTAAATGACTGTGATCCGAATTTTGTCTTATTTTGCACAAATATAAATGGGTGTGTGATCCCAATTTTCTCTTATTTCGCACAAATCTAAAATGCTGTGTGATCATCCCAATCTTTTATTTTTGCATAAGTCTAGTCTAAATGGCTGTGTGATCCAAATCTTGCCTTTTTTGGTACAAAAGTGTAGGTTTGTCTTATGGAATACTTGACTCCAGTGAATAGGTCTGATGCTTAAGTCTTATGGAATACTTGACTCCAATCAACAGGTCAAAGGTACAAGTCTTAAGGAATGCTTTATTCCGTTATTTTTTTATTTTACTGCACAAGTCTAAAAACCTGTGTTATCCAAATTTTGTCTTTTTACCTCAGTCTAAATGGCTGTTTGATCCTAATCTTGCATTGTGTTGCACTAGTCTAAATGGCTGTGTGATCTCAATCTTGTCTTTTTTCAGTATTCTTAATGGCTGTGTGATCCTAATCTTTTCTTTTTTCCCACAAGTCTGAACGGCTGTGTGATACCAATTTTGTCTTATTTTGCACAAATTTAAACGGCTTTGTGATCCTAATTTTGTCTTTTTTGGCATAAGTCTTAGCGGCTGTGTGATCCCAATCCTGTCTTTTTTCCCACAAGTCTAAATGGCTGTGTGATCCCAATCCTGTCTTTTTTCCACAAGTCTAAACGGCTATGTGATCCCAATCCTGTCTTTTTTCCACAAGTCTATACGGCTGTGTGGTCCCAATCCTGTCTTTTTTTCCACAAGTCTAAAAGACTGTGTGGTCCCAATCCTGTCTTTTTTTCCACAAGTCTAAATGGCTGTGTGGTCGCAATCCTGTCTTTTTTTCCACAAGTCTAAATGGCCGTGTGGTCCCAAGCCTGTCTTTTTTTCCACAAGTCTAAATCGCTGTGTGGTCCCAACCCTGTCTTTTTTTCCAAAAGTCTAAAAGGCTGTGTGGTCCCAATCCTGTCTTTTATTCCACAAGTCTAAATAGCTGTGTGGTCCCAATCCTGTCTTTTTTTCCAAAAGTCTAAAAGGCTGTGTGGTCCCAATCCTGTCTTTTATTCCACAAGTCTAAATAGCTGTGTGGTCCCAATCCTGTCTTTTTTTCCACAAGTCTAAACGGCTGTGTGATTCCAATCCTGTCTTTTTTTCCACAAGTCTAAACGGCTGTGTGATTCCAATCCTGTCTTTTTTTCCACAAGTCGAAGCGGCTGTGTGGTCCCAATCCTGTCTTTTTTTCCACAAATCTAAATGGCTGTGTGATCCCAATCCTGTCTTTTTTCCACAAGTCTAAATGGCTGTGTGATTCCAATGCTGTCTTTTTTCAACAAGTCTAAACAGCTATGGGATCCCAATCCTGTCTTTTTTTCCACAAGTCGAAACGGCTGTTTGATGCAAATCCTGTCTTTTTTCTTTAAGTCTTATTGCTGTGTGATCCAAATCCTGACTTTTTTCCCACAAGTCTAAACGGCTGTGTGATCCCAATCCTGTCTTTTTTCAATAAGTCTAAACGGCTGTGTGATCCCAATCCTGTCTTTTTTCAACAAGTCTAAACGGCTGTGTGATCCCAATCCTGTCTTTTTTCCACAAGTCTAAACGGCTGTGTGATCCCAATCCTGTCTTTTTTCAACAAGTCTACCTGTCTTTTTTCAACAAGTCTAAACGGCTGTGTGATCCCAATCCTGTCTTTTTTCAACAAGTCTAAACGGCTATGTGATCCCAATCCTGTCTTTTTTCAACAAGTCTACCTGTCTTTTTTCAACAAGTCTAAACGGCTATGTGATCCCAATCCTGTCTTTTTTCCACAAGTCTAAATGGCTATGTGATCCCAATCCTGTTTTTTTCCACAAGTCTATACGGCTGTGTGATTCCAAACCTTTTTTTTTTTTACACAAGTCGAAACAGCTGTTTGTTGCAAATCTTGTCTTTTTGGCACAAGTCTAAACGCTGTAATATCCCAATCTTGTCTTTTTCGGCACAAAAGTGTAGGTTTTGCTACAAACTAATTAGCTGTGTGATACTCATCAATTCTAAAAGGAATACTAATCTCCAGTTAATAGGTCTGATACAAAAGTCTTAAGGACTACCTGACTCCAGTGAATAGGTCTGATACAAAAGTCTTAAGGAATACCTGACTCCAGTAAATAGGTCCGATGCTTAAGTCTTATGGAATACATGACTCCAGTCAATAGGTGTAATGTATAAGTCTTAACAGAAGGCTTTATTCCAGTCGAATAGGTCTAAGATACAAGTTTTAAGGAATGCTTTATTCCAGTAAAAATCATAGGTAGTACTTGACACCAGTAAATAGGTCTAATGTACGAGTCCTGCATAACAGTAGATATTTTTTAATACTGTGAACCACCCTGATGATTGTTCGTTGGGTAAGGGGCTGGTCCATGCAGGGAGTAGGGCGTTTGATTTCAGGGTACCTCAGGAATTCAATCAGCAGGGTTGTGAACAGTTGTTTTGTTATATGCCCCTACATGTGAGCTGGAGAAGAACTGATCGAAAGATTCAGGGCTCCAGCAAAACCATGTAGGGTTATATATCGAGATGAAAACTGGTCTAAACAAGTAATATTCCTACATCTATTGAGAATATATTGAGTAATGTGTATTATCTTGATTTTGATAATTTCTTCTTAAATTTGAAGGTCAATTAAGTGCTTGACTCCAGTTAATAGATCTGACGTAAAAGTCTTATAGCCCATGCAGGATTCAGTAGTCAGTGGTGCGGGGGTAGGGGGGAGGGGATCTGCACTAATGGCTCATCTGGACTCAGTCTAAATGGCTGTGTCATCCCAATCTTGTCTTTTTTTGCCCCAGTCTTAATGGCTGCTTGATCCCCATTTTGTTCTTTTGCTACAAACTAAATGGCTGTGGGATCCCAATTTTGTCTTAACGGCTGTAATATCCCAATCTTGTCTTTTCGGCTCAAAAGTGTAGGTTTTGCTACAAATTAAATAGCTGTGTGATACTCATCAATTCTAAAAGGAATACTAGACTCCAGTCAATAGGTCTGATACAAAAGTATTAAGGAATACTTGACTCCAGTGAATAGGTCTGATACAAAAGTCTTAAGGAATACTGAACTCCAGTGAATAGGTCTGATACAACAGTCTTAAGGAATACTTGACTCCAGTGATTAGGTCTAAGATAAAAGTTTTGAGGAATACTTGAATCCAGTGAATAGTTCTGATACAAAAGTCTTAAGGAATACTCGACTCCAGTCAAATAGGTCTAATACATGTACAAGTCGTAAGGAAAGCTTAAATATTCCAGTCAATATGTCTAAAGTACAAGTCTAAGGGACTTTATTCCAGTCAATATGTCTAAAGTACAAGTCTAAAGGAAAGCTTTATTCCAGTCAATAGGTCTAATGTACAAGTCTAAAGGAATGCTTTATTCCAGTCAATAGGTCTAAAGTACAAGTCTTAAGGAATGCTTTATTCTAGTCAATAGGTCTAATGTACAAGTCTAAAGGAATGCTTTATTCCAGTCAATAGGTCTAATGTACAAGTCTAAGGGAAGGCTTTATTCCAGTCAATAGGTCTAAAGTACAAGTCTTAAGGAATGCTTTATTCCAGTCAATAGGTCTAATGTACAAGTCTTAAGGAATGCTTTATTCCAGTCAATAGGTCTAATGTACAAGTCTAAAGGAATGCTTTATTCCAGTCAATAGGTCTAATGTACAAGTCTTAAGGAATGCTTTATTCCAGTCAATAGGTCTAATGTACAAGTCTTAATGAATGCTTTATTCCAGTCAATAGGTCTAATGTACAAGTCTTAAGGAATGCTTTATTCCAGTCAATAGGTCTAAAGTACAAGTCTAAAGGAATGCTTTATTCCAGTCAATAGGTCTAAAGTACAAGTCTTAAGGAAGGCTTTATTCCAGTCGATAGGTCTAATGTACAAGTCTTAAGGAAGGCTTTATTCCAGTCCATAGGTCTAATGTACAAGTCTTAAGGAATGCTTTATTCCAGTAAATAGGTCTAATGTACAAGTCTTAAGGAAGGCTTTATTCCAGTCAATAGGTCTAATGTACAAGTCTTAAGGAATGCTTTATTCCAGTCAATAGGTCTAAAGTACAAGTCTAAAGGAATGCTTTATTCCAGTCAATAGGTCTAATGTACAAGTCTTAAGGAATGCTTTATTCCAGTCAATAGGTCTAAAGTACAAGTCTGAAGGAATGCTTTATTCCAGTAAATAGGTCTAATGTACAAGTCTTAAGGAAGGCTTTATTCCAGTCAATAGGTCTAATGTACAAGTCTTAAGGAATGCTTTATTCCAGTCAATAGGTCTAAAGTACAAGTCTAAAGGAATGCTTTATTCCAGTCAATAGGTCTAATGTACAAGTCTTAAGGAATACTAAAATGCAGTGAATAAGTCTGATGCTCAAGCCTGAAGGAGTATATGACCCCAGTGAATAAGTCTGAGGTAGAAATCTTAGGGAGTACTTGACTCCAGTAAATATGTCTGATGCACAAGTCCTTCATTACAGTAGATCATTTTTAATACTGTGCACCACCCTGTTGATTGTTCCTGGGGTAAGGAGCCTGTCCATCCAGGTAGTAGGGCATTTGATTTGGTACAGTCTAAACAAGTATTATTCCTACATTTGTTGTGTATATATTGAGTGGTGTGTTTATATCTTGATTTTGATAATTTGGAGCTCAAGTGCAACTTAGTGAAAATTTCACTATACAATTTTATGATATTCAAATGAAGCAGAGAGCAATTTTATAAAATTATGTAGACTCTTCCAGTGCTCAAATAATTTTGTCATTTCGTGTGTGCCTACTTTAAGGTAACGGCTGTGTCATATACATTTCAGCTTGTATAAATTCGGATTAATCTTTTATGTAACTAAGCCATCTGTCAAAGTGAATGTAATGAGATTTGCCTTGAAAAATGCTGCAAAGAATAAGTGTCACTTGTCTATCTTTGTGTGCCCAGGATGCCCATTTTATTGGGATTTACTCAAGAGTGCCTATATATCCTAATCCCCATAAGCCCATATATTTTATTTCCTGAGTTTAATGTAACAGTATGTAGAGTTAAAAAGTAATCCAGAACATAAAAACATATGATGCATTATTTCTGACAGTATTTTAACAGCTTGTAGTACTGGAATAACCATGAGTAAGGTATTATAGCAGGAATAAAGAGTTTTATTCTTAACTTTGACCTAGGAAAACTGCTGAAATATGGTATGGTTAATAGGAAGTAAGGGGAGAGAGGTTTTGAACAAATATTTGGTCTGATTTGCTATTATTCTGATTTCCAGCTTGAAATAAACATTAAAGATACAAAGGTTTAACATTTTCTAGAAATTATTATTGTTTGTATAAGAAAATGATTATGTCAACCTCAACAGTTGTATAAGAAAATATTAATGGGTTCATGGGTGGTTATCGTATTTTATCTATGAATATCTTGTGTTATATAATATTGCTTGATGGGTTGGTATTATCTGAGGCTTTCAATGTGCACATGAAAACACATGGTGTGAACAGAGTAAGGTTATATGTCTTATGGAAGAGGTTTGTAAATGACTGTAATAGTGTAGTAGATAATTTTATGTCCTTGTCCTTGGGGTATTTGTAGCCTTGACGTTTTTATAATAATGAATAAAAGGTTATGCAGTCATTTTATTTCATTTGCATGATGGTAATAAGTGTAGATAAAACAGTGAATTTAAGTTGGTTATAAAGCTTGCTCCTTTTTCCCTAATGAATGTAAGTACACAAAAGGTGTGTATAATTTATGCTATAATTGGGTTGGCAGGTCACCTCATAGCCCCCATGTTGGTAATCAATACTTTAATAACTGGTACTGATATTTTAATTTTGGAATTGTGCTAGATCTGCATTTAAGTTGCTTTACAAGATTATGCTTGCATGTAATTCTTATTAAATAGTATTGAACATTTGTCATGTTCTAGACTAAATTTTTGTACACTATTTTTGCAATTCTGTGTTTAATTAAATGTGTGTAGACTTTTCAATCAATATTGCAGTTTCTTATCCATAAGTTTGATGCATATAACGCATCCATATTTATTCAATCATAATGTTATCCGCTGTCTAATTGAGACAATATGGTGTATACATGACATACTTCACTTAAGTTACTCTTTGTGAGTTTTTACTATCCTTGAATTGGTAACTATCCAACTTCCTGTTCAGATTTCACAAAATCCTATGTGTGAAATACTTAACCTCATTTTACCTTCTGCTAATCCTTTGTTCTGACAGACAGACAGACACTTTATCTATTTTTTAATTTTAATTGTTTGATTTCAATATGTTACTCAGTGTTCCATAAGGTGAATGTGTACCTATATCAGGGACCATATATAGTGTGTTCCCCACAGCCTATATACAGAAGTCTTACATACTTAATATAGACAAAATGTATATGATATGGAAAACATACATTACTCTGTGATTGATATTTGATATACTTGCTCTGTGGATTTTGTTTTTAAACTGCAGACTTTGTGTTACTGTTACATCAAGAATCCAAATCCTCAACATAATGATGTATATTGTATAATTGTATGTACATGTACCTTGCAAATTTTTTGTGCATGTATCTGTTATAGTGATGTCATTAAAGGTGTTAAATTTTGATGTTGGCAGTTTTTTGTAGTGGCAAAATATAGCCTACCTGTATGATATTGATTTTGACTTACATTATAAGTTCATGATAAAATACATACTATATATACTAGTTAATGCATAGCAAAGTAACATTATTATACTGATGTATATAAGAATGTATTTAATGTTGTCATACATGATTTTGAAATTGTTTGACCTGTTATACCTCAATACCTGCTGTGATGATTTATGCTTGATGTACAAACGATTGGGCCAGAGGCCATATATCATGCAAATAAACAATACAATACATTAAGACCAATCAAATGTTGTTTAAATATGCAACAAATTTACAATTTGCTTGGTTCATATTTTTATACATAATGCAAGAAGAAATGTACATGTATTAAGTTGATATGTTTTTATTGTTTATTGTTGAAAGATACTTGATTGCGAATTGTGTTTGATGTTTATCATCTTTTAAAGATATTTCTAATTGTAGAAATACTATTTACATACTTTCATGTACATATGATCATCTGTGTGTAATAAAATTTATAAATATATCTGTTCTGTTCTGTTCTATGAAAGTATACTCAGTACATTTAAAAAGGCACCATTTTTGTCCTGCGAAATGTTTGTAAAGCGTCATTGTATTGCATTCTGAAACTCATTTTATATGAAAACATTTGTTGATTTATTTGGATATATTCTTGTATTCCTTGAGAAAATGTTTGTGTTTCTAAATGTACTGAGTATAATGATATAATATTTTATGACCAAAACATACACACTATACACAAATCATGCAAAACAATATGATTTATTATTTCAATAATTCACAAAAACAAATATGTGGACAGAAATACAATGCAGCAGATTATACAGTGGTACAGAACCGAGACATGTGTTAGGAGAATTTGTTCATACTTGTCCTCTCAACTCTGCAGATATATATGGTGTATTACCTATTGCAAATGTCAACAAGTTGGTTGATCAGTTTGCATGCATGCACAAAGGCTATGTACATACAACAGATGCGAGTATAATGAACCATATTACAAACAAACCATAAAACAACTGGCAACTTCACCAAATGAAACAGTGCTGCTTGATGCATAACATTGGATACATTATCTCCAGTCAACATTGAATGAGAACATAGCGCAGTCATGTCACCCGGAGTTCTAACTCTAGACACCAAAAATGACTGTCTAATATTCTACTGACGTAAGACAACTGGGGGCATGCAGCAATGGTGTATGAAAGACATAACTGTAATTACAGCATTAGACAATATGCTGGTAAAACATCACTTGTAAGAGATACAACCGATAATTAACAATATCAAATATATTGTTAATACCATCATTTATATATACACTGAACAAAATTTCTAAACGTCCACTTGGTATTTCGAACAGAAAAAATGTACATATTTGCGCCTATTGAACAGACGGGCAACCTGAAATATCAATAAAAAGAGGGAAATATTACAAAAGATATATATTTTTATAATTATCTTCAAAATTCTAATCGAATAGATTAATTAATTTATTAGTAATTACACGGACCTATATACCACGGACCTATGTAATTAATACCTGTTAAATCGGAGTACAAGCATTAATCATACCGACAGCCCTGGCTCGTTCTTTTATGGTCATTCTCGCCATCTTTTCTGTTTTTCGTGTTGGACATACAACGTGGATTGCATTGAAAAATGAAATTTACCACTAACTACACAGTGCATGATTGTGTTCTAATGCCAACAGTTGAAAATCATACTCGCCGTCACACGTGGTCAACCATGATAAATAAGAATTTAAATAAGTTGTTGCAGAGGTAAAAATTGGTAATTCACACGTCACTGCCAGTACATAATGTATCACCAAAGAATACAGTTTTCATGGCGTTCAGTCTGATTTGTTGCCATAAATGGCTTATAAAACAATAGTTTGATTTATTTTCACCCTTTTTTGAAACAGTTGTACACACAAAATTGATAAAGTTCACTTTAGAGTGACTTCAACAATGAGGCAAGTATTTTACTGGTGTAAAAATCATCTTGGGTTTTCTTTTTATCCGTGCCAGGCAACAGTTAAACATGGAAATAACTGACCAACAGTATATAATGAAACGTGTCACAAACTGCATGCACACATTATCTTGTTCCCTGAGAACAACTTTATATGAATCAATGAGATTTTGCCCTTTAATGCCACACTTGCTCCAATCATTCCTGAAAAAGTCATTTTTTTATTTTTATCAGACAAATCTGTTAGTTTTCTTAAATCTTTGATGAAAGTGTTGTATTATTGGCCACAATCACATGACGATGGGAAACAGTAGTTATTAAGTCAAAAGCTATTAATAGCTGATGTTAAACAATGATATAGATATACAGACTATAAACAAAGTTTGAAAGGGAAATGACATTATGTCGTAAAACAGCAAACGGCCAGCTAGAACCCAACCTTGAGACACAACAGCTTGCATAATATTTTGTTGTCGTTACCTTCTGTCCAAGATTTTACAATGTACATTATACTTTTGGCAGTTTTATAAAACCATGTCCAAGATTTTACAATGTACATTATACATTTGCCAGTTTTATAAAACCCTGTCCAAGATTTTACAATGTACATTATACATTTGCCAGTTTTATAAAACCTTGTCCAAGATTTTACACTGTACATTATACATTTTGCAGTTTTATAAAACCCATAACAAAATTACACGTATATAACACCTAATACCTAATATATGATGTTGACTAAACTGTGCTGATCATCATAAGTGTCAAAATCCTGATGTTAATGTCTTGGGTACACCACCATACTTGATTGGGTCGGTCAAAGTTAATTGGCAATTTCAAGTAAATGACAGATCCCTGGGTAAATCAAAGCATCCAGCAGGCAGTGATTCTGGCTAAAAAGCTTAAATGTACAACTAATAGTAAGTACTTTTGATCGGGCTGTTGCGGGTTGGAACTATTATCGGTCTTTATAATATCGGCAACTGGTGTTTTCCACTATCCATCCAATTCAAATGCATATATATATATAATAAAGACAAACGGGTAAAATATAGTAATTTTTATTAAGAACATGAATAAAAACAGGCACAATACCGTAATCTACAGAAAGAAAGTTTTTGTATACATAAATGACCCCATAAATTTTCTAAGAATAATTGTTAAGTTTTGGAATTTTGCATCTGGTAATTTATTGGTTTTCTTTCAATGAAATACTCTCCAAAATGGACTTGTATGAAAAAAAAAGAAAAATGTTATTTTTAATATATTACATACTTCAAATAAATTCTAACAAGAACATTAATTAAAGGTTGTTTGATTTTTCCAAAATTGTCATTTTCAACCATTGAAAATGCAAATCAATTTTAATATTCATATTTATGTATGAATTGCAAAATGGTGACTAAAATCCACCCATCCAGCTAGATTTTAAGAAAACGACACGGCAGATAAGGACCCACCAATGCTGGCAAGGTATTTATTCACCTGGAAAAAATACTACAAATGAGATAACTTCTGAACTAGTAGATCTCCACCCATGAGTCCTAAATCCCCACCTCTTACATAGCAGAAATGAATGATTCAGGACATCTTCATCTTCTACTACACGAAAATATGGTTATACAGTGAAACCTCAATAATACTACCACCTTTGGGTCCCCTCAAAGCTGGTCTTTATATTGAGGTGGTCTTAATATGGAGGTTGAATAAAGAGCAAAATAGTGAAAATGGACTTGACAATTGTGTTCTATATTTTGAGTTGGTCTTAGTATCGAGGTGGTCTTTATGTGAGGTTTACTGTATTACAAACATCTAATCTAGACAATCACTGAGCTGAATGAAACTGTTGAAAAACAGATGAATCAGACAAAGCCTGCTCCATACAGTCAATCTCCTCTACATAATTTGCAGGAATGCTGATCCCTACTGGTGCATCACATTCTCTGACTCCGGCATCCATTTTTGGCTGATGTTAGACAACATCAACCGCAATTCTCTCTGTTCATTCCTGGTATCTTCCAACATGCGGAATATTCTAATGTCACGTTCTGCAAAACAAAAAGTTTTTGATGTGAAAACACATCTATATTATTTTTCGTTAAACACATACCACAATTTAACATTATAGAAAACACATGAACATTCGAATGTTTACTGAAATGCATATATATCAGATGGCATATAATCATATGATTTCCTCACAACAATACAAAATGAATTATTGGTTCATCCAAGTATTCCAACAATTTTGACGTATTTAAGCAATCTAGCATTGAAGAAATTTCTAAGCTGTTGCTTACCTGATCTGTCACAAACTAAGCATGGCAACACTGGTCTTCATGTCATAAACTAGGCATGGCAACACTGGTCTTCCTGTCATAAACTAGGCATGGCAACACTGGTCTTCCTGTCATAAACTAAGCATGGCAACACTGGTCTTCCTGTCACAAACTAAGCATGGCAACACTGGTCTTCCTGTCATAAACTAGGCATGGCAATACTGGTCTTCCTGTCATAAACTAAGCATGGCAACACTGGTCTTCCTGTCATAAACTAGGCATGGCAACACTGGTCTTCCTGTCATAAACTAGGCATGGCAACACTGGTCTTCCTGTCATAAACTAGGCATGGCAACACTGGTCTTCCTGTCATAAACTAGGCATGGCAACACTGGTCTTCCTGTCATAAACTAGGCATGGCAACACTGGTCTTCCATCATTATGATTCCGTATCAAACTGTTTTAAATATATTTAGGTACATACGTACTAACCAGTAACAAAGCTAAATTGTAATATTAGTTTCACAATATTTTACATACAATGCAATACGGCAAACCATTTTACATTCTTCTCAGACGCATTCTAATCATGGCCTACCAAATATAAATCAGTTTACGAGAGGCAAAAATCAACATGTCTCAAAATATGTGACTACATTTAGATCTCTACTGTTACTACGAAAATAACTTAGAATTAAAACCGTAGTTGTAGAAAATAACCTTAGAACACTTACAAAGAAATGCTAATAATGTTATAAGAGAACAAACACGTCTAATGTCATACAACATGACCTTCGATAATATTATAAGAAGGCTTTAATTGTTGGTGAACGTTTCTCAAAGTGCTCCAAAAGCGTAATACTTCGCCAATGGTACATTGATGCAGACCACGAGAAGAACTAAGTAAGCCACACAGACTGCGACTAATTTCGTAAAAATCAGGAAATAAATAAAATGTTTCTAAATGTCGACTTTATGCAGTAGCAAAATATGACGTCACAAGCCAAGTGGTTTCCCCACGCAGAAGTCTTTAGTATATAAGAGGGTTGTCCATTGAGTTCGTGCACTGGCCTAGCCGAGTAATATCATAATTATCTTATCAAATATCTCGACGAAAGCGGACACACGAACGGTAACAAGTAGGCTACTGTCATTTGCAATATATGTACAACTTTATCAAGATTTACTGTCAATAAATAAAAAATAAATTACATTTTACATTTAAAACTTGCCCGCATGTTAAGATATGGGGCCTTTTTAATATAATGCTTGACCGAGTCACATGTAAAATTGACAATAAAAGTAACAATTTTCAGCATTATGTAGGCCTATGTTGTGGCTGTTTCTCACTTGCATCGAATCTGGTCAGTAAAATTCGTCCTTTTCGGAAAATATGAGTCATTTGTACACCAACGTTATAGGGGAGAAATCTGGGAATTCCATTTGTTAGCGCCGTAAACACTAAAATCCACACTGCGTAGCTGTTACGCTCTATATATACTTCATTCTTCTTGGGATGAAACTCAGACCTTTCAAGAACTTGTCTACAAAAGCACCGACAATTAACTCTTGTTTTACGTCGAATTTTCTCCACACATGTTGCGATATATATTGCATTGTTTTCCACCTAAATTAATGATTGTCTAAAAACATGTCTTTGCAAACAAATAAATGGTTCTAAAAGTTCATGCCGGATGTACACACGAACTTTATGGACCGTGAGTCGGCCTCGTATATATAACCTGGAACAAACTATAAATACGGTCCCTGATATAACGAAGTCTTGCCGCCCAAAAAGCTCTTCATTTTTAAAGCGGCACTAGGGAAGATATCGCTGATTACACCAGTTACTCTACATATAAATGTAAATCGGGCGCGGGGAGTGGTTCCCGCACGTGTCAGACAAGACAGACCCAGTCTCCTATAAGTTACGTAAGTGATCTCCCCATACAGAGTTACTGATCGAGTAACCGGGGCGTGGTTTTGAGCAGACCGGAACCGGACGTTGTTAAATATCAAAGTTGTTTATAGTTTTACATTTAGCGCTTGAATTTAATGTGCACAATTTTATTGTGAATTAAACAATTGATGAAAGGATATAACCACATCATTATGCTTCCGATTAATCTAGTAAGTATCCCTTGCTTGAAATATGTATAAACTTTCTTGTATTACAACGTACTCTGGTCTTCAGTGTCAAAGTAAAGCTTAGCTGTCAAAGTGAGCACGGTGCACTTTCCCCCAAATGGTTTACAATTAAAACGGGGAGTACACACCAGATGGATGTAGTCAAGAAAACTATATTAAGCCTAAAGTTCTATTTAGCGTAGCTGTAAATGATAGCCGAGATCCATTTTCAGGGCCGTAAAGAGGGCGTTTAAAATTCATCTATGCAAGGCATCTAGGGGCGTCTGAGAGCATGCTAAAGTATAGTCATACAAACATAACTCTAGCATTTGTATTCTTCACGTTTTACCTTCAATTTGATGATATTTTACGTTTTTTTGTCAAATACGGAGTCATGTGGGATATCGTCATTTTCCCGTAGCCCTTTTTATATAGGGGTCGATTGAAATTTGGTCTGGACGATTTTATGCATATAAAATCAAATATTTCCAATAAAACTTATGACACATTAATAAATAATCAATTATGGTACAGTTGCAACAAAAACCATACCTCTGAAAAACTTGTATAATGTGAAATAAATCAAGGGGAAAAAGTGCGCCCGGTGTGGGGCTCGAACCCACGGCCCCCTAAACACTAGTATGGCGCTCTACCGACTGAGCTAACCAGACGGTCGTCTGACCCCACACCACTACACTCCTACCCCTTCCGGCATTTGAGGCTCATGCAACCACCGTGGGTCATCAAAAAGTGTTCCAAAACTGGGAAATATTAAACACCGTGATAATAAGTAATTAGGAGACTAATTTATCAGAAACCTAATAGACTACAGTAAAATTGTTGTTAGATGGAAGCATAATGATGGTGGTATTCCCAAAGATGTATCATTGTAAGTACTCCAGGTTTCCTTTGGTGGAGGCAAAAGTGAGATATGAGACTTTGCATTAAGTTTTGTTTGCTATTAAATAGTCTTTAATTCAGGTAGTTTCTCAAATATTGCTGTCTCCAGTTATTTCATATAAACTTTTCTTTGATACTTGATGTGTAATAATTATATTCCATATGTTTCATGATATTAACCCCCTACCTAGCCTGTTGGTCATGGGTCTAACCTTAGTAAAGCTTTAATTTAGTTTAGATCACCTAGATATTCAATCATAAAGAGTGTATTTCATCAGTTTTAAAATGTCACATTACATAAAAAGTTATCTATTTTGAAACTTGTGCTGAGATTTATTTTAGATACTAGTGCTATATATGCTGTTGATTTTTTTCTCATAGTAATGGTGTTGATATATTTAGTTATGGGAATGGGATGGGAAATTGTTAATAATCTGTTTTACATTTGTTTGATGTTTTGTTTGTTAAATTAATTAACCCCGTCCTTTTTGATATGTATCTAACTGTTTCACTTGGTGATGTGATTTTGTTAATTATAATCTGCTTTACATTTGTTTGATGTTGTGTTAGTTACTTAATTAACACCCTCCTCTTTTGTTAATTGAATGGTTCAAGCTTGATGGGATATCACCTGCTTATCGAAGTGGAATCGTTTAGAGTTTTTTAAACAGTTGTTTGTTATTTTGCTGTTTCATTTGGGATGGGAAATTGTTAATAATCTGTTTTACATTTGTTTGATGTTTTGTTCATTAAATTAATTATCCCTATCCTTTTTGATATGTATCTAACTGTTTCACTTGGTGATGTGATTTTGTTAATTATAATCTGCTTAACATTTGTTTGATGTTTTGTTATTACTTAATTAACACCCTCCTCTTTTGTTAATTGAATGGTTCAAGCTTGATGGGATATCACCTGCTTATCGAAGTGGAATCGTTTAGAGTTTTTTAAACAGTTGTTTGTTATTTTGCTGTTTCATTTGGGATGGGAAATTGTTAATAATCTGTTTTACATTTGTTTGATGTTTTGTTCGTTGAATTAATTAACCCCGTCCTTTTTGATATGTATCACTTGGTGATAGGAAATTGTTAATAATCTGTTAAACATTTGCTTGATGTTTTGTTTGTTACTTAATTAACACCCTCCTCTTTTGTTAATTGAATGGTTCAAGCTTGATGGGATATCACCTGCTTATCGAAGTGGAATCGTTTAGAGTTTTTTAAACAGTTGTTTGTTATTTTGCTGTTTCATTTGGGATGGGAAATTGTTAATAATCTGTTTTACATTTGTTTGATGTTTTGTTCATTAAATTAATTATCCCCATCCTTTTTGATATGTATCTAACTGTTTCACTTGGTGATGTGATTTTGTTAATTATAATCTGCTTAACATTTGTTTGATGTTTTGTTAGTTACTTAATTAACACCCTCCTCTTTTGTTAATTGAATGGTTCAAGCTTGATGGGATATCACCTGCTTATCGAAGTGGAATCGTTTAGAGTCTTTTTAACAGTTGTTTGTTATTTTGCTGTTTCATTTGGGATGGGAAATTGTTAATAATCTGTTTTACATTTGTTTGATGTTTTGTTAGTTACTTAATTAACACCCTCCTCTTTTGTTAATTGAATGGTTCAAGCTTGATGGGATATCACCTGCTTATCGAAGTGGAATCGTTTAGAGTTTTTTAAACAGTTGTTTGTTATTTTGCTGTTTCATTTGGGATGGGAAATTGTTAATAATCTGTTTTACATTTGTTTGATGTTTTGTTCGTTGAATTAATTAACCCCGTCCTTTTTGATATGTATCACTTGGTGATAGGAAATTGTTAATAATCTGTTAAACATTTGCTTGATGTTTTGTTTGTTACTTAATTAACACCCTCCTCTTTTGTTAATTGAATGGTTCAAGCTTGATGGGATATCACCTGCTTATCGAAGTGGAATCGTTTAGAGTTTTTTAAACAGTTGTTTGTTATTTTGCTGTTTCATTTGGGATGGGAAATTGTTAATAATCTGTTTTACATTTGTTTGATGTTTTGTTCATTAAATTAATTATCCCTATCCTTTTTGATATGTATCTAACTGTTTCACTTGGTGATGTGATTTTGTTAATTATAATCTGCTTAACATTTGTTTGATGTTTTGTTATTACTTAATTAACACCCTCCTCGTTTGTTAATTGAATGGTTCAAGCTTGATGGGATATCACCTGCTTATCGAAGTGGAATCGTTTAGAATCTTTTTAACAGTTGTTTGTTATTTTGCTGTTTCATTTGGGATGGGAAATTGTTAATAATCTGTTTTACATTTGTTTGATGTTTTGTTCATTAAATTAATTATCCCCATCCTTTTTGATATGTATCTAACTGTTTCACTTGGTGATGTGATTTTGTTAATTATAATCTGCTTAACATTTGTTTGATGTTTTGTTAGTTACTTAATTAACACCCTCCTCTTTTGTTAATTGAATGGTTCAAGCTAGATGGGATATCACCTGCTTATCGAAGTGGAATCGTTTAGAGTCTTTTTAACAGTTGTTTGTTATTTTGCTGTTTCATTTGGGATGGGAAATTGTTAATAATCTGTTTTACATTTGTTTGATGTTTTGTTCATTAAATTAATTATCCCTATCCTTTTTGATATGTATCTAACTGTTTCACTAGGTGATGTGATTTTGTTAATTATAATCTGCTTAACATTTGTTTGATGTTTTGTTAGTTACTTAATTAACACCCTCCTCTTTTGTTAATTGAATGGTTCAAGCTTGATGGGATATCACCTGCTTATCGAAGTGGAATCGTTTAGAGTTTTTTAAACAGTTGTTTGTTATTTTGCTGTTTCATTTGGAATGGGAAATTGTTAATAATCTGTTTTACATTTGTTTGATGGTTTGTTCTTTAAATTAATTATCCCCATCCTTTTTGATAGAATAGAATAGAATAGAATAGAATTTATTTGCATATTTAGTCCTAAAAAGGACTTTGTACAAAACAACAATGATACATATATTACAGTAAATAGCATGGTGACAAATGGCGCAAAAGTATGTAGTTTAATATTATATCGAAATAAATAAATGTAGGTAATTTTGGTCCGTTTCCGGGAGAGACAGTACGTTTTACAAGATATTAACAAATATAGTAATATAGAAGTATGCGTACTGATATTATTTGTTATGCATTAAACCGCTTTTACCAGGGTTTGATGCATGACAAACAATATCAGACGGTCAATGCTTATTTAAAGACATCTATATAATTATATAGATGTTTCCATAAGACAAAATTATACAAAACAAGATAAATGGTATGTAATAAGGTGTACGGGTATTTTTTTTTTCTTATTGTAAACGTTATAAACGCCTCAAGTCCTAAAATAGATGATACGTTTAATGTACATATAATGATCGTACACTGCTATGATACAGGAAGGTGCCGTGTATTTACAATACACTGACAAATAGGCATTACAATGTGATTTTCAACAATACCCACATGGCATTTGCAACCTTCCGTAATGTTCACAACACATGTACTAGTGCAGTAAACAAAAATAATAAACAAATGACAAAAATAAACAAATGACAAAAACATATGACAATAAACAAGCATTAAGTATTTGTACAGTTCGGACGAAGTGTGGAAGCAAATATATTAAGATAATATGGCATGTAAGTTTCGTCTTTCAACAAAAGCATGGTGAATAAAAGTGGCCAGGTTTCTAATTTCATCAACGTTTTCGCTGGTAATTAATTGTACAAATTTAATCATGTTTGGTTTTCGCCAATAATAAGGCTTTAATAATTGTTTACGTATCTCATTATAAATTGGGCATTGAATGATAAAATGATATTCGTCTTCTAACAAATTGCATGCAATGCATAGGCGTTCGTCGAACGGTACCGGATGAGGTTTTTTCCACCGACCTGTTTCAACATACAACCTATGAGAAGACATTCTCAATTGTGACATAGCTATTCTATACTTTTTGATATTGATGACTTCGAGGTATTTATTGTGTGTAAAATTAAAAAATGTTTTAAAAAACAAAGCTCTTGATGAGTTTTCTAATCTCGTGTTAAAATCCTGAACCCATATATCGCGAATCCTCTGCTTTATCAGCGCAAGGAAATATTTATCATTGGCTACCCCTTGGTTTAACCAAGCATCGTGAAAACCAAGTTTAGATAACAAAAACTTGACTTGTGAGACCCAATTTACCGCGCGTGGATTTACTTCGTTATCGCTTTTAAGTAAAATATAAGCATGTTTAATGTATTTTCTTTCATGTGCGTAGCATATTTTCAACCAATACTTAATTATGTTGTACATTCTTGAAGATTCCATATCATACCTGCCTAGATCTGTATGTATCTAACTGTTTCACTTGGTGATGTGATTTTGTTAATTATAATCTGCTTAACATTTGTTTGATGTTTTGTTAGTTACTTAATTAACACCCTCCTCTTTTGTTAATTGAATGGTTCAAGCTTGATGGGATATCACCTGCTTATCGAAGTGGAATCGTTTAGAATCTTTTTAGCAGTTGTTTGTTATTTTGCTGTTTCATTTGGGATGGGAAATTGTTAATAATCTGTTTTACATTTGTTTGATGTTTTGTTTGTTAAATTAATTTACCCCGTCCTTTTTTATATGTATCTAACTGTTTCACTTGGTGATGTGATTTTGTTAATTATAATCTGCTTAACATTTGTTTGATGTTTTGTTATTACTTAATTAACACCCTCCTCTTTTGTTAATTGAATGGTTCAAGCTTGATGGGATATCACCTGCTTATCGAAGTGGAATCGTTTAGAATCTTTTTAACAGTTGTTTGTTATTTTGCTGTTTCATTTGGGATGGGAAATTGTTAATAATCTGTTTTACATTTGTTTGATGTTTTGTTCGTTGAATTAATTAACCCCGTCCTTTTTGATATGTATCACTTGGTGATAGGAAATTGTTAATAATCTGTTAAACATTTGCTTGATGTTTTGTTTGTTAATTAATTAACCCTTTCCTCTTATGGTGATGGGTCTGTTTCATTTGGTGACGGGAATTATTAATGATATGTTTAACATTGGCTTGATGTTTTGTTAGTTGATTAATTAACCCTGTCCTCATCTGGTGATGGATCTAACTGTTTAAATTGGTGATTGTTAATTATTAATAATCTATTTAACATTTGCTTGATGTTTTGTTAGTTACAGAACTAACCCTGTCCTCTTCTGGTGATTGGTCTTAACGTTTGAATTGGTGATTGGAAATTGTTAATTATCTTTTTTGCATGTGCTTGATGTTTTGTTAGTTAATTAATTAACCCTGTCCTTTTCTGCTGATTGGTCTAACTGCTTAACTTGGTGATAGTTAATTGTTAATAATATATTTAACATTTGCTTGATGTTTTGTTAGTTACTTAATTAACCCCATCCTCTTTTGGTGATGGATCTAACTGTTTCACTTGGTGATGGGAAATTGTTTATAATCTGTAATATTTGCTTGATGTTTTGTTAGTTACTTAATTAACCCCATCCTCTTTTGGTGATGGATCTAACCGTTTCACTTGGTGATGGGAAATTGTTTATAATCTGTAATATTTGCTTGATGTTTTGTTAGTTACTTAATTAACCCTGTCCTCATCTGGTGATGGGTCTAACTGTTTAAATTGGTGATTGTTAATTATTAATAATCTATTTAACATTTGCTTGATGTTTTGTTAGTTACAGAACTAACCCTGTCCTCTTCTGGTGATTGGTCTTAATGTTTGAATTGGTGATTGGAAATTGTTAATTATCTTTTTTGCATGTGCTTGATGTTTTGTTAGTTAATTAATTAACCCTGTCCTCTTCTGGTGATTGGTCTTACTGTTTAACTTGGTGATTTGAAATTGTTTATAATCTATTTAACATTTGTTTGATGTTTTGTTAGTTTCTTAATTAATTCCCTCATCTTTTAGTGATGGATCTAACTGTTTCACTTGGTGATGGGAAATTGTTTATAATCTGTAATATTTGCTTGATGTTTTGTTAGTTACAGAACTAACCCTGTCCTCTTCTGGTGATTGGTCTTAATGTTTGAATTGGTGATTGGAAATTGTTAATTATCTTTTTTGCATGTGCTTGATGTTTTGTTAGTTAATTAATTAACCCTGTCCTCTTCTGGTGATAGGTCTTACTGTTTAACTTGGTGATGGGAAATTGTTAATAATCTGTTTAACATTTGTTTGATGTTTTGTTAGTTGATTAATTAACCTCCTCCTCTTTTGGTGATGGATCTTACTGTTTCACTTGGTGATGGGAAATTGTTAATAATCTGTTTAACATTTGTTTGATGTATTGTTAGTTACTTAACTTACCCCCTCCTCTTTTAGTGAAGGATCTAAAAGTTTAACTTTGTGATAGAAATTTTTTAATAATCCATTGAACATTTGCTTGGTGTTTTGTTAGCTACTTAATTAACCCCTCCTCTTTTGGTGATTGATCTAACTGTTTAAATTGGTGACGGAAAATTGCTAATAATCTATTTGTCACTTACGTTTGTTTTGTCACTTGTCTTTGGGTTGCGGAAGCTGATACGGGTGTTTTGTCACTTGTCTTTGGGTTGCGGATGCTGATACAGGTGTTTTGTCACTTGTCTTTGGGTTGCAGATGCTGATACGGGTGTTTTGTCACTTATGTATGCGATTAGAGGGCAAAATGTTGCGATAAGAGGGCAACATGTAGCAAAATGTTGTGAATAGAGGGCAAAATGATGGTATTAGAGGGCATAATGTAGCAAAATGTTGTGATTACACGGGAAAATGTAGCAAATTGTTGCGATAAGAGTGCATAATGATGCGATTAGAGGGCAAAATGCAGCAAAATGTTGTGAATAGAGGGAAAAATGATGGTATAAGAGGGCATAATGTAGCAAAATATTATGATTACATGGGAAAATGTAGCAAAATATTGCGATTAGAGGGCAAACTGTAGCAAAATGTAGCGATAAGAGGGCAATATGTAGCAATATGTTGCAAATAGAGGGCATTATGATGGTATTAGAGGGCAAAATGTAGCAAAATGTTATGATTAGAGGGCAAAATATTGCGATTAGAGGGCAAACTGTAGCAAAATGTAGCGATTCAAAGGCAAAATAATGCTATTAGAGGGCATAATGTAGCGATTAGAGGGCAAAATGTAGCGATTAGAGGGCAAAATGTCTAGTTGTGTATAGACGGCAAACTGTAGCAAACTCGAGGGCAAAGTGGTGCTATTAGAGGGCATAATGTAGCAAAATGTTGTGATTACAGGGAAAAATGTAGCGAATTGTTGCGATTAGAGGGCAAAATGTTGCGATTAGTGGGCAAAATGTAGCAAAATATTGTGATTAGAGGGCAAAATGCTGCAATTAGAGGGCAAAATGTAGCAAAATGTTGTGAATTGAGGGCAAAATATAGGAAATTGATGAGATAATAGGGCAAAATGTGGCAATAAGTGGGCAAAATGTAGCAAAATGTTGTGATTAGATGGCAAAATGTTGCGATTAGGGTGCATAATGTTGTGAATAGAGGGCAAAATGTTGCATTTACAGGGCAAAATGTAGCAATATGTAGCGATAAGAGGGCAAAATGATGCCATTACCCGTAGAGGGCAAAATGTTGTGAATTGAGGGCAAAAAGTTGTGATTAGAGGGCAAAATGTAGCAAAATGTTGCGATAAGAGGGCAAAATAATGCTATTAGAGGGCATAATGTAGCAATTAGAGGGCAAAATGTAGCGATTAGAGGGCAAAATGTCTAGTTGTGAATAGACGGCAAACTGTAGCAAAATGTAGTGATTCGAGGGCAAAGTGATTCTATTAGAGGGCATAATGTAGCAAAATATTGTGATTACACAGGAAAATGTAGCAAATTGTTGGGATTAGAGTGCATAAAGTTGCGATTAGAGGGCAACATGTAGCAAAATGTTGCGAATAGAGGGCAAGATGATGGTATTAGAGGGCAAAATGTAGCAAAATATTGTGATAAGAGGACATACTGTACCAAATGTAGCGATTCGTGGGCAAAATAATGCTATTAGAGGGCATAATGTAGCAAAATGTTGTGATTACAGGGAAAAATGTAGCAAATTGATGAGATAATAGGGCAAAATGTTGTGATACGTGGGCAAAATGTAGCAAAATGTTGTGATTAGAGGGCAAAATGTTGCGATAAGTGGGCAAAATGTTGCGATAAGTGGGCAAAATGTTGTGATTAGAGGGCAAAATGTTGCGATAAGTGGGCAAAATGTTGCGATAAGTGGGCAAAATGTAGCAAAATGTAGCAAAATGTTGTGATTAGAGGGCAAAATGTTGCGATTAGAGGGTGAAATGTTGAGAATAAAGGGCAAAATGTTGCATTTACAGGGCAAAATGTAGCAAAATGTAGCGATAAGAGGGCAAAATGATGCTATTAGAGGGCATAATGTAGCAATATGTTGTGATGACAGGGAAAAATGTAGCAAATTGTTGTGAATAGAGGGCAAAATTATGCGATAAGTGGGCTAAATGTAGCACAAGGTTGTGATTAGAGGGCAAAATGTTGCGATTAGAGGGCAAAATGTTGCAATTGGAGTTCAAAATGTTGTGAATAGAGGGCAAAAATGTTGTGAATAGAGGGCAAAATGTTGTGAATAGAGGGCAAAATGTTGTGAATAGAGGGCAAAATGTTGTGAATAGAGGGCAAAATGTTGTGAATAGAGGGCAAAATGTTGTGAATAGAGGGCAAAATGTTGTGGAGAGAGGGCAAAATGTAGCGATAAGAGGGCAAAATGATGGTATTAAATGGGCATAATGTAGCAATATGTTGTGATTACTGGGAAAAATGTAGCAAATTGTTGTGAATAGAGGGCAAAATGTTGTAAATAGAGGGCAAAATGTTGTGAATAGATTGCAAAATGTTGTGAATAGAGGGCAAAATAATTTGAATAGAGGGCAAAATGTTGTGAATAGAGGGCAAATGTTGTGAATAGAGGGCAAAATGTTGTGAATAGAGGGCAAAATGTTGTGAAGAGAGGGCAAAATGTTGTGAATAGAGGGCAAAATGCTGTGAATAGAGGGCAAAATGCTGTGAATAGAGGGAAAAATGTTGTGAATAGAGGGCAAAATGTTGTGAAGAGAGGGCAAAATGTAGCGATAAGAGGGCAAAATGATGGTATTAAATGGGCATAATGTAGCAATATGTTGTGATTTAACTGAGAAAAATGTAGCAAATTGTTGTGATTAGAGGGCAAAATGTTGCAATTAGAGGGCAAAATGTAACAAAATGTTGCGATTAGAGGGCAAAACATAGTCAAATGATGTGAAAAGACGGCAAAGTGTAGCAAAATGTAGTGATTCGAAGGCAAATAGATGCTATTAGAGGGCAAAATGTAGCAAAATTCTTGCGATAAGAGGGCAAAATGTTGTGATAAGAGGGCAAAATGTAGCAAAATGATGCGATTAGAGGGCAAAATGTAGCAAAATGTTGTGAATAGACGGCAAACTGCAGCAAAATGTAGCGATTTGAGGGCAAAGTGATGCTATTAGAGAGCATAATGTAGCAAAATGTTGTGATTACAGGGGAAGTGTAGCAAATTATTGCAATTAGAGGGCAAAATGTTGCAATTAGAGGGAAAAATGTAGCAAAATGTGCAATTAAAGGGCAAAATGTTGCTATTTAGAGAGCTTTTTGGGTTTATTGGTGGTACAGGTGTTTTGTCACATGTGTTTTGGTTGCGGATACTGATACAGGTGTTTTGTCACTTGTTGTTTGGTTGCAGATGCTGATACGGGTGTTTTGTCACTTGTCTTTTGGTTGCGGATACTGATACGGGTATTTTGTCTCTTGTCTTTGGGTTGCGGATGCTGATATGGGTGTTTTGTCACTTATGGTTGTGTTGCAGATGTTGATACAGGTGTTTTGTCACTAAAGTGGCAAATCTAGGGACGGGTTGCCTTCGGGTTGCGGATACTGTTATGGCTGTTTTGTCACTTGTTTTTGGGTTGCAGATGCTGATATGGGTGTTTGTTATTTGTCTTTGGGTTCAGATGCTGAAATGGGTGTTTGTTACTTGTCTTTGGGTTCAGATGCTGAAATGGGTGTTTTGTCTCTTTTGTTTGCGATAAGAGGGCAAAATGTTGCAATGAGAGGGCAAAATGTTGCAATTAGAGGGTGAAATGTAGCAATATGTTGCGCATAGAGGGCAAAATGATGCTATTAGAGGGCAAAATGTTGAGTTGAAATTAGAGGGCAAAATGTTGCAATTAGAGGGCTATTTGGATTGCTGAGGCTGATACAGGTGTTCTGTCACTAGTTTCTGGGTTGTGTATGCTGATACAGGTGTTTTGTCACTAGTTTCTGGGTTGTGGATGCTGATACAGGTGTTCTGTCACTAGTTTCTGGGTTGTGTATGCTGATACAGGTGTTCTGTCACTTGTTTCTGGGTTGTGGATGCTGATACAGGTGTTTTGTCACTAGTTTCTGGGTTGCAGAGGCTGATACAGGTGTTTTGTCACTAGTTTCTGGGTTGTGGATGCTGATACAGGTGTTCTGTCACTAGTTTCTGGGTTGTGGATGCTGATACAGGTGTTCTGTCACTAGTTTCTGGGTTGTGGATGCTGATACAGGTATTTTGTCACTAGTTTCTGGGTTGTGGATGCTGATACAGGTATTTTGTCACTTGTTTTTGCATTGCGGATGTTGATTCAGGTGTTCTGTCACTATAGTTTCTGGGTTGTGGATGCTGATACAGGTATTTTGTCACTTGTTTTTGCATTGCAGATGTTGATTCGGGTGTTCTGTCACTAGTTTCTGGATTGTGGATGCTGATACAGGTATTTTGTCACTTGTTTTTGCATTGCAGATGTTGATTCGGGTGTTCTGTCACTAGTTTCTGGGTTGTGGATGCTGATACAGGTATTTTGTCACTTGTTTTTGCATTGCGGATGTTGATTCAGGTGTTCTGTCACTATAGTTTCTGGGTTGTGGATGCTGATACAGGTATTTTGTCACTTGTTTTTGCATTGCAGATGTTGATTCGGGTGTTCTGTCACTAGTTTCTGGGTTGTGGATGCTGATACAGGTATTTTGTCACTTGTTTTTGCATTGCAGATGTTGATTCGGGTGTTCTGTCACTAGTTTCTGGGTTGTTGATGCTGATACAGGTATTTTGTCACTTGTTTTTGCATTGCAGATGTTGATTCGGGTGTTCTGTCACTAGTTTCTGGGTTGTTGATGCTGATACAGGTATTTTGTCACTAGTTTCTGGGTTGTGGATGCTGATACAGGTGTTCTGTCACCAGTTTCTGGGTTGTGGATGCTGATACAGGTGTTCTGTCACTAGTTTCTGGGTTGTGGATGCTGATACAGGTGTTCTGTCACTAGTTTCTGGGTTGTGGATGCTGATACAGGTGTTCTGTCACTAGTTTCTGGGTTGTGGATGTTGATACAGGTGTTCTGTCACTAGTTTCTGGGTTGTGGATGCTGATACAGGTGTTCTGTCACTAGTTTCTGGGTTGTGGATGCTGATACAGGTGTTCTGTCACTTGTTTTTGCATTGCGGATGTTGATTCGGGTGTTCTGTCACTAGTTTCTGGGTTGTGGATGCTGATACAGGTATTCTGTCACTAGTTTCTGGGTTGTGGATGCTGATACAGGTGTTCTGTCACTAGTTTCTGGGTTGTGTATGCTGATACAGGTGTTCTGTCACTAGATTCTGGGTTGTGGATGCTGATACAGGTGTTCTGTCACTAGTTTCTGGGTTGTGGATGCTGATACAGGTGTTCTGTCACTAGTTTCTGGGTTGTGTATGCTGATACAGGTGTTCTGTCACTAGTTTCTGGGTTGTGGATGCTGATACAGGTGTTCTGTCACTAGTTTCTGGGTTGTGGATGCTGATACAGGTGTTCTGTCACTAGTTTCTGGGTTGTGGATGCTGATACAGGTGTTCTGTCACTAGTTTCTGGGTTGTGGATGCTGATACAGGTGTTCTGTCACTAGTTTCTGGATTGTGGATGCTGATACAGGTATTTTGTCACTTGTTTTTGCATTGCAGATGTTGATTCGGGTGTTCTGTCACTAGTTTCTGGGTTGTGGATGCTGATACAGGTATTTTGTCACTTGTTTTTGCATTGCAGATGTTGATTCGGGTGTTCTGTCACTAGTTTCTGGGTTGTGGATGCTGATACAGGTATTTTGTCACTTGTTTTTGCATTGCAGATGTTGATTCGGGTGTTCTGTCACTAGTTTCTGGGTTGTGGATGCTGATACAGGTGTTCTGTCACTTGTTTTTGCATTGCGGATGTTGATTCGGGTGTTCTGTCACTAGTTTCTGGGTTGTGGATGCTGATACAGGTATTTTGTCACTTGTTTTTGCATTGCGGATGTTGATTCGGGTGTTCTGTCACTAGTTTCTGGGTTGTGGATGCTGATACAGGTATTTTGTCACTTGTTTTTGCATTGCGGATGTTGATTCGGGTGTTCTGTCACTAGTTTCTGGGTTGTGGATGCTGATACAGGTATTTTGTCACTTGTTTTTGCATTGCGGATGTTGATTCGGGTGTTCTGTCACTATAGTTTCTGGGTTGTGGATGCTGATACAGGTATTTTGTCACTAGTTTCTGGGTTGTGGATGTTGATACAGGTATTTTGTCACTTGTTTTTGCATTGCGGATGTTGATTCGGGTGTTCTGTCACTAGTTTCTGGGTTGTGGATGCTGATACATGTATTTTGTCACTAGTTTCTGGGTTGTGGATGCTGATACAGGTGTTTTGTCACTTGTTTTTGCATTGCGGATGTTGATTCGGGTGTTCTGTCACTAGTTTCTGGGTTGTGGATGCTGATACAGGTATTTTGTCACTTGTTTTTGCATTGCGGATGTTGATTCGGGTGTTCTGTCACTAGTTTCTGGGTTGTTGATGCTGATACAGGTGTTATGTCACTTGTTTTTGCATTGCGGATGTTGATTCGGGTGTTCTATCACTAGTTTCTGGGTTGTTGATGCTGATACAGGTATTTTGTCACTAGTTTCTGGGTTGTGGATGTTGATACAGGTGTTCTGTCACTAGTTTCTGGGTTGTGGATGCTGATACAGGTGTTCTGTCACTTGTTTCTGGGTTGTGGATGCTGATACAGGTATTTTGTCACTTGTTTTTGCATTGCGGATGTTGATTCGGGTGTTCTGTCACTAGTTTCTGGGTTGTGGATGCTGATACAGGTATTTTGTCACTTGTTTTTGCATTGCGGATGTTGATTCAGGTGTTCTGTCACTTATGATTGCGATTAGAGGGCAAAATGTTGCAATTAGAGGTCAAAATGTTGCGAATAGAGGGCAAAAAGTAGCAAAATGTTGTGAATAGAGGGCAAAATGCTGTGATTAGAGGGCAAAATGTAGCAAAATGTTGTGATTAGAGGGCAAAATGTTGCGATTAGAGGGCAAAATGTTGTGAATAAAGAGCAAAATGTTGCATTTACTGGGCAAAATGTAGCAAAATGTAGCGATAAGAGAGCAAAATGTAGCGATAAGAGGGCAAAATGATGCTATTATAGGGCATAATGTAGCAATATGTTGTGATTACAGGGAATAATGTAGCAAATTGTTGTGAATAGAGGGCAAAATTATGTGATAAGTGGGCCAAATGTAGCAAAATGGTGTGATTAGATGGCAAAATGTTGCGATTAGAGGGCAAAATGTTGCAATTGGAGGGCAAAATCTTGTGAATAGGGGGCAAAATGTTGTGAAGAGATGGCAAAATGTAGCGATAAGAGGGCAAAATGATGGTATTAGAGGGCATAATGTAGCAATATGTTGTGATTACTTGGAAAAATGTAGCAAATTGTTGTGAATAGAGGGCAAAATGTTGTGAATAGAGGGCAAAATGTTGTGAATAGAGGGCAAAATGTTGTGAATAGAGGGCAAAATGCTGTGAATAGAGGGCAAAATGCTGTGAATAGAGGGCAAAATGTTGTGAAGAGAGGGCAAAATGCTGTAAATAGAGGGCAAAATGCTGTGAATAGGGGGCAAAATGTTGTGAATAGAGGGCAAAATGTTGTGAAGAGAGGGCAAAATGCTGTGAATAGAGGGCAAAATGTTGTGAATAGAGGGCAAAATGTTGTGAATAGAGGACAAATTGTTGTGAATAGAGGGCAAAATGTTGTGAATAGAGGGCAAAATGTTGTGAATAGAGGGCAAAATGTTGTGAATAGAGGGCAAAATGTTGTGAAGAGAGGGCAAAATGCTGTGAGTAGAGGGCAAAATGCTGTGAATAGAGGGCAAAATGTTGTGAAGAGAGGGCAAAATGCTGTAAATAGAGGGCAAAATGCTGTGAATAGAGGGCAAAATGTTGTGAATAGAGGGCAAAATGCTGTGAATAGAGGGCAAAATGCTGTGAATAGAGGGCAAAATGTTGTGAAGAGAGGGCAAAATGCTGTAAATAGAGGGCAAAATGCTGTGAATAGGGGGCAAAATGTTGTGAATAGAGGGCAAAATGTTGTGAAGCGAGGGCAAAATGCTGTGAATAGAGGGCAAAATGTTGTGAATAGAGGGCAAAATGTTGTGAATAGAGGACAAATTGTTGTGAATAGAGGGCAAAATGTTGTGAATAGAGGGCAAAATGTTGTGAATAGAGGGCAAAATGTTGTGAATAGAGGGCAAAATGTTGTGAAGAGAGGGCAAAATGCTGTGAGTAGAGGGCAAAATGCTGTGAATAGAGGGCAAAATGTTGTGAAGAGAGGGCAAAATGCTGTAAATAGAGGGCAAAATGCTGTGAATAGAGGGCAAAATGTTGTGAATAGAGGGCAAAATGCTGTGAATAGAGGGCAAAATGCTGTGAATAGAGGGCAAAATGTTGTGAATAGAGGGCAAAATGTTGTGAATAGAGGGCAAAATGTTGTGAAGAGAGGGCAAAATGCTGTGAGTAGAGGGCAAAATGCTGTGAATAGAGGGCAAAATGTTGTGAAGAGAGGGCAAAATGCTGTGAATAGAGGGCAAAATGCTGTGAATAGAGGGCATAATGTTGTGAATTCAGAGCAAAATGCTGTGAATAGAGGGCAAAATGTAGCGATAAGGGGGCAAAATGTTGCAATTAGAGGGCAAAATGTAGCAATATGTTGTGATTACTGGGAAAAATGTAGCAAATTGTTGTGAATGGAGGGCAAAATGTTGTGAATAGAGGGCAAAACGTTGTGAATAGAGGGCAAAATGTTGTGAATAGAGGGCAAAATGTTGTGAATAGAGGGCAAAATGTTGTGAATAGAGGGCAAAATGTTGTGAAGAGAGGGCAAAATGCTGTGAGTAGAGGGCAAAATGCTGTGAATAGAGGGCAAAATGTTGTGAAGAGAGGGCAAAATGCTGTAAATAGAGGGCAAAATGCTGTGAATAGAGGGCAAAATGTTGTGAATAGAGGGCAAAATGCTGTGAATAGAGGGCAAAATGCTGTGAATAGAGGGCAAAATGTTGTGAATAGAGGGCAAAATGTTGTGAATAGAGGGCAAAATGTTGTGAAGAGAGGGCAAAATGCTGTGAGTAGAGGGCAAAATGCTGTGAATAGAGGGCAAAATGTTGTGAAGAGAGGGCAAAATGCTGTGAATAGAGGGCAAAATGCTGTGAATAGAGGGCATAATGTTGTGAATTCAGAGCAAAATGCTGTGAATAGAGGGCAAAATGTAGCGATAAGGGGGCAAAATGTTGCAATTAGAGGGCAAAATGTAGCAATATGTTGTGATTACTGGGAAAAATGTAGCAAATTGTTGTGAATGGAGGGCAAAATGTTGTGAATAGAGGGCAAAACGTTGTGAATAGAGGGCAAAATGTTGTGAATTGAGGGCAAAATGTTGTGAAGAGAGGGCAAAATGTTGTGGTTACAGGGAAAAATATAGCAAAATTCTTGCGATAAGGGGGCAAAATGTTGCAATTAGAGGGCAAATTTTAGCGATAAGGGGGCAAAATGTTGCAATTAGAGGGCAAAATGTAGCGATAAGGGGGCAAAATGTTGCAATTAGAGGGCAAATTTTAGCAATATGTTGTGATTACTGGGAAAAATGTAGCAAATTGTTGTGAATAGAGGGCAAAATGTTGTGAATAGAGGGCAAAACGTTGTGAATAGAGGGCAAAATGTTGTGAATAGAGGGCAAAATGTTGTGAAGAGAGGGCAAAATGTTGTGGTTACAGGGAAAAATGTAGCAAAATTCTTGCGATAAGAGGGCAAAATGTTGTGATAAGAGGGCAAAATGTAGCAAAATGATGCGATTAGAGGGCAAAATGTAGCAAAATGTTGTGAATAGATGGCAAACTGTAGCAAAATGTAGTGATTTGAGGGCAAA
The DNA here is from genome assembly GCA_032209605.1 of Mactromeris polynyma. NCBI lineage: Eukaryota > Metazoa > Mollusca > Bivalvia > Venerida > Mactridae > Mactromeris > Mactromeris polynyma. Next base: position 26,195,442 of record JASFXZ010000002.1, on the reverse strand, counting down.
GTGATGCTATTAGAGAGCATAATGTAGCAAAATGTTGTGATTACAGGGGAAGTGTAGCAAATTATTGCAATTAGAGGGCAAAATGTTGCAATTAGAGGGAAAAATGTAGCAAAATGTGCAATTAAAGGGCAAAATGTTGCTATTTAGAGAGCTTTTTGGGTTTATGGGTGGTACAGGTGTTTTGTCACATGTGTTTTGGTTGCGGATACTGATACGGGTGTTTTGTCACTTGTTTTTTGGTTGCAGATGCTGATACGGGTGTTTTGTCACTTGTCTTTTGGTTGCGGATACTGATACGGGTATTTTGTCACTTGTCTTTGGGTTGCGGATGCTGATATGGGTGTTTTGTCACTTATGGTTGTATTGCTAATGTTAATACAGGTGTTTTGTCACTAAAGTGGCAAATCTAGGGACGGGTTGCCTTCGGGTTGCGGATACTGTTATGGCTGTTTTGTCACTTGTTTTTGGGTTGCAGATGCTGATATGGGTGTTTGTTACTTGTCTTTGGGTTCAGATGCTGAAATGGGTGTTTGTTACTTGTCTTTGGGTTCAGATGCTGAAATGGGTGTTTGTTACTTGTCTTTGGGTTCAGATGCTGATATGGGTGTTTGTTATTTGTCTTTGGGTTCAGATGCTGAAATGGGTGTTTGTTTCTTGTCTTTGGGTTCAGATGCTGAAATGGGTGTTTTGTCTCTTTTGTTTGCGATAAGAGGGCAAAATGTTGCAATGAGAGGGCAAAATATTGCAGTTAGTGGGTGAAATGTAGCAATATGTTGCGCATAGAGGGCAAAATGATGCTATTAGAGGGCAAAATGTAGAGTTGAAATTAGAGGGCAAAAGTTCTGGGTTGTGGATGCTGATACAGGTGTTTTGTCACTAGTTTCTGGGTTGTGGGTGCTGATACAGGTGTTCTGTCACTAGTTTCTGGGTTGTGTATGCTGATACAGGTGTTTTGTCACTAGTTTCTGGGTTGTGGGTGCTGATACAGGTATTCTGTCACTAGTTTCTGGGTTGTGGATGCTGATACAGGTATTCTGTCACTAGTTTCTGGGTTGTGGATGCTGATACAGGTGTTCTGTCACTAGTTTCTGGGTTGTGTATGCTGATACAGGTGTTCTGTCACTAGTTTCTGGGTTGTGGATGCTGATACAGGTGTTCTGTCACTAGTTTCTGGGTTGTGTATGCTGATACAGGTGTTCTGTCACTAGTTTCTGGGTTGTGGATGCTGATACAGGTGTTCTGTCACTAGTTTCTGGGTTGTGTATGCTGATACAGGTGTTCTGTCACTAGTTTCTGGGTTGTGGATGCTGATACAGGTGTTCTGTCACTAGTTTCTGGGTTGTGTATGCTGATACAGGTGTTCTGTCACTAGTTTCTGGGTTGTGGATGCTGATACAGGTGTTCTGTCACTAGTTTCTGGGTTGTGGATGCTGATACAGGTGTTCTGTCACTAGTTTCTGGGTTGTGTATGCTGATACAGGTGTTCTGTCACTAGTTTCTGGGTTGTGGATGCTGATACAGGTGTTCTGTCACTAGTTTCTGGGTTGTGGATGCTGATACAGGTGTTCTGTCACTAGTTTCTGGGTTGTGGATGCTGCTACAGGTGTTCTGTCACTAGTTTCTGGGTTGTGGATGCTGATACAGGTGTTCTGTCACTAGTTTCTGGATTGTGGATGCTGATACAGGTATTTTGTCACTTGTTTTTGCATTGCAGATGTTGATTCGGGTGTTCTGTCACTAGTTTCTGGGTTGTGGATGCTGATACAGGTATTTTGTCACTTGTTTTTGCATTGCAGATGTTGATTCGGGTGTTCTGTCACTAGTTTCTGGGTTGTGGATGCTGATACAGGTATTTTGTCACTTGTTTTTGCATTGCAGATGTTGATTCGGGTGTTCTGTCACTAGTTTCTGGGTTGTGGATGCTGATACAGGTGTTCTGTCACTTGTTTTTGCATTGCGGATGTTGATTCGGGTGTTCTGTCACTAGTTTCTGGGTTGTGGATGCTGATACAGGTATTTTGTCACTTGTTTTTGCATTGCGGATGTTGATTCGGGTGTTCTGTCACTAGTTTCTGGGTTGTGGATGCTGATACAGGTATTTTGTCACTTGTTTTTGCATTGCGGATGTTGATTCGGGTGTTCTGTCACTAGTTTCTGGGTTGTGGATGCTGATACAGGTATTTTGTCACTTGTTTTTGCATTGCGGATGTTGATTCGGGTGTTCTGTCACTATAGTTTCTGGGTTGTGGATGCTGATACAGGTATTTTGTCACTAGTTTCTGGGTTGTGGATGTTGATACAGGTATTTTGTCACTTGTTTTTGCATTGCGGATGTTGATTCGGGTGTTCTGTCACTAGTTTCTGGGTTGTGGATGCTGATACAGGTATTTTGTCACTAGTTTCTGGGTTGTGGATGCTGATACAGGTGTTTTGTCACTTGTTTTTGCATTGCGGATGTTGATTCGGGTGTTCTGTCACTAGTTTCTGGGTTGTGGATGCTGATACAGGTATTTTGTCACTTGTTTTTGCATTGCGGATGTTGATTCGGGTGTTCTGTCACTAGTTTCTGGGTTGTTGATGCTGATACAGGTGTTATGTCACTTGTTTTTGCATTGCGGATGTTGATTCGGGTGTTCTATCACTAGTTTCTGGGTTGTTGATGCTGATACAGGTATTTTGTCACTAGTTTCTGGGTTGTGGATGTTGATACAGGTGTTCTGTCACTAGTTTCTGGGTTGTGGATGCTGATACAGGTGTTCTGTCACTTGTTTCTGGGTTGTGGATGCTGATACAGGTATTTTGTCACTTGTTTTTGCATTGCGGATGTTGATTCGGGTGTTCTGTCACTAGTTTCTGGGTTGTGGATGCTGATACAGGTATTTTGTCACTTGTTTTTGCATTGCGGATGTTGATTCAGGTGTTCTGTCACTTATGATTGCGATTAGAGGGCAAAATGTTGCAATTAGAGGTCAAAATGTTGCGAATAGAGGGCAAAAAGTAGCAAAATGTTGTGAATAGAGGGCAAAATGCTGTGATTAGAGGGCAAAATGTAGCAAAATGTTGTGATTAGAGGGCAAAATGTTGCGATTAGAGGGCAAAATGTTGTGAATAAAGAGCAAAATGTTGCATTTACTGGGCAAAATGTAGCAAAATGTAGCGATAAGAGAGCAAAATGTAGCGATAAGAGGGCAAAATGATGCTATTATAGGGCATAATGTAGCAATATGTTGTGATTACAGGGAATAATGTAGCAAATTGTTGTGAATAGAGGGCAAAATTATGTGATAAGTGGGCCAAATGTAGCAAAATGGTGTGATTAGATGGCAAAATGTTGCGATTAGAGGGCAAAATGTTGCAATTGGAGGGCAAAATCTTGTGAATAGGGGGCAAAATGTTGTGAAGAGATGGCAAAATGTAGCGATAAGAGGGCAAAATGATGGTATTAGAGGGCATAATGTAGCAATATGTTGTGATTACTTGGAAAAATGTAGCAAATTGTTGTGAATAGAGGGCAAAATGTTGTGAATAGAGGGCAAAATGTTGTGAATAGAGGGCAAAATGTTGTGAATAGAGGGCAAAATGCTGTGAATAGAGGGCAAAATGCTGTGAATAGAGGGCAAAATGTTGTGAAGAGAGGGCAAAATGCTGTAAATAGAGGGCAAAATGCTGTGAATAGGGGGCAAAATGTTGTGAATAGAGGGCAAAATGTTGTGAAGAGAGGGCAAAATGCTGTGAATAGAGGGCAAAATGTTGTGAATAGAGGGCAAAATGTTGTGAATAGAGGACAAATTGTTGTGAATAGAGGGCAAAATGTTGTGAATAGAGGGCAAAATGTTGTGAATAGAGGGCAAAATGTTGTGAATAGAGGGCAAAATGTTGTGAAGAGAGGGCAAAATGCTGTGAGTAGAGGGCAAAATGCTGTGAATAGAGGGCAAAATGTTGTGAAGAGAGGGCAAAATGCTGTAAATAGAGGGCAAAATGCTGTGAATAGAGGGCAAAATGTTGTGAATAGAGGGCAAAATGCTGTGAATAGAGGGCAAAATGCTGTGAATAGAGGGCAAAATGTTGTGAATAGAGGGCAAAATGTTGTGAATAGAGGGCAAAATGTTGTGAAGAGAGGGCAAAATGCTGTGAGTAGAGGGCAAAATGCTGTGAATAGAGGGCAAAATGTTGTGAATTCAGAGCAAAATGCTGTAAATAGAGGGCAAAATGTTGTGAAGAGAGGGCAAAATGCTGTGAATAGAGGGCAAAATGTTGTGAAAAGAGGGCAAAATGTTGTGAAGAGAGGGCAAAATGCTGTGAATAGAGGGCAAAATGCTGTGAATAGAGGGCATAATGTTGTGAATTCAGAGCAAAATGCTGTGAATAGAGGGCAAAATGTAGCGATAAGGGGGCAAAATGTTGCAATTAGAGGGCAAAATGTAGCAATATGTTGTGATTACTGGGAAAAATGTAGCAAATTGTTGTGAATGGAGGGCAAAATGTTGTGAATAGAGGGCAAAACGTTGTGAATAGAGGGCAAAATGTTGTGAATAGAGGGCAAAATGTTGTGAAGAGAGGGCAAAATGTTGTGGTTACAGGGAAAAATATAGCAAAATTCTTGCGATAAGGGGGCAAAATGTTGCAATTAGAGGGCAAATTTTAGCGATAAGGGGGCAAAATGTTGCAATTAGAGGGCAAAATGTAGCGATAAGGGGGCAAAATGTTGCAATTAGAGGGCAAATTTTAGCAATATGTTGTGATTACTGGGAAAAATGTAGCAAATTGTTGTGAATAGAGGGCAAAATGTTGTGAATAGAGGGCAAAACGTTGTGAATAGAGGGCAAAATGTTGTGAATAGAGGGCAAAATGTTGTGAAGAGAGGGCAAAATGTTGTGGTTACAGGGAAAAATGTAGCAAAATTCTTGCGATAAGAGGGCAAAATGTTGTGATAAGAGGGCAAAATGTAGCAAAATGATGCGATTAGAGGGCAAAATGTAGCAAAATGTTGTGAATAGATGGCAAACTGTAGCAAAATGTAGTGATTTGAGGGCAAAGTGATGCTATTAGAGAGCATAATGTAGCAAAATGTTGTGATTACAGGGGAAGTGTAGCAAATTATTGCAATTAGAGGGCAAAATGTTGCAATTAGAGGGAAAAATGTAGCAAAATGTGCAATTAAAGGGCAAAATGTTGCTATTGAGAGAGCTTTTTGGGTTTATGGGTGGTACAGGTGTTTTGTCACATGTGTTTTGGTTGCGGATACTGATACGGGTGTTTTGTCACTTGTTTTTTGGTTGCAGATGCTGATACGGGTGTTTTGTCACTTGTCTTTTGGTTGCGGATACTGATACGGGTATTTTGTCACTTGTCTTTGGGTTGCAGATGCTGATATGGGTGTTTTGTCACTTATGGTTGTATTGCTAATGTTGATACAGGTGTTTTGTCACTAAAGTGGCAAATCTAGGGACGGGTTGCCTTCGGGTTGCGGATACTGTTATGGCTGTTTTGTCACTTGTTTTTGGGTTGCAGATGCTGATATGGGTGTTTGTTACTTGTCTTTGGGTTCAGATGCTGAAATGGGTGTTTGTTACTTGTCTTTGGGTTCAGATGCTGAAATGGGTGTTTGTTACTTGTCTTTGGGTTCAGATGCTGATATGGGTGTTTGTTATTTGTCTTTGGGTTCAGATGCTGAAATGGGTGTTTGTTTCTTGTCTTTGGGTTCAGATGCTGAAATGGGTGTTTTGTCTCTTTTGTTTGCGATAAGAGGGCAAAATGTTGCAATGAGAGGGCAAAATATTGCAGTTAGTGGGTGAAATGTAGCAATATGTTGCGCATAGAGGGCAAAATGATGCTATTAGAGGGCAAAATGTAGAGTTGAAATTAGAGGGCAAAATGTTGCAATTAGAGGGCTATTTGGATTGCTGAGGCTGATACAGGTGTTCTGTCACTAGTTTCTGGGTTGTGTATGCTGATACAGGTGTTTTGTCACTAGTTTCTGGGTTGTGGATGCTGATACAGGTGTTTTGTCACTAGTTTCTGGGTTGTGGGTGCTGATACAGGTGTTCTGTCACTAGTTTCTGGGTTGTGTATGCTGATACAGGTGTTTTGTCACTAGTTTCTGGGTTGTGGGTGCTGATACAGGTATTCTGTCACTAGTTTCTGGGTTGTGGATGCTGATACAGGTATTCTGTCACTAGTTTCTGGGTTGTGGATGCTGATACAGGTGTTCTGTCACTAGTTTCTGGGTTGTGGATGCTGATACAGGTGTTCTGTCACTAGTTTCTGGGTTGTGGATGCTGATACAGGTGTTCTGTCACTAGTTTCTGGGTTGTGTATGCTGATACAGGTGTTCTGTCACTAGTTTCTGGGTTGTGGATGCTGATACAGGTGTTCTGTCACTAGTTTCTGGGTTGTGTATGCTGATACAGGTGTTCTGTCACTAGTTTCTGGGTTGTGGATGCTGATACAGGTGTTCTGTCACTAGTTTCTGGGTTGTGTATGCTGATACAGGTGTTCTGTCACTAGTTTCTGGGTTGTGGATGCTGATACAGGTGTTCTGTCACTAGTTTCTGGGTTGTGGATGCTGATACAGGTGTTCTGTCACTAGTTTCTGGGTTGTGTATGCTGATACAGGTGTTCTGTCACTAGTTTCTGGGTTGTGGATGCTGATACAGGTGTTCTGTCACTAGTTTCTGGGTTGTGGATGCTGATACAGGTGTTCTGTCACTAGTTTCTGGGTTGTGGATGCTGCTACAGGTGTTCTGTCACTAGTTTCTGGGTTGTGGATGCTGATACAGGTGTTCTGTCACTAGTTTCTGGATTGTGGATGCTGATACAGGTATTTTGTCACTTGTTTTTGCATTGCAGATGTTGATTCGGGTGTTCTGTCACTAGTTTCTGGGTTGTGGATGCTGATACAGGTATTTTGTCACTTGTTTTTGCATTGCAGATGTTGATTCGGGTGTTCTGTCACTAGTTTCTGGGTTGTGGATGCTGATACAGGTATTTTGTCACTTGTTTTTGCATTGCAGATGTTGATTCGGGTGTTCTGTCACTAGTTTCTGGGTTGTGGATGCTGATACAGGTGTTCTGTCACTTGTTTTTGCATTGCGGATGTTGATTCGGGTGTTCTGTCACTAGTTTCTGGGTTGTGGATGCTGATACAGGTATTTTGTCACTTGTTTTTGCATTGCGGATGTTGATTCGGGTGTTCTGTCACTAGTTTCTGGGTTGTGGATGCTGATACAGGTATTTTGTCACTTGTTTTTGCATTGCGGATGTTGATTCGGGTGTTCTGTCACTAGTTTCTGGGTTGTGGATGCTGATACAGGTATTTTGTCACTTGTTTTTGCATTGCGGATGTTGATTCGGGTGTTCTGTCACTATAGTTTCTGGGTTGTGGATGCTGATACAGGTATTTTGTCACTAGTTTCTGGGTTGTGGATGTTGATACAGGTATTTTGTCACTTGTTTTTGCATTGCGGATGTTGATTCGGGTGTTCTGTCACTAGTTTCTGGGTTGTGGATGCTGATACAGGTATTTTGTCACTAGTTTCTGGGTTGTGGATGCTGATACAGGTGTTTTGTCACTTGTTTTTGCATTGCGGATGTTGATTCGGGTGTTCTGTCACTAGTTTCTGGGTTGTGGATGCTGATACAGGTATTTTGTCACTTGTTTTTGCATTGCGGATGTTGATTCGGGTGTTCTGTCACTAGTTTCTGGGTTGTTGATGCTGATACAGGTGTTATGTCACTTGTTTTTGCATTGCGGATGTTGATTCGGGTGTTCTATCACTAGTTTCTGGGTTGTTGATGCTGATACAGGTATTTTGTCACTAGTTTCTGGGTTGTGGATGTTGATACAGGTGTTCTGTCACTAGTTTCTGGGTTGTGGATGCTGATACAGGTGTTCTGTCACTTGTTTCTGGGTTGTGGATGCTGATACAGGTATTTTGTCACTTGTTTTTGCATTGCGGATGTTGATTCGGGTGTTCTGTCACTAGTTTCTGGGTTGTGGATGCTGATACAGGTATTTTGTCACTTGTTTTTGCATTGCGGATGTTGATTCAGGTGTTCTGTCACTTATGATTGCGATTAGAGGGCAAAATGTTGCAATTAGAGGTCAAAATGTTGCGAATAGAGGGCAAAAAGTAGCAAAATGTTGTGAATAGAGGGCAAAATGCTGTGATTAGAGGGCAAAATGTAGCAAAATGTTGTGATTAGAGGGCAAAATGTTGCGATTAGAGGGCAAAATGTTGTGAATAAAGAGCAAAATGTTGCATTTACTGGGCAAAATGTAGCAAAATGTAGCGATAAGAGAGCAAAATGTAGCGATAAGAGGGCAAAATGATGCTATTATAGGGCATAATGTAGCAATATGTTGTGATTACAGGGAATAATGTAGCAAATTGTTGTGAATAGAGGGCAAAATTATGTGATAAGTGGGCCAAATGTAGCAAAATGGTGTGATTAGATGGCAACATGTTGCGATTAGAGGGCAAAATGTTGCAATTGGAGGGCAAAATCTTGTGAATAGGGGGCAAAATGTTGTGAAGAGATGGCAAAATGTAGCGATAAGAGGGCAAAATGATGGTATTAGAGGGCATAATGTAGCAATATGTTGTGATTACTTGGAAAAATGTAGCAAATTGTTGTGAATAGAGGGCAAAATGTTGTGAATAGAGGGCAAAATGTTGTGAATAGAGGGCAAAATGTTGTGAATAGAGGGCAAAATGCTGTGAATAGAGGGCAAAATGCTGTGAATAGAGGGCAAAATGTTGTGAAGAGAGGGCAAAATGCTGTAAATAGAGGGCAAAATGCTGTGAATAGGGGGCAAAATGTTGTGAATAGAGGGCAAAATGTTGTGAAGAGAGGGCAAAATGCTGTGAATAGAGGGCAAAATGTTGTGAATAGAGGGCAAAATGTTGTGAATAGAGGACAAATTGTTGTGAATAGAGGGCAAAATGTTGTGAATAGAGGGCAAAATGTTGTGAATAGAGGGCAAAATGTTGTGAATAGAGGGCAAAATGTTGTGAAGAGAGGGCAAAATGCTGTGAGTAGAGGGCAAAATGCTGTGAATAGAGGGCAAAATGTTGTGAAGAGAGGGCAAAATGCTGTAAATAGAGGGCAAAATGCTGTGAATAGAGGGCAAAATGTTGTGAATAGAGGGCAAAATGCTGTGAATAGAGGGCAAAATGCTGTGAATAGAGGGCAAAATGTTGTGAATAGAGGGCAAAATGTTGTGAATAGAGGGCAAAATGTTGTGAAGAGAGGGCAAAATGCTGTGAGTAGAGGGCAAAATGCTGTGAATAGAGGGCAAAATGTTGTGAATTCAGAGCAAAATGCTGTAAATAGAGGGCAAAATGTTGTGAAGAGAGGGCAAAATGCTGTGAATAGAGGGCAAAATGTTGTGAAAAGAGGGCAAAATGTTGTGAAGAGAGGGCAAAATGCTGTGAATAGAGGGCAAAATGCTGTGAATAGAGGGCATAATGTTGTGAATTCAGAGCAAAATGCTGTGAATAGAGGGCAAAATGTAGCGATAAGGGGGCAAAATGTTGCAATTAGAGGGCAAAATGTAGCAATATGTTGTGATTACTGGGAAAAATGTAGCAAATTGTTGTGAATGGAGGGCAAAATGTTGTGAATAGAGGGCAAAACGTTGTGAATAGAGGGCAAAATGTTGTGAATAGAGGGCAAAATGTTGTGAAGAGAGGGCAAAATGTTGTGGTTACAGGGAAAAATATAGCAAAATTCTTGCGATAAGGGGCAAAATGTTGCAATTAGAGGGCAAATTTTAGCGATAAGGGGGCAAAATGTTGCAATTAGAGGGCAAAATGTAGCGATAAGGGGGCAAAATGTTGCAATTAGAGGGCAAATTTTAGCAATATGTTGTGATTACTGGGAAAAATGTAGCAAATTGTTGTGAATAGAGGGCAAAATGTTGTGAATAGAGGGCAAAACGTTGTGAATAGAGGGCAAAATGTTGTGAATAGAGGGCAAAATGTTGTGAAGAGAGGGCAAAATGTTGTGGTTACAGGGAAAAATGTAGCAAAATTCTTGCGATAAGAGGGCAAAATGTTGTGATAAGAGGGCAAAATGTAGCAAAATGATGCGATTAGAGGGGCAAAATGTTCAGCAAAATGTTGTGAATAGATGGCAAACTGTAGCAAAATGTAGTGATTTGAGGGCAAAGTGATGCTATTAGAGAGCATAATGTAGCAAAATGTTGTGATTACAGGGAAGTGTAGCAAATTATTGCAATTAGAGGGCAAAATGTTGCAATAGAGGGAAAAATGTAGCAAAATGTGCAATTAAAGGGCAAAATGTTGCTATTGAGAGAGCTTTTTGGGTTTATGGGTGGTACAGGTGTTTTGTCACATGTGTTTTGGTTGCGGATACTGATACGGGTGTTTTGTCACTTGTTTTTGGTTGCAGATGCTGATACGGGTGTTTTGTCACTTGTCTTTTGGTTGCGGATACTGATTACGGGTATTTTGTCACTTGTCTTTGGGTTGCAGATGCTGATATGGGTGTTTTGTCACTTATGGTTGTATTGCTAATGTTGATACAGGTGTTTTGTCACTAAAGTGGCAAATCTAGGGACGGGTTGCCTTCGGGTTGCGGATACTGTTATGGCTGTTTTGTCACTTGTTTTTGGGTTGCAGATGCTGATATGGGTGTTTGTTACTTGTCTTTGGGTTCAGATGCTGAAATGGGTG